>OU015498.1:116005824-116398324 GCA_907164885.2 Dolomedes plantarius | reverse complement strand
TTTAATTATAAATATTTCTCAATATTATCAACATTTTGTATCTTGTCATGAAACTCAGAATCATTATTTTCAATTTCAGAAGAAAAAGTTTATTACAAAAGGAATAATCAAGGTTGAAAGAGACGTTGCACTTTGTGCCACACGTGCCTGCTAGTGTTCCAAAAATAGGCGCTCCCGCTGAAGGATTAAAATGACTGCTGACACTTTTGTTAAGAATCTGTAAATTTGAAAAATTTAGTATTTATGTAAATCTGGTTTGGCAGATTTCTTCTCACGTTGTGAAAATTCTGTAAACGTGCTGCTCTTTGAAGACCAAAAAATGTTCATTGAAAACCTCTATGTTTAGACCTCCTGGGAATTAGTGGGCGCTGAAATCAATGCACAGGATACTAAAACTTAAACGGTAATTAACCATCACTTTATAAAAAGTCAGTTAAAAAATCCCTGTGACAGGAGGAATAGAGGGTGTTTTTTCTCACTCTTACTGCATAGAGTTTGTTGCATTTATCAAGAAAAAAATTAATTATTTTAACTGATGTTTAATTGCAAAGAAAGAACCGCATTTTTTTATTTCACGTGACACCTCATAAAAATTAAGCGTTAATAAGCTTTTTGTGTTGAATTTAACATATGCATGACATGAAATATTTTATATTTTTCATAAAAAATGCGAAAAAGAACACTTTTTTTCTGTAAAGATTTAGCATTCCTATAAATTAAAATTACTAGTGTCACTTTTGCTAATAATCTAGAAATTTATAAAAAAAAGCATTTACTTAAATCTAGTTTCTAAGATTTCTTTCCACGTTATGAAAAGCTCGTAAATGTGCACTATACTCTTTGAATATCGAAAAACGTTCAGAAGGAAAACTTTTATGCTATGACTACGTCCTCTTGGGAATTAGTGGGCGCTGAAATCAATGCACAGGATACTAAAACATAAACGATAATTAACCATCCTGTTATGAAAATCAGTAAAAACAATCCCTGTGACATGAATACAATTTTTTTCCACTCTTAACTGATTAATGTTTGCTGCATTTATCAAGAAGATATCGATTATTTTTGCTTACATTTAATTGCAAAGGAAGAACCGCATTTTTCTCGTTTCAGATGACACCTCATAAAAATTAAGCGTTCATAAGCTTTTTGATTTTAATTTAGCATATACATGGCATAAAAAATTTTTAGGTTTTTCGTACAAAAGATACATTTTTTTTTTAGTTCTAAAGTTTTAAAATTAGGATTAGGTCTGGGGGTGCTCAGTTCAAATTCCGGTTAATGTCATTAAATACCTTCATGTCTAGGCCGTATATCAGAACGTTAAATCCGTACACCAGAAAGTCCTATGATGTCAGAGAGGGTGGGAGATGGTATAACCCCCTTCCCCCCAATGTCGTTTCTGGGGTCCGCTCAGTCAAAATTGAGGTGGTACCTGGGGTGGTGGTGGTCTGTTCACCTGTACGGTATCCCCTTACAAAGCAACCTATGATTCTCGCGGTTGAAGTGTCCCACATTGGCAAAACACAATAGCACTTTTTTAAAGAAACTGTTCATTTCTAAAAGATAGCATTTATGTATTTTCTTTAAATTTCTAAAGACAACTTTGACAACTGAGCAGAAAATTAAAGTAAAAAAAATATGACACAGGATAATACACATAATGCGAGACTAAATCTGTCAAACTACATTTATGTAAATGTAGTTTGACAGATTTATTCTCGCGTTACGAAATGTCAGTAATTGTGTACTAAGCTCTCTGAACAGCGAAAAACGTTCATAGTGGAAACCTAAATGCGATGACCAGAGCCTCCTAGGTATTAGTGGGTGCTGAAATCAATGCATAGGATACTAAAACATAAACGATAATTAACCATCACGGAGCACATAAAGATGAATATTAGGATAGATGGGACAGTTAACAGGATATCCCAAGAAACGATCTCACTCATCTTCTCTTTTATTTCACGCCCAAGAGTCTGCAGAAAATGGGATTAGGGACATAAAAAACTGGCTACTTATCTAGTCATAGTCACATTTAGATAGGAAGAGAAAATTCTGCATCCCCACAGGCTTATTACTTTGCACAAAAGAGTAACTTGCTCATTTTTACTTAGAAATTAGTGTTGATGCTTTTAAAATGATTTTTCTCCGAAGTGTAATAACAGATAATTTAGGAATTACATGCATTTGAATTTTTATTGAGTTCATTGTCCAATACTAGATGACAAATGTTGACAAATATCTCTATTTTCATGGCATGGTTGATATGCGATAATAATCACATAAGTGCTACTTTCAACAAGGTTTAACCCAGTATTTTATACTTCTATACATAAAGAAATTATATCGTAAGAATGACAATACCACATTTGTATTATTAAACATTAGCTACTGAAGCATACCAACGAAAATTATAGTGTTATCATTAATCTTTCTTTCTTGGGTACTTACAGAAATTTGCAGAGTGCAAGAATATAGTAACTACAAAGCATAAGTATTTTTATACGTTACAATAGCTTTTTGCATTAGCCTATGGGAAGTGTATGGCAAATAGGGAAACTGCTGTGTATATTTTCTGAGGTCAATGTGAAGAATCCTGAATTGTACAATCCGATGAATATCAAAGTTAAAGACCTTCATGCAAATTAATGCTCATGTTTTAGATCTTCTACCAGAATGCGCAAATTTATCTAAATACTGCTTATTCATTGGTTTAGCCAGATTATAAAGAGTGCATACGAAAATAAAATGTAAATGTTCTAAAATTCTACGTAAAGGCTCATACAAACGTAGAAATTATGAAGGTAATAACTTTTAAGTGTTTCTAATAATTCACTTAACTGCCATATTTATTAAATTTTGGACACTGCTTCATAAAATGATGTTCTCTCAAAATCGTTATACATACACACACATATTATATATATATATATATATATATATATATATATATATATATATATATATATATATATATATATATATATATATATATACACGAATAAATATATTTCGTAAATAATATTTCAGAAGATTCAAAATATTCTTATTTTTGGACTTTAGGGATAAGGCATTAATCAAAGAGTCATGTGTGCATTAATCAAAGAGTCATGTGTGTGAAATATGAGTTAATTAAATGTGCATAAAATAGTAGTTTTTCTATGATGACTACGCACGTTGAAATGACATTAGGCAAGGTATCGTCGTGATGTCACTGCCTGTGTCACATTTCACCATTCATGCAACCGACTAACGACATCTTTGTTAGTAAGTTTCAGACATCCGTCGACATAAATTGTATCTTTCAGTGCTAAGCTAAATTTTTTTTATACTCAAGTATTTATATTCTACATTTGAATTATCATATTTTCCCTCATTTTTATCATTCTTTAGCATTCTTGTCTGTGAATATTATTTCGGCTTTCTTATAAAATATTAATGATGCACGAGGCAAATATTGTTCTTATTGATTTATATGCAAATATTTACGAAATTCAAAGGACAGTGTCTTCAATAGGAAAGAAAGGGAATGATTTGTTTAAAACACCAATTTGTATGATATACAGTGTATATTTAAGTGGTTTGTTATTTTAACTTGTAGGATTTATCTTGACTGCATAGGAAAAATTTCTCAGGGCTCGAGGTAGCCTAATAATAGCGCGTCGGCTTTCGTTACTGAGGGTGCTTGGATCGTATCCCGAAAGCGAAATTAAATACCGCTGTGTATAGGCCGTACATGGGCCGTTAAATTCATAGACCGGAAAGTCTCTCTAGGAGGTTCAGAGAGAGTAGGAGAGGTTATGATCCGCCCAGATGCCGCCTGGGGATGCTCGGACAAATTTGAGGTTGCACCTAGCTAATTCGGACTCCGAAGCTTGTGGTGCCATGTTAAGTCCTAATAAGGCAGATCACAGATCTGTTAAATTAACCCTCGACGAGATTCTACTAGGTCTATTTAAAATTTACGCCCCATCTATAATAAGACTGTACATAAACTTTAATTTTTTATCCATACAAGCACGGATATATATATATATATATATATATATATATATATATATATATATATATATATATATATATATATATATATATATATATATATATATTTACACATTTATTTATTTATTTATAAAACGCTAAGTACGATTGTAAGGTTATGATTTTGCAAAAGGAATTTCAAAGAGAGTTTCTTTTCCTTCTATATATTCAGCAAATTTGATTCAAGTTACTAAACTTATCGAAAGATTTTATTTGAAAACTGAAATTTTTGTCTCAAAATATTTTACATTAGAACAGAAAGGTGTATGATAAATTGAATTCCCTTTTAAAAAAGCAAGAAAACATTACCATTTCACATGAAAATGTTTTACGTGAATAATTAGGATTTGAGTTTTACATATAATCTGCGAAAGACAAAATTTACATTTATATATATATATATATATATATATATATATATATATATATATATATATATATATATATATATATATTAAGAGTAAAATTTATAACTTTTTTTAATGTTATTTATATACTTTGGTTTTTAGTTTAATAAGAATTCATACAATTTAATTTTAAGTGTAATTTAAAATTTACAGTTTAAATATTTTTACTGTTGAATTTATATTATCACAATAGAGTTTTATTTTAACAGTAATATATTAAATTAACAGTATACTGTACTGTGCAGAGGAAAAATATGTCTTAAGTGAATAAATACTTATGTTTAAAAAAGCATATTTACTTTCTTTTGGTAGCTTTACAAAGAATTAAAGTAAATCGTCAGCTAAATTAGTTACCTACTTCTTATACATTCAAAATAAATTACTTGAATGCAAATAAAAGCATTATCATTTATAGCATTCAAAACAATATTTATCATAATACTTATTTTTCAAGACTTATGGAACTTATTTTTCATGACTTATGGATCATAGTACTTATATTTTTTCCTACCATTTGTTTTTAAATTCCGTAAAAGTTGGAAAGTTCTAGTTTTATCAAAGAAAACAAACTATTAGAAAAATTATTTTGTTTTTCTAGAATAAAAGTAAAGGGAAATGTTATTCTCCTCACATTGGGAAACAAATGTCAAAATTTAGAACGTTTTTATTTTATTTTATTTTTTTTTTTTTTTATTTTTATTTTATTTTTTTAACCCGAGATTTTTTTTTCCTCAGTCATTTATTCTTTTTTATAGGAAATGTGAGAAATACTACAATTGCTGATGTCACCAGATTATGTCTATACATTGTATATTAAGTTATAGCAATTACAGCTAATTTATAAGGATAATTGTGAAAGCAATATGATATAAAATCTGTAATTTAAAACAGGGAATCAGTGTTATCATTTTAAGATCAAACTCAGTAACCAAATTAAAATCAAACTCTCACTTAATGGTTTTTTTAATTAATCATAAATAGGAAATTTTTAGATTATCTTCCTTTTATTTTTTCAAAGTGTGACTCCTTTGATAACTAATGGTTACTAAACATATGTAACAAATGCACCTGTTTAACAAATGATAACACATCTAAATTACTTGATAAATGTTACTGTTCAATAATAATGAAATTTTGTTCAAAATTCTTTTAAAATTATTCACTAAATGGTTACTCTACGTTCCTTTGTTTAAATCATTGAAAGGGCAATTTAACAATGTCCTTACATTTATAAAATTCATTTGTTATTTAAAAGTACGTTTTCGATATATATATATATATATATATATATATATATATATATATATATATATATATATATATATATATATATATATATACATATATATATATATATATATATATATATATATATATATATATATATACATATATATACATATATATATATATATATATATATATATATATATATATATATATATATATATATATATATATATATATATATATATATAGTTATTTCCGCTTATAAGAATCACGTTTGTTATTACTGTTTTTGATTCTTATAAGCGGTTGATACTCATAGCCGAAATTTAGGTTTTTGGACAGGCACATACACACCTATATATACACATATTAGATAATTTACCATAAAATACTCTTTAATTTACGTTAATTATCTTTTATTAAAATTATTTTTTAGAATTTCAAAAATACAACTTAATTTTTAGACCTATAAATAGATACACATGATTATAGTAAGAGAAGAAAAAATCCAATATTTGTTACAACATACCTGCTTAACAGTTTTAACATTTCAACTACAAGAAGGGGGCAAGAAAAAGGTTTCTATGGTAGTTTGACGTAAAGAAGTTTTCAGGAGGCTGTTTATACCTCTTTCAATACTAATAGTCTAAGACGAAGATTCACCTTCTAGCTTACGTTTCGCGGTTTGATAACGTGCTGAATCTACTAATGTCACGTTTGCCTAAGTGATAGTGGACAATTCGCCGGAGATTTATGTGTTTCAGGATCCAGGAAGCTGCAACCAGGATGTGGGAGGTGGGAAACAAGTGTCCCTATTTTTGCTTGTCAGTGGAGAAAAGTGAAGTCGGACACGGACGGGTAAAGATGCCTCCGGGTCAAGCTAATAGGACAGTGTTGTGCTAAATCTTTTAAGAGGAAACTATTATGTTATATCTAACAAAGAAAGGGATGGATTTTATGACTATATTTCATCCCATATCATCAATCTTTCTTTAAAAAAAGAAAGAACTTCGTGCCTTTTGAGGGTAAGTCGCTTTTTTTTGAAAAATGAAATTAAAGCGAAGAGTGTAAACTGATTCTTAAAACCGGTGGATTGATTCTTTAAAGCAAAAATTTTAACATAGAAATAATACATTTGTTTTTGTTTTCGCGATATTGATTCTTATAAACAGTTGAATCTTATAACCACTGATCACTATAAGCGGTGGTTACTGTATATATATGTAATAAATTTTAACCACCTCTAATCGCCTGTAATCAGAGTTCCTTCACTCTATGGTAACCTATCCGTCCTTTAACAATACTAACCTTCCCAGCCATTTTCTGGCAACCCGTTTGCAGTTACTTCTAGGCTCGCCAGATGAAAGTTAGATGTACTTGTATTCGAATCATATTATTTTCGGCCACGATGTGTATTTCAGGAGATGACCATTCGGATCATCTCATGAGCCCGGCAGGATCAAGAACCAAGTTCGGCGTTTGGAATAAGTTTCGATTTGGATCAAGTTAAATGAAATCCTCCACAGCTGAATGTATTCTTTGTCTTCATGGCTGACTTTTGTTTCGGAACAAGTCATCAATGAAAGAAGAAAGATACTCTGCTGTGATTTGATTATTCAGTGAAGATATTCGTCATACCTCAAGGAGATCTTTCAAGTTTCAAGATTGCGATTTTTTTTCCATTTATCAAGAATTTCCATTTTTGCCATGATTTTCTGCATGTACGCCGAATGCTGTGCAAATAATCAAAACAGGCTTCAAGAATTTGTTCTACTACTTCTATGTGTAACATTCTTATCATCGGATTTTTCGCCATAATATTTTAATTCTCATAATATCTCAATCATTGAATTTCTTTTGTTTTCGGAAGTGATATAATTATGTTAATTATTATATTTGTACGTTGAGATAATTTAAGTATTTTCGTTTTGATATCTTATATTCGTAAAACAAAATGGCGACTGCCAAACCAAATACTGAGCTTGACGATTATTTAAGAATCGCAAGTAGTGAAACAGAACTAAATATTGTGCCTTTTGATTCAGACGGCAATATGGATATAAACACTTAGTTAAATTATTTTGATAAAAAATTTATTGAAGGGAATAGAAATCAACAGTGAGAATTACAAAATTTTTCACGTTTTGTAAAGGGTAACGCAGTTAACGTGTATATACAGAATTGTTGTAAAGTTAATAATTTTGCAGAATTAGTGACGGTATAAAAGAAAATTTCTTTACCCCTACTTTAACCACCCTTAGTAAATTTACAGTGCAAAAATTTAATGATAATGGCTACGATATTACAAAATATTTTAGGAAAAAAATAGAGTTTGGACGAAATTTAAAACTGAGTAATGAAATGATCATAAAGGTTTGACAGATTGCCTCCCCAGAGAACTAATATCATTAATGACTATTAATTCGCCTTCTGATCCAATTGCTTGGCTTGACCAAGCTCACAGACTGGTAAAAATAAGAGAGAATCCACAACCTAGTAATGACTCGCCCAGATATATAACTCCCTTTGTTAGAACTCCCCAAATTCAAAACAGAAATGATTACTTTAGGAATGATTCCCAAACTTTGTCAGATGTACCAAGATATACAAATAATGTTAGAACTTATGCCCCGAGGCAAAATACTTACCAGAAACATAATAATTACTACCGATACCAAAAACCATCTAATCCTAACTATCAGAGCAATAACCGTAAACTTTCTAGCCATCATAAGTATGATAATTCACCCACTTTGTCGCCCACTCCATGTACAATGTGTAGAGAGAGAGGTATTCCAAATGCTTTTCATTGCCATCAAATCTGTCCATTTAGAATGGAAAGAGTTGATAATGAAAGAACTTCACCCCTTGCAATTGAACAACCCTCAGAGAATTCTCCTAATTCCTGACTATTGAAGGTGTCAGGTTATTTGTCAAACAATAAATATGTAGACTGTGTGATAGACAGTGGCGCAACTCTGTCAGTGATATCCACCAGAACTTCTCGACAGTTAAATTTGAAAATAACCTGAGTAAGAGGTATAAAAGTAGTTCAAACTCAAGGTCATATAGTAATGAACAAAATATGTAAGGTTAAGATGAAAATTGGCCTAATTGTCAGAGATATTGTGTTATATGTAATTGACAATAACTTGGATTATGCAATATTAGGTCTAAATAAATGTAAAAATTATGAAATTGATATTGATTGTAAAAAACTAAAGGTAAAACAAAAATCTGTAATAATTAATAACTAATGTAATATGCTGAAAACAATATGATTTGAATGCAAGAACATCTAACTTTATTCCAGCAATAACATGACCTTACAGTGCAACATCCAGCTTTCATCTAGCGAGCCTAGAAGTAACTGTAAACGGGTTGCCAGAAATAGGCGGGGAAGGTTAGTATTGGCAAAGGACGGAAAAGTTACCATTTAGTGAAAGAACTCTAATTACTGGCGATTAGAGGTGGTTAAAATTTATTACACATATATATATATGTATGTATGTATGTATGTATGTATGCAAAACAATAACAAGTCGAGAAAGATATTTGTAACAAAACAACAATTTAAAGCGAAGTAATTTATTGAAATGCAATTCATAGTGATTAGCAACATTATGGTACTAGGTTTATCAATGTCTTTCTCTTTACAGGTGAAACCTATTAAAAGCTTTAAAATATGAGGTATGGTCTTTGGTGCTTGTTATAGATTGTGTTTGGTCATGATACATCATGTTTCCAAAATAATACCATAGAGCCAACTCCTTATGTTAGATATTAGTATATTAAAACACTGAAACACATGAACTTATTTAAAAAGCCAAACTGTACAGCGAAATAATGTTTTAAGTTTTCATGAAATATAATTTTATGCTATCTGTATTTCATTTTTAATCTATCTATCCCTTATTCTTCAAAAGAGAAACACATCAAAATCCTCAAATGCAAGGTAGAGTCTTTGGCGTTTAATATCGAGCATTTGGTCGCAACATATGTTTACTAACTGTTTCTCAACTTATAGAGTCCAATCTTACTCCGGCAGAAATAATTTTCTTTAAATCGGGGGACTTCCTACTGCAGATGGAAATTACGGGCAAAGTTTTCCGTTTGCGAGGAAATATCTGTCTCAAATATGCAGCTGAAATTATTTCATGTTTATCTTTTCAACATCAGTTCATCCAGCGACTTATCAAGAATTTCCTCATTAAAATATCTGCCGTAAACATCCGATGATAAGATTCTGTTTGCATTTATTCACGACTTTTCAGATGCGGTACAAGTTGAAATATTACACATTTTCAAATATTTAGTTTTAAATATATTCACATAGTTTTCTCAAAATATTTAGCTTCATATCTAGCAGAGCAGAAACGTAATAAGTTTGTCTGAAGTAGATAGTTAATGTATCAATATTTTTACAAAAGTGATGTGTTTTCATTAAATTCAGAATAAAATGCAAGTCAGATAAATATACTAATTAGCTGTCTAGATGCTAGATAAATGAATATGTTGAGTGCATCTCTCATTCAAGAGCAGCAAATGCACTTTTAACATGAGGAAATATATAGTGTTTAAATGTTTGGATATATATATTTCATATTCATCATTTATCGCGAGCGAACAATTCTCTCTAATACACTTTAAGATTTATTTCGGATAGTTTAAGCCATTATTTCAATTACTGGAGTAGAAAATTATATATATATATATATATATATATATATATATATATATATATATATATATGCAAAACGAGTCGAGAAAGCTATATTTTAGAAATCAGTAATTTAAAGCAAAGTAATTTAATTGGAATGCAATTTATAATCATTAACAAAATTATAGTACTAGGTTATTAATATCTTTCTCTTTGCTACTTTTTAGTTGCTGGAAATAATGTAGCCTTGATTTAATATGGCCCTAACAAAATTATGCGAGTACCTTAAAAAATAATATTTCGGAGTATTCCACTCTTTTAGACTCTATGATTGGAGCATCTATTCAGAATCAAGTTTCTCATTTGTCGTTAGTTTTGCAGATGGATCAGCCGGCAGTTCAGCAAGATCGTTCTGCAGTTCATTTCTCTCCTTTGTTTTTCAATTCTTACTTTGCTAATGTGTTTTATATCCCATTCAAGGTCCTTTCTTTTTTTATCAATATACATTTTATAGTCAAAAGATATTGAAAGCTCTCTCCAAATGTAAACTTTTCTTTTCTATTTTCATCTCTGTCTACATGCTGGAATCTTGTGCAAAATGCAGTTATTTGATCTATCTCGCTATCATTGTATTACATTTTAGAGGATTTTTTAAGGTTCATCTATGAGCTAAATAAATAAAGAAAGAAAATCATGTGTTCTGCAAGTGCTTATGGCTTCTGTATTCTAACTCTATTGGATTCGCTCACCTCAGTGCTAACCTATAGATACAATTTTTACAAAGATTGCCGACTTGCATTTAAAGATTTTTTTATTTTTTATTTTACGCCTTGGGGCCTTTTTCGTTTTTCTTTTAAATGCAATCAATATTTTAAATATTAAATTATTCGAGATTAACTCAGGTTAGTGTGTTTTAAACACTCATAAATTCCTTTGAGAGACGAAATTTATAAATGAATCCTTTTGCAATGTGACGAAAAGTTCCAGCTATCTGAAAATACAATTTTTGATTATCCGCATTTATGTAGATGTAAATAGTTGAAATTATTTTCTATAGGTTAACAAGGAGGAGTGTCACGGTATGGGGACAGCAAAATATAGGTTTCGTTAAGAAAATTTTGGTTTGGAGCGCGGTGCCCTGCAGGCCCCACAATGTGGTGAGTGGATTTGTCATCGGACGGCCGGTCTGCAGGTAGAGAAGGCAGTATCACCAACTGGTGGGGACAGTGTAACTTATAGAATTCTCCATAGGTTAACAATGAGGTGAATGAGAGAATCCAATATGGTTAGTGCACAGCAGCCTTAATTTCAACCATATATGATCTAGTATTACACGCTTTCGTCTTACAAACGAGTAGCTCTAACACATGCATCTCGGCCTCGAAATTTCCATTCCTCCTTTTCCAACATAAACATACTTTCCCTCTCAATTTACGATACCAGCTCTTTGCGTTTACATCATCGACGCCAGAGTTTCTTTCCCCTTACCCTCAAAACCTTTTTTAACGTAGGATTACGTGCCTCCAGAACGGTCCTCCGGAAAGGAAAATTTCAGACATTAAAACCATCCGTCTGTACCTCACAAGTTATAATTAGGGCAGCGCTCCAAACCCTGTCTGTATCGCTAGGACAACAGTTAAACAGAAAACAGTTATCGCAACAGTTATCGCAGTAAACAGTTAAACAGAAGTGTACCAAAATTCGTCAAAATTTTGACATACATATAGGTACATATATACAGATACATAACACATACATACATATCTACATAGTACAAAAGAGGTAAGCAACGGTAAGTAATCCTACGTTAATAACCCGCGGTAATTTCGTTAGAGGAGACTACCTGATTTTTTTTTCCTTTATGCGAACTTTCCTAGTTTATTTGTCTATCTAAAAACAATTACATACCTTATAACTTTTCTTTTTTAATTTTTCTATCATTCTTATGACCTCATGGACGAAGGAATGTTTTAAAATAAGGATCTATTCTTACTGGGATTATGATTGTTTCTTAAAATTAAATAGGACGAAATCCCTCTCTTACAGGTTGCAGGATACTTCAAAACCTCATGAATAAACGAGGTGATGTTTTAAATATTTTATGAGTAATGCGCCGCAAAATTCAAAAAATTTCAAACATCCTCAAAATATGAGCTTCTTTATCTTATACCAAATATCTATCATTTTTCAATAAAATCCTCTTCCTTTAAGAATATTTAAAAATGCATTGTTTCAAAGGAACTTCAGATACATTTATTTTAAAGACACTTGAGCCATCATGTTTAGAATCCTCTTTTTTTAAAGAAACTTTAAAATTTTCGTAGAGCTGCCACACCACAGTTCCAGCGTTCGAACCCACCGACTAGGAAAGTTCGATTCAGCCTTTCATCCCTTGAGTGGATCAATAAAATGGGCACCAAACATGCATGGGAGCTAAACTCTGTGGGTCCCACATCAAGTTGACCACAGTACTGAGACATATGCTGTATGGCACCCAAAAGCCCACGGTCAAGAAAGTAGAGATGGACCGGCCTTGGTCCACAGCGGACTGTTGCGCCATGAGTTTAGTTTTGTTTAATGTTTTATTTTTCAGTTTTCAAAAAACTCAATGTTTATATATATAAGACCACGCGTTTCATCTTAAAATGTGCAAACGACCTTTTTGTTTTGAAACCGTAAAATTCAACAGAAGTATTTAACATCACCTGAATTTCAGTTGGCGGTTATATGTTTCAGAAAACAGAGTTTCATATATACATCAGATTTATTGTAATTTTTATGCAGACAATCGCAACAACTACATAAATGTTGTATTTTTAAGAACTTTAAAATAAGACCTGTTAAAGTTTATCCCTTCTTTTAGTACACATATATTTAAAACAATATTTATGTAGACTTTATCTAAATATTTATTTTAATATTTTGCAAATTTTTGCGGCCCAAACAGTGTAGCTACACAAACAGTATGGAACTTGTTTATCTTACATGTTTGCTATCAAAATCCAATAAATTGAAGTTACTTTCTTCGGTTTTGAAGTACATATCATATTCATAAATGCATTCTGTATCTTTCAGCATTATCAGATTGCATTTGATAACGTCGTAATATATACACTTATTGAATGTATTGGGAATCTAGGATAAATGAATGCGGGCGATATTGATATAGCATTCATGTGATATTACCTGGTGAGTATATCAAATATTGAATAGCTGAGTGTGCCTGCATTGCAAAACAGTATTTTATAAGGCCCAGTGTACAGTTCAGATGAATAAGGGCATAAAATGAAGGAATATCGTCTAAGATATCAATAGTAACTCTCTAAAAGTGTACGTTCAGGGAGTCCTTAAGTATTCTTACTGATAATTCAACATAAGGGCATCTCATGAAGGCCGTGAATAGTGAACAGTTATTTTAAGAACGTCAAGCATCACACTTGTCTCTAAAAGTAAGTTTCACTCGAATGTCAAAAAATAGAGTGCTCAATAAATGGAGTAAATCTATTAAAATATCCTATTCAGTAAATCTATTAAAATATCCATAGCAGAGTTTGTCTTGCATGTTTACTAGTTCTTAAGGGGACAAGGGACCTTTAACCTCGTTTTTTTATTTTCAATATTTTACTCTATATACAAAACTAGCTGAAAACCCGCACTTCGCTACGGAGTACATTCAAATTAAATACAACGGTCAATGTATGCAATTAATGCCAAAAGTATGTATAAATATATTAATAATAAATACAATGATCAATGTTATGAAATTGATGTAAAAAAACGAAAAAATATGTTTATAAAAAATCGTAGCGGATATTTTTATAGACAAAATAATGTAGAAGAAAATATTCAAATTAAATCTAATAGAATATACTAAAGAATATAGTACAGTTAATATAGTACAGTTTAAGGAACATATATTTTACAACATTTTAATATTTTTTTGGATAATGTCCAATCGTCTGCCGCGTTAGCAAGAAAAAAAGTCTGTTTATTTCGTTGCTATGTATGTGACGATAAATTTATAAAGTACCAGAAAAAGAAATCACGTGATCAGCGTTTAATAAAATAAATTCTAAAACTTAATCTTTAAAATTTCATCAAAACTCAGAAAATGGAGGTAAAGATTTAAAAAAAAATTCATTTTAAAGGATTTTTTATGATCTTTCTTATGATTTTAATTAATTTTATAACTATCAGATTATTGTTTTAAATGCAAACTTTAAAGAGTGTTACTAAACCGGCTTAAAAAATTAATTTTTAAGAAAATCTAAGAATTGTTCAAAAATCTTTCTTAGTGCACCCCGACACCATAAGAAGAATCACCATGCTAAATTTCAGCCCTTTAGGTCCAGCGGTTTGGTCTGTGCGTTGTATGTCAGTCAGTCAGTCTGTTACGGAACTGTTTTACATTATATTGATGAGAATAATTAATATTAATTTTTGCTACATACTTCTGATAATCATATGACCTTCAATGTCGCTAAACTCCCAATTAAATTAGAATTCAGGTTTGTCTCCTACCTATCAAATGACGCAAAGGGAAAGGCCTGGGAGTCTCTCTCTAGTTCTAAGACCGTTGTTCCAGATTTTCCCCGTCATGTAGCCGTGGCGTTATTTCGTCTATTGACAGGGCACGATTGTTTGAATGCCCAACTTCACAAAATTGGTCATACTGACTCTCCTGCCTGCACTCTATGTGACTCTGGACATTGTATGGATGAGAAGCATATAGACGAATGTACTGCGTAAATGGCTTTTAATTCTACCACTCTGAAGTACTAGGAATCTAGACTAAGGCTAAAGGCTTAGTGGCTGGTATTTCCATAAATAAATTTTTGCTACATTGAATACAGTTGGAATTCACAAATAATTATTTTGCGGAAGAATAAGACCTGTTTTTCAAAAAATTCTTCAAAAATGCCTCATGCGTATCCATTTTCTTCTGATATCCTCCATATTTCTCATAATTATTAATCGAAGTGTTTGTCACAAAACTGTGCATAATTCTACAAAAACACAAATATTTTTCAAATTTATAGACCATGAAATAAAGTAAAAACATGCAAAAACATTAAAAACACTAACAGGCAGATCAAATATATATATATATATATATATATATATATATATATATATATATATATATATATATATATATATATATATATATATATGAAATATTATAACAATAGACACCGTTGGAACAGCTGATACTGGAACACCTGTAAAGGAATTCTTAGACGCAGTAAACAGGCGACTTAATTAACACAGATTTATTTGTCGTTTATTAAGCAGTTCCCCATAGGAAGGGAGCTAGACCGTGTGACATATTATATGTTCAAACATTATCAGGAAGAGCCCGGCTTTTAGCCGTGTTCACATTTTTATATCAGGAATATACAGAAGAATTGGTGTAAGCGTTAATCCCTTTGACGCTGTGTTACGTCATGGATTAGGCGTTTCCGATGATTCTTATCGGCTCAGTCTCCCTAGACAGAGGCTGTTCTAAGTCTATGAGGATATTTCTCTGTCTATAGGGGAACGAAGGGATTAAGTACTGCAAACTTGAAGAGCTATTACATCATTATTAGAAATTGAATAAATTATGTTTTACAGGAATATGGACAAGTCAGATAATTAATATAAAAATTATTTTTATATTACATCCCCCCTTAAAGAAAAAGAAATTCCCCATGCGAAACAAAAAGAAAAAAATAATTTACCTATTCTGACAATTTAAAAATTGAACCTATCCACCAACTCTTCTGTGTAAAAAAATTACATTCAGAACTCTGAATGCTCACCTACATATAAAATTTTTAACAACAAACTTTGCATAATAGTCTATCCAATTTCAATATTCTTTACAAGTTCAACATAAAAATCGCAACGCATACTACAAAAAGCTCAATACAACATAAAAATATAAGACGTCTTGAAGAAAAAACATGTGGTAACAAATGGTGACAACCACGGTTGTTTTGTTTTTGGCTTATACAGTCTTTTGCAGAGAAAGTATTGTCCTTTCACAGCTGAGCCAAATAAAAATGACCACAAATGTACTTATAATACTGAAAAAAAAATGCAATACAACAATACTAAAAAATTCAACCCTATAATAATATTGAAACATACATACTTTAGTTACATTATTAATGACTCAGTTTTAATTTTTCTGGTACATGGTATTTTCGTAACTTCGGAACATGCACAGCTTCTGAAAATTCTTCAGTGTGAGAATTTTTCTTATTTATTTCATAATTGACGTCAGAAATTTTGTTAAGGATTTTATAAGGACCAATGAAAATTGGAGACAGTTTCCTAGTATTAGGGTATTTAAATTCTTCATAAATGACCGACTCATTAGGTGTAAATTGTACATACACAAATCTAGCATAGCAATGTATTTTATTCCGTTAATGGTATTGTTTTGTTCTCTGAACTGCTATTTTTCTCGCCTCTTCAGCAGGAGGATAAATACTTTCCTTTAAAGGATGTGTATATGGAATTCTACCATACATTAATTAGGCTGGTGGAAATTTAGTAACGGAATGGGGGATCAAGTTGTATTCATGAGCTACTTCCTTTAATAATTTAGGCCATGGAACTTTTGTAGATGATTCATTAATTTTACATTTTAAACTTGTGATTATTGTTTGGCCTAATCTTACCACCTTACAATTAGTTTCTGGTCTGTGTGCTGTAGTCAATAGTTGTTTAACGTTATAATGCTTAAGAAATTTTTTAAAATGAGAAGATGTGAAAGCTGGATTTCTATCACTTAAGATACTCTTAGGCACTTGAATTTGAAAATTTTGGCTTAAAAAATTAGTGTAAGTTTCTGTTGTAATTGATTTTGAAGCAAAAGCCCAAATAAATCGAGTATGATGGTCAATAATTAACGTTAGGTATTTCTTAGTTGAGTTATAGTGGTTAAGGCCACCCACACTATCAATTGCAATGAAGTCAAATGACTTGGCAACCGGAGGCATTGATTGAAAAAGTCCAAATCTTTTTTGTCGAGGTTTTTTATTTACTTGACATGTATGACAATGTTTAATAAAATTACTAATATCAGAAGTTATATTTTGCCAATAATAAACAGGGGTGAGCAAATGAATTGTTTTTTGAATACCCGGATGGCCAAATTTTTCATGAGCAATTTTGAGTAATTTCAGTCTTAAAGAAAAAGATACTACAATTTTGGTAAACCCTTTTTTACGAAGGCATAAAACATTATTAATTTCGACAAACTTTCCAGTTAAATTGTCATTTTTTTGAGCCTCGGTAATTTCACTCAACTGCAAGAGATGTGATACCAGATTTTCAACATTGCTTACAATAACATCATTGTGTATATTGTTATCTGGTACATCGCGAGAGAGCATATCTGCTTCGATGTTTGTGGTGCCCTTTATATTTAATATCATATTCATACATACTTAACTGTAAAGACCAGCGGATCAATCTTCCTTTTAAGTTTTTAACATTTTTGAGCCAATCTAAAACCGCATGGTCCGTATGTATGGTAAATTTATGTCCGAAAAGATAATGATGAAACTTATTTAAAGAATCCACTATAGCGAGACATTCCAGCTCAGTAATACAATAATTTTTTTCATAATCCTTTAACCCTTTCGCGACGGCAGTTCCGATCACGCGCTTTCCTCTGAGGCCGGAAGTTTTTCTCGTGAGCGTACCCTCCAGGCCGGCGGACTTTTAAGAGCTAAGCCTAAAGTTACGAAAAATTCCGAAATAGTAACATTTACAAACAAATCTATTTATTTAAGCTATATATGGGTTACTTACACATTCTTTTATTATTTTTCCACTAAAAAATTTTTGTTATACAGTTTAAAATATTTTTCGCTGGGACATAATGTCGAAATCCTACTCTCCCTTTCCACAGTAAGATACTTTCATCAACTGATATATTCCTATCAGGAATATATCCAGAATATGTCAATAATATATCAAGAACTCTGAAAGTTTTGAATGATTAAATCTAAAAAAGGTTTAATTTTTTCAATCTTTTTGGCATTAGTAGAAGTGAAATGCAAGTATCGAAGAATTTCGATGCGTTGGTTCCGACTCATAACCTTACTGAAAAAAGGTTTTGCAATCATTGGATTCGTTGAGTAGTACATCTTAATTTTTGGTTTTTTAACGATACCCATTAAAATTGTCAAAGCAAATTAAACAAACATTTCTTCTTTAGTTACAGGCAAAAATACTTCGAGGATAAACTCTGTTCACTTTCCGGATTTATGAACCTCTCATACGCATTAATTTGGTTAGTATAATATAATACGCATTAATTTAGTTATTAAATCCATTACAGTTTCATCAAAAAAACATCTGAAATAATACAATTCATTTGATACAGCATCATCGACTTTTATTCCGCATGCCGCTGTGAATGTTAGTAGAGTTAAATCCCTTACGGGAGAAGACCACAAAGAAGTACCGTCCCGCGATATACTCAGAATAGAAATGTCTGATATATCTTCATAATCACTCTGATCTCCGTGTTCCAAATAAACAGATTCATCCGACGAGATTTTTGTATCACTGTCACTACTTTCATTTTCAGACACATTTCTTATCAATTCAGAAATTTCGTCTTCTGTTAAATATTTTCTCCTTTTCTCCATATTAAATCATCAAAGGAAAGAAATCTCACTGCAACAGAATCTGATTCTGACTCAAAACCCATATACCCAATGCTACAATCCCACCGCAAAAGAAAAATAAACAAAGATATCTCGTAAACAAAGACCACGTGCAAAGTTAAAATGCCCTACCCGCTGACAGCCAAACGCAATACATCCATTCCTCCGTTTGTTTACATAAAATGATAGACCGCATGTGATTCATACTAGTCTTGTTTTCGAATAGAAGGTCCCAACTACGTGTACTCCAAATTTCATAGACATGCGGTGCCATCTTGTGCCCCAAAAATTAACTAATAAAACGTTCCGAACTACTGACACGTATAGGTGACGATCGGCCAGAAACGCGGATAGCTGCTGTCACGTATAGGTGACGATCGGCCAGAAACGCGGATAGCTGCTGTCACGTATAGGTGACGATCGGCCAGAAACGCGGATAGCTGCTGTCACGTATACGTGACGTTCGCCGCGAAAGGGTTAATGAGCGGAGTGAAACGCGACAGGGTATAGGACACCATAAGCATCTGTTTGTTTTAAAACCGCTCCTACAAAAGTGTGACTGGCAACAACATAAATATGACATTCAGCTTTTGGATAAAAAAATTTTAACACAGGTTTACAAATTAAAGCTCTTTTTAACATTTCAAACGCTTCTTGGCATTTCTCAGTCCATTGCTAAGGTGTATTTTTTTTAACAAGTTATTCAAGGGCTGTCTAATAGTGGCATATTTATCAATAAATTTATGATACACATTAATTAAACCGAGAAATCTTTGTAAAGATTTCACATTATTGGGTGGTTTTAGCTTTTTAATAACCTCAATGTTGGTGTTATCCGGAGTGACAATCCCATTGGTAATTTCATATCCTAAAAATTGAATTTGTGTTTGTAAAAAGGAACATTTAGAAAATTTTAGTTTTAAGTTTTCCTGTCTACAGATATCAAAAATTTGTTGAATGTGTTCAATATGATTAGAATAGCTATCTGAAAAAATTAAAATATCATCAAAATAATTTGCAGTAAATGAAATTTTATATTTAGTTAAAATTCTACGAATTGTTCTCTGAAAAATACTGGGTGCATTGCGCCAACCAAAAGGTAAACGTAGCCATTCATATAATAATTATGGGTTGCATAAGCGAGTTTTTCTGTGTCGTCTGGGTGAATAGGGATACGCCAGTAACCTGAGGCCATGTCCAATTTTGAAAAATATGTACTTTGAGCTAGTTTATCAATTAATGTCTCGACCAGAGGTAATGGTTCGGCATCCGACTTAGTCACCTGATTTAATTTCCTGAAATCAAAACATAACCTATTCTTTTTGTTTTCATCTTTTTTATAAACAAGTGTTACTGGTGCCGAATATGGAGATGAACTTTCTTTTATTATATTGGATTTTAATAACTCTTCAATTTGAGTATCAATTTCTTCTAGTTGTTTTTGTGAAGTTTTATATGCGCGTAACGACACTGGTAAATCGGAAGTCAATATCACTCTTTGGGGCTTTATTCGTACTGATCCCACGTCATATTCGCAAATATGTCTTTATATTCATCTAAAAGTTCGTTTATTTCGGAACTTCCTACATTTTCACTCATTTTCGTTTTTTCCTCGACTGTGCTCTGATAATGTGTGCATCCATTACCAGAATCCGTCTCGGAAACATTCGAAAATGTTAAAACGTTTTCATTTTAATTCTTTTTCTTTACTTCCTTTTTCTCTTTAACGTTACTAACATGTAGCTCAACATAATTTTCGGGCACGATATGCAAAGACAAATCGCTGCATTCAGAACTAAAGAAAGTGAGCAGTTTTCTCCCATCCTGCACAACGATTTGGTTCGCACAATTAATTACAAACGAAAATCAACACAACTCTTTAAACCCAAGAGGGCATATGGTAAATCAGTGTCAAGTATGAAAAACTCTGCCGATTTAACAATATTACCAATTTTAAGGTAGAGATTGCATATTTTGTTAAGCTGTATTAGCCCTTTTGTTTGTTTCACGTTTATCACTTTATTTTCTATAATGGGAACATTTAATTTTTCAACAATTTTACTTGGAATTATATTCACCATAGATCCAGTGTCAATATTCAACCATATCTTATTATTTGAACTCGAGTTATCTTCATTTTTTGTTTTTCTTTTATTATGTACGTACGTTTTGATTTTTATGTATCCGGATACTATTGATTGTCACTTTTCGGGTTGTGGCTTAGGCGTTGCTATTTCATACGTAGATGGTCTATTAATGCAAGAGAATCCCCAATGATAAGAATTCATGATCCCTATTTTTGCGCAAAACTTACAGGGGTTGGGGGGCAAATCTTGCACCGCATGCGTCGTTTGAGTCTTTGTTGGTTTTGCATTATTATACAATCGTTGTGTATAATAATCGTGTTTTCCTGTCCTTACTACATTGGAAAGATTTGTGTCGTAGTTGTTGACAAATATAACAACGAATTTCCGGTTTAGGTTTTTCTGTCTTTCCATTCGTATAGGGTACCCGATGGAACGGGACTTTTACTTTGTCTCTGTCTTTGCGAATTTGTTCGTAAATTTTCAATTTGATTTTAAACTCAACTATATTCTCACATCCATATAAAATGGCTTTGTTTTATGTAGTGTCATTTATCCCGTTCATGACGTAAGTGATTAAAGCACCTTCGTCTATATTACTTTGATTAGCAATTTGTTTCATGGTTAAAAAATATTCTTGCATTGACTCATTATATTTTATTTTACGTTTTTGTAGGATGTCATGTATTTCCGCCGAATTATATGTTACTTTAAACTCTTCAATTAATAATTTCTTTAGTTTGTCAAAAGAATTAACTGAAGTTTCACTACGAATGAACAGAAGTGCATTTCCCCTAAGACAACGTTTTGCGAACAAAAATTTATGAAATTCAAATAACGAGAATAATGCCTCATGATTTTCAAATGTTTCAAACCATTGTACTATATTTTCATGTTTTTCCCCCTTAAAGAGAGGTATCACTGTCTCTATGCCAGAGACGTTTACCATAATTTGTGTTTCTCCCATGCTTGACAATTTTGAATCTATATCGACATTTTCAATTTTAGAATAGCTGTTTTCCTCATCATTACTGCTTTTGATTTTTGGTTGACTAGTATATTTGACAGCTTTGAATGATTAAAACGTTGAATTAATTTGGGTTGAAAAAGTATTTAGAATTTCAAAATTTGATGGAAATATATTTTTAGTATTCGTAATAAACGTCCAATTTATTGAAACTGGAATTTAGTCATTCATAGAATCACAGTATTTTACGGAAACTAATTTGGTAAGAAATGATGAAAAAGCATGAAAAGAAGATTAAGAAAATTTATTATAATTAAACGTTAATGTATTCAATCAAGCGGTTTGTTCATGAAGTATTATTACTTTTTCCAAACTTATGTACGCAATTATGCGTGAGAAATAATGATTGATTGCTTGTCTGCAATGTAATCATAAATCAATATTGAAATTTTGAAGAAACATTTTTATATTGCTTTTCACTTATAAAGAACAAAGGCTCGTCTAAAAGAAGATAAATTGTTTTGAAAAAAAATGTATTGCGAAGAAAAAAAAGCTTTCTTTTTTCATTAGATGATTGGACTTTTTTTCTATATTTTTTTATAAATTAATAAACTGTTTATTTTTTTGCAGCCGACACGAAAATAAATTATTAATAGTAGCAATTTTTAACACAGACAGAAACATATATACAAGCATTTATCTAGTCTACATAATATTGTTTTTAAAAAGTAAACAATATCTGTTCATTTTTCTCCGTTCTACTGCTGTTGATGATAATTTTTATCTTATGAGATATTAGATTATGTGACACAGTGATATAAGATCGGAAAAATATCCTATTATAATTAAACTTGTTGTAATGCAATCGTGGTGTCAAGTGGTCATTGCCGTTCCTTCACTCAAATGAAGATGCAGATGTCACACGAAAGACGTTTTTTATCTTGACACACGACACATACTCACGAAAAATAAAATAGAATTTTTACAGAGATGATGCGTTATGACTAGGGATACGAAATTTTCCTGTTTACGAAAGAGATGCGAACAAATGCGAAATTTGCCGATATGAGCGAATAAAGGCGAAAATTATTTTTTTTTACTACTTTTCGGCAAAAACTCGGTGATAAACGGCTTTTTAAGCGAAATAAGGTAATAATTGTAATAATTTATTAACATAATTGCATAATTAAGAACATCCATGGTCTTTAACTGAGAAATCTCACTCTTCTTCGGATTTGCTCCGAATTTCACAAGGACAGTTTGTACGTACCGGAGTCGAACCTAAAAATCTAACTAAAAATCAAGCTTTAAGTTTCGTGGAACAATTTACTAGATTTAAGAACATCTCTTGAGCGCCAGAGTCAAGTGTATTTCAGCTACTCACAATATTCAACCAAGATACTCCTGTTGATGTTATACTGCTTCGAATTGAAACGAAATGCTGCTTCCTTAACTTTGCAAAGGCAGCTATACAAAGCCTATATAGTCCCGTTAACAGAGTAGCTACTGAGAAATATTTTAGCATATACAACATAGTAATTACTGACAGAAGGCAAAGAGTTAGAGAACATAATGCAGAAACTACTACAGTGTTAGCTTTTAACTAAGAAGTTTGGATATTTACTCAGCCAAGTAAGTAAAAATGTAATTTTTTTAATAAATGTAAAATTTTTTAATTTATATTTTTTTGCGAATAAATGCGAAATTTTATATATTGTATTTTTTGTTGTTGTGAAATTTCGATATTTTTTATGCGAAATTTATGTATCCCTAGTCATGACGATCTAGCCTACACGCTGAGAGTATTTCTCTCTGATTGAGAACCTTCACAGAAGGCCGCTGCACCGTCTCTAGCCTAAGGGCCTGTTCATATAGAATCCGCTAGCGTCAGCGTAAAATTTTATAACCAATCATACACCAATCATTGACCCATTTAACCAATCAGCGCCAATGGAATCTTTAACGGTGACGCTGACGAATTCGATGTGAACAGTCCCTAATTCGCACACCTCTGGCTCTTCTAAATCTCAACTGACTCTATATCTTGCCTTGGTCTTCAACTATAGTCGGTGGTCGCAACTGCCTCTCTGGAATTTCCTCCTGGCAGACCACCGCGATGTCTTGAAACCTCTTTCCTTGGAAGTACTCTATCCCCTTTTGTATTATGGGGACAAAATGCTCCTATGTAGACTCTATTCTTCCCCAACTCATTCCATACCTTAATATCAGGCACATCCTCTAGTTAAACGCGTCTGATACTACACATAAGATCGAAGGTAATCATAAGGCCAGAAGATGTAATAATAAGCATACCTAATAAGAAAGTTTGCTTCTCGATTCTAGTTCAATCTAGGTCAGTGTTTACCAACCAGTGTTTCCCAAGGGGAGTCGCCACCCCCTTCAATGGTTTCCACGTATCAGGCAACCCCCCCTCCCCCCAACTTCACACCATTCATGTTTTCATTAAAAGGCTATTTACATAAAGAAAACCTCTAAAATACATTGTCCATTATTTACATTCCAATTAAACTTTTAGTCACAAAAATAAAATTAATATGAAATTGGTAAGAAATTTAGAAAACGGGGGAAAATACTCTCTCAGTCAAAGGAGTGCAAAAGCAAGAACAGAACACAATCACACAAAAAAATGATGTACCTTTGTATTGATTCAGAATTATTTTACAATAAGAATAGAAAAACTGTTTCCTAAATATTTTTTTTTCTGTTGGGGAAACTACAATAGGAATTTCAAGGTGAACGTACACACTGATGAAAGGCAAACATACGTTTATAATCTGTTTTTACTTACCATCGAACTAAGGCGGTAGATTTTTAACGAACTAGGTTTATGCATTTCATGAGACGTTTACCTTTCAAAAACATCACTGCCTTAACAGTTTCGTAGTAAATAAATACTGACAAATTTTTTACGTGAAATTTGCTAAAGAATTGTTTTAATTAAATAAGTTCATGGCGACACCCCCTCCCCCAGAACGCACTTCACGACCACCACAGGTTGGGAACCACTGATCTAGGTAGTAAAGAAATGCAGTGAGAAATATGGAAGTGAAACCATTATAATAAATGAGCTGTAAATATTGTGTGCGATAATGTTTTATAATCGAAAAAGTATCCTTTTTTCGATTGTTCCTTTTCAGGGACTTTTGGACCGCCATTTTTATCGTCCTTCTTTCACTTGATTCAATGTATTCCAGTTAAATAAGTAGGTAAAATGGGTAGTGCTGCCATCTGTTATCAGTTTAAAGAAACAAAATCCTTTTACAACCTTTAATTGGAAAAAATTTCAAGTTTTTTAGGTTAGAAAAATCTAGAAAAAATGCGCACCGTGCATACGGTGGATGTTGTGGCCAGGATATCACATGGCCAGGAGATGTAATAATTAGCATACCTAGTTTTAAAAAAATGGGCTTCTGTTTAGTTCTGGGGCAGTCTAGGTAGTAAAGATGTCAGGTTAGAAACATGGAAGTGAGGACGTTATAATTAAGGTGCTATAAATTATTATGTACCATAAAAACTTGGACTAAGGGAAAGAATCTCCTTAAAAATTTTCATCAAAAGTTATGATATGTCTAGAAGGTGTACTAATCAGCATACCTAATAAAAAAATGGTTGCTGCTCGATTCAGGTACAGTCTCGGAAGTAAAGAAATCAAGTGAGTGAGAAATAGGGAAGTGAGTACATAATTATAAAGGTGTTGTAAATTCTTATTCGACATTATAATTTATGATAGAAAAAACATCCTTTTAAAAATAAACACGTGATCAAAAGTCATCACACTGTAAGAAGATGTAATAATAAGCATACTCAATAAAAAATAAAGGTTGCTGGTCAATTCCGGTACAGTCTAGGTAGTAAGGGAATCAAGTGCTTTAGAAATATGGAAGTGAGTACTTTATTATGAAAGTCCTGTAAATTGCTGTGTGCCATAATAATTTGTAACTCAAAACTTATTCTTTTAAAAATAAACAGGCGATAAAAAGCTATCATATTGCCAGAAGAGGCATTAAAAAGCATACCTAGTTAAATAAAAAAGGACTGCTGTCCGATTTCG
Source organism: Dolomedes plantarius (assembly GCA_907164885.2). Lineage (NCBI taxonomy): Eukaryota > Metazoa > Arthropoda > Arachnida > Araneae > Dolomedidae > Dolomedes > Dolomedes plantarius. Next base: position 116,372,188 of record OU015498.1, on the reverse strand, counting down.
GTACAGTCTAAGTACTAAAGAATTCAAGTGAGTGAGAAATATAAAAGAATTATTAAGTTCCTTATTAGCCAAATAAGAAAAGAAAATCTCCATGAACAAAGATTAATAAATCCCACAAGTCTTTCGTAAGCCAGGACTAAGAGGAAGTGCGTTTGTGATAGTTATACCAAACTTTGCTGTAGTCAGGGTGAAGCAAATAAGTGGAAAAAGACTATTTGTCGATTCAATATCTAAACGTACAGTGAAAGAATTTGTCTATATTAATATAGGTTGTTATAAGTTTCTCTTATTTTGTTATAAAATTACAAAAAAAAGATTCCCAACCCATTCCTTAGATAGCCATAGAGTTTGCTGATTTATGAAGATTTTAGCTAACATTGTAGAATATTTAGCTAACATGTATCGATAATTTTAATAGCTGTATTTATATATACAGACATGGTCTGTCCAGAAAGTAATGAGATTGATTCCATAAAATTCGTTTATTTTCAGATAAATTTACACTTAATATTCTTCAAAATAGCCTCCTCCGGCCTTAATACACCATTGCCAACTACTCTGCCACCCATTAATGCCCGCATGGAAGTCTTCAACTGGAATGCTGTTCAGAACGCATGTTACGTTTTTCTGCAAGTTCCAAAGATTGTCAAAACGATGACCTTTTACGCTGGATTTTAACCGAGGGAATACAAAAATGTCTGGCGGTGACAGATCGGGGCTGTACAGGGGCTGGGATAGCGTTGCGACGTTTTGTTTTGCTAGGAACTGAGTCACTTTGAAGGATATGTGGACCGGCGCATTATCGTGGTGCAGAATTCTATTGTTTGTGAGCTTCGGGCGAACGCGCGCGATTCGATTCCTCAACCATTTGTAAGTCCCAACGTCTCAGCAATCATTCAGAAACTCATCCAACCACCAGAGTCTAAAAGCGCGTTAACACTACAACTTCCGGCCCTCTCGACATTCTAAAACTGCCGCCTGGGGCATTTCGACACCAGGAATAAAATTGTTGTTATAACTTATAGGTAATATTCTTTTTTTCACTTTCTTAAATTAAGCTTATTTTGTAACATTTTTACAAAAAATAGATTATTTATAACACAGAAAAAATTATTATTTATTCATATTAAAACATTTTATAAAAATTTAGAGAACATAATTTTTAAAAAAAATTTAAAAATACAATATTCAAACAGATTTTAACATTACTTTATACTACATACACACATTATTTGCAATTGACACAATAATAGGAAATTCTTTCGGTGCGTTCTCCGCACATTGCTTTCCTGCATGAACAGCACCTTTTGTTTGTAACATTTTCTTTTACACTTTTTAATTTCTCATTTTCTGAGTTTAGCAGGATTTTTCTGGAACACATTCCGATATATAATTTTAATCGTGACATTTTTTATCACTGACATAATTTGAACGCAATTCATTTGCTAATTGCTGTATGAAATTTTTCCTTCAGATGCGGTTATCTACCACGCCTTTGTAAATAATACAAGCGTTTATAGCTGCAAAATCTAAGATGTTATAAAAGGTATGAACTTGCCATCGTCTTGATCCGGCTTTCACCGAATATTTCAATGCCATTTGATCAAGTACATCAAAACCGTATTTAGTATCATTGTAGAAAGTTACTGTTTCAGGTGACTTCTTTTCATTATTTGCTATTGCGACGGCTTGAATGATATGTACTCATTATAATAACGTTTTTTTTCTTTTTACCTTGGTATACAGTCAGTGTGGCACCAGTTTCTTTTTGTGTTTGTAAACACTCGTGCAATAAAGAATTTTTTTTATTTTTTATTATCTGGAATTTCTCTTTGTGCTCGATTTAAGTCACCAAAAAACTTGTTTTATTCTTTAACAATTCTTTTGCTAGTTCCAAAGACGTGAAAAAATTGTCGACCGTTACATTATGTCCTTTATTTTTATATGGTTCCATTAATTTTAGAACAACGTATTCGGCTAATCTTTTCCCTTCAGGTCGAGATTCATTTTTCCCCAAATAAGGAAAAGCATTCAAAATATATTTTGTTTCCACATCAGTAGCAGGCCAGAATTTTTGACCATACTTATCTGGTTTTATTACTATAAACTATGTGAATGGACATCGCATTTTACTGGAAAACATTTGTTCATCTAATGTGGTATTCTCTCCAGGCTTATAATATTGAATACATTTCTCGATGAATCGATCCCAAACTTCCGAAATCATAGCAAATTTGTTTTCTTGAAGTGAACGTGTTGAATTTATGTCAAATCTTAAAAAATCTGGATATTTTTTTAGAAACCCATTTCTTACCATTGTGTGTTTACAAAACTCCAAGCCCCAAGAGTCAGACCACAAGGATTGTAATTCCATATTTTTAGCACCGCTTACTCCACGTGCATAAAATATTGCTATAAAAGCACACAGTTCGTCAATGGACAAAAAACAATTATCATCTTGCAAAACTCTCTTTGCTTCAGTCTCCGTGCATTTTCTAATATCTTCTAACATATGTTTATCGATGAAAAGAAGCCATGAACTCATGACAGACTCATTGACGTTTCACTTTGTGTAATTAGTAGGACCGCTACATTCACGTAAAATATTTCTATTAGAAAATTTACCCGAAGCAGAATACACGTTGTAAGGTTTCCATTTCGTGCCATCTCGAGCGGCATATAAATCTAAAATAGTCTGGGTGCTACAAACATCTTCTTTAACACTTTCAGCCGATTCATTTGTATGTAATATGATCTCATTATCATCTGAATCTAAATCAGAACACGAGAGCTCACCTCAATCAGATTCATTTTTGGACAGTTCTCTCAAAAGATTTTCAATTTCTTCAGGGGTTAGTCCGTTTCTACGAGACAACTTAATAACACAGAAATTCCTTTGCAAACTTACAACGAATGCAGCTGCAGAGACGAAGTGAACACGTGACCCCTTCGAACTTCGAACTGAACAATTTACTCCTTTCAGAGGGATGGAGGTAAAGGGGCGAATAATGACAAGTACCAATAGCGAACAGGGGATTCAAAGTCGTATAAACCGTAAAAGAAGCGCTGTAAAATGAGGAATTCTGCTTGGCGTCAAATCGACACCAGCGGACGTTCTGGGTAAATTTGGCTATAGAAGTTCTCTAAATTAAGCTACACGACTAAATTTTCGGCTGTACGCTCTTCAAGTGAAATGATTAAAAGTCATAGAAAACATAATATAAATCATAAAAATTCTTGGCGCTAGAACGCGGTAAATATGCTTCGGTGTCGAAATGACACCAATGGATGTTCTAGTGTTAATTTTAGCCCCATTGTCTAAAGTTCGAGAACTTTATGGACGCCCAGCGCGTTATTCGTCATCGACGTTCTCTCTTCCATCTTTGAAGGCTTTGTGCCACCATAACACTTGAGCCTTGGACAACGAATCTTTCCCGTAGGCTTCTTGTAACATGGAAAGCGTCTCAGTAGCCGATTTGTTTAGTTTTACAGTAAACATTATGGAGTATCGGTGCACGACACTCTGATGCATTCTGAAAACCTAACGCCACTTTCAGACACGTGACTGCTTCACGAGCGATCCCAGCGCTGCAAAGGCTCCAGGCCAACTGACTTCCTCCAGACACTGTATCTGACAGCCTCCACCACCCGCAAATTCCGCCCCTTTGGTCTTCTGCTTGGAGAGGAAAATTCAGTCGCATTACTTTCTGGACAGACCCTGTATATATATATATATATATATATATATATATATATATATATATATATATATATATATATGCATTCCTCAATGGAGGTCATTAATGGTTCCGAAAGAATATGGTCGTTTTGAGGGGTGCCCGGCAAGAGTCGTTTCAGTATATATACATATATATAGAGAGAGAGATATAAATAAATATATAAATACATACATATATATATATATATATATATATATATATATATATATATATATATATATATATATATATATATATATATATATATATATATATATATATATATATATATATATATATAGATAGATAGATAGATAGATAGATATAAAAGTAAATAATATACAAATATTCAAGTTAAGTTTAACGAAATATATTACATATTTTGAATGTATAGTTTTCAGAGTCATGAAATAATCGATGATATAATAAACACAAAAAATAACAGTTGACAGTTTAAATTAATTTCAGTAATCACATCACTTGATTCTGAAGCTTTTTTTCGACCAAGTAGATAATCTTATTATCCTTCTCTTTAGCTGAAATATTAAAAGTATGCAAAGAACCTGCAGTGTCATTATGACTCTCGACGAAACGGGAAAAGCGAGTCTCATTTTCTTAAAAGCATGCATATTAATAATTCCTCATATGCCTGGAGGCAAAGTCAGTTAAGACAAAAGTTGTAAGGTGTATCAATCGCTGTGACAAGAAAATGAAATATAGTGCTTCACTTGCATTTACAAAATGAAAAGGATGTTGATACGACATTTTAGAAGACTAGGAGATTAATTTCGCTTGGATTGAGAGAATGTAGGGCTTGAGTATAGTGATGTAGTTTTATATAAATTTTAATGGTTAAGAACTGATAGGTTTCAGCATCCATAAAGGGAATTTAGGCAACTAAAAGGATTAATGTAACTGATACGTTAAAAGTATAATTAATTTTAAAAAAATAAGATTTGATTAAAAATGAACGCATATTCGTATGTATATACAAACAATGAAACTTCTGTAGCCGGCCACCTCTATGAACGGCCATCACTTTTAGACCCATTACTGGCCACCGCAGAGAATATACATACATGCATATATATATATATATATATATATATATATATATATATATATATATATATATATATATATATATATATATATATAAGTAAATAGGTAAAGAGAAAATTTGACTCATGATATAACATAAGATTTTTTGCGTAAGAACTACAGAAGTGTTGAAACAGGTTGTTTCAGCGAAACGTACATATTGACAAGAATTATACAAAGAATACATATTACTCACGACAGGCAATCCGGAGAGGCATGTCAGTAAGGAATATGTCCATCATGCACTGTAAGGCCACTTCCCACATGTCGTGACACGTCGTGGCATGCTTTGTATGACGTGATCCATGAGGTTTAGAGGCGACTTGTACCACTCCTCTTTAACTGCACGGATGAGGGAGGGCTTGTTTGTAGGAGGATATGGGCGAGCAGTAAGACGTCCCATACATGTTATACTGGATAAAGATCACATGAACGTAATGGCTACATGGTACGATGGATATCCTCGGTATCCAGACAGTAATGAACAGCGTTCTCGTGGTGATTAATTTCCATTAACAGAAAGTTATCACCGACACCAGCACGGAAAAGGTGCACATGAGGCAGAAGAACTTCAGCTATGTACCGTGCAGAGGTCATGGTCCCTGTTTCAAGCACAGGTAGTGGTGTGCAGTCATTGACCATAATGCCTTACCATACTATAATGCTACAAGTACCATATCGGTTTATTTCCTGGTTTATTTTCTGGACGATAAGCACTACCAACTTCCCGCCATATCAGTTGCAGTCTACTATCAGAAGAAAGTCTAAACGGGCTCTCATCTTTGAACGGGACACTGGCTCAGTCATCCTCGGTTCAATGACGACGCAGACAGTAGCATTCCAAACGGGCGCTACGGTGAACTCTCGCAAGTGGGACTCACAAAACAGGTATTCTTACGTATAATCCTGTCTGTCAGAAACGCATTTCATCAGTTTTCCGAGATATATGAGTTCCTGCGGCTGCCTAGAATTGAAGTGCCATTTGACTAGCTGTACTGCGCCGGTTCTATTTTGCCGTTAAAACGATGTACCGATCGTCTTCGGTCGTCTTACTGCGAGGACGACCTACTAGTTTGTGCCTGCTACACTGTTCATTGTTTGACACGCTGTCCAAAGCCTAGAAACAACACTATGGGCTATGTCGAATTCCCTAGCAACATCTGTAATCTATCACCCTTGCTCCAGCTTTCCAGTTATCCGGAGGGGCTGGGGGTGCCTTGTGTGGATGACAGATCTGTACTGTTTGTCCGGCATCCTCCAGCCCCACAGCAATGGAAAATGCCACCGAACTTGAGAAATTAACCCTCTACTGCGTATTCAGGCTCTTGCAACGTAGTGACTGGTCTTCAGGTGTATCATGGACGATGGACCTTAATGGTCTGGGGGTCCGAGGTGTCAAACTCAAAAGTTTCCAGTTATCCGGATATATATATATATATATATATATATATATATATACAGTGGTACCTCCCTTAACGAACACTCCCGAATAGCGGGCACCTCTAATTAACGGACATTTTTACGAGTCCCAGTCCTTTTATATAGGGCAATCCATGTTATTCCCTCTAAATAGCGGATACTCCGAATAACGGACAGGTGTTTTTGAAAAACTTTCTATTATTTTGTCAAACATTTCAAAATTATTCTAACAAGCTAAAAATATATGCTTATGCGTCTTTACGAAGCCTAGATGTTTCCTTAGGAGCCTAGATGTTTCAAGAACATTGAAGTATGAAAACTTAGTGTTTTGTGAAAGTCAAATAAGAAAGCTTGAATGACCGCTGAAATAATGAGCGATTGGTTGGTGGAGTTAAGCAACACAATGAAAAAACAAAAGAGAAAAATCATTCCGTTCATATACAATTCTACTTCTCATCCTGATGATTTAAAGCTCAAAAATGTTAATTTAATTATCTTCCCTCCTAACACCACTTCGATGCTACAGCCACTTGATCAGGGAATTATCCGCAGTTTTAAAGTACGATACAGAAAGCTACTTCTGAGACGTGCTTTCTCAGATTATCTCCTGCAAATCCAGCGAAGAGTTGGCAAAATCGGTATCTGTTTTCGATGCAATTTCCTGGACTACGTCAGTCTTTAAAAAGGTGGAACCTAGGTGCGTTATAAACTGTTTTAAGAAGGCGGGATTTTTGAGTACAAGCGAAGTGGAAACTGACAGTACTACGGAAAAAAGCGAAAAGAACTTACGGATCTAGTAGCCAATTTGGATTTAAATGTCAGCGTTGAAGAGTATGTCAAGATCGACGACGATTTATCCATTGAGGAAGAAAACCTGCATGTTTCCGATTTCATTCATCGGGAAACCACTGAAGCACTGGCTCTTTCTGGGAATGATGATGAGGAATCGCCAATGGAAGACTGCAAAATCAAAGATTATTCGGAAGCACTGAAATACAGCGAACAATTAAAACAGTTCTTTCTGAACACTGAAAATTCGTAGGGACGAGCAAAGCTAAATCCTATGAAGATTCACCTTGAAAAACAGGTTTTCTGTGTAAAAAAGAGAAATAAAACTTTGTTAACAGATTTTTTCAATAGTAATTAAAAAAAATTAGCTCCTATACATTGTATTTTGGGATAATTTAATGCAAGAGAAAAGGATTAGCACACAATTAAAAGGTAAAGTAGTTAATAGTTATTATATTTTACCTAAGTCCTCCCCAATAGTGGACACCTCCTAATAACGGACAAAACTTTTGATCCCGGTACTATCCGCTTTTCGGAGGTACTACTGTATATATATATATATATATATATTAGTCAGTGTGTGTGTCTTCCTCTGTATGACTTAACGAGCTTCGTACATAATAATAAACTGTTATGCTTTTGAAGACATTTTTATTTTAATTTTTAAAAGATTGTATTACCCTGTAATAAGGCACGTCTAATTTAAATATCCCGCTCATCAACAGAATCATGTCGGTTGTTTTGACAAGAAAATAAGACTTTATATTAGGAACTTGTTTTCCTTCATTACGGCGATTTCAGTTTCATCTAACATTTGTGCATAAATTTTACATCCTCACATTTATTTACTAGAATTCGTTTTAATAAGGAGAGGGGAAATTTGGAAATACAATCTATATTCTAAGTCCAGATGGCTTGAAACTGACTTAAAATTTATCTTAAGAGCATTAGTATTATCCGTGGTAATATAATAGATCTCCATATTTATAGTATACAGAGGCTGTTCACACATTTTTTAGACGATGTATATTGTATTCACAAAACTAAATTATATAAAATTCTTATGTTTTAAATGTTCTATTTGACATCCCCTATTATGAACTATCTTTCGACATCGCAATTTCCAGGATAATAATGCATTTTGAAGTGTCAGAAGAGATATTCTATCCCATTCCTCCTGAACAGCTTTCCAGAGTCCTGTAAGGGTTTTGGAACGACGTTTGGATAATGCAGATTTTAAAAGTCCGAAAGTACAAAAATCCATAGGTGATATATCGGGAGATTTAGTAGGGATATCAGTGAAGGGTATGGCCTTGATACCAGTTTTTTGTTCCATTTCTTTTAGGAAATTTACAGTGGAATTTGATGTGTGACTGCTAGCTTTGTCCTGATGGAGTCCCACAGATTGATGGCACTGTGGGTAAAGCGATGGTATTTCATTCAGAAAAATTGGCGATAAAATATGTTCCTGATAGTATTTGGAGTTAATCTTGACATTTTATTCCACTGTCTTTATTTTTAATTTGCCATTATAAGAAAAACCAGCAACAATCATGAATCCCTTAGAAAAACTTTCTTTCGATTCTTTGAACCATGTACTTCAATTTTTTTCTCCCCTTTTATGATAATAAATGGCTCTTTTTTTGTTGCAATCATTTAAATACACCCATGATTCATCTATTGTGACAATTGTTTTCCATTTTTCTTTGGATAAGTGTTTCTCATATAGAATTCTGCAGCGTGTCCTGCGTTCAGTGATATGATTTGGAAGAAGACGATGCACATTGCCTTTTTTGCGCTTTCTTAAGATTTAAATCAACGTTTATCCTTTTGTTTACAGTGGACACCGAGCATTGTAATGATTTTGCAACTGTCCTTTGACTAGGTGGATTTTCTTTTAACATTAAACAACGTACCTTTGCAATAGTCGGAGATGTCCGTTTTTTCCTTGGATACTTGTTTGGAATTTTTGTCCCACTTGAGGCTCCAATTTGACGTTTTTTTCCTTTCTTGTTGACGATATTACCTATCGACGCTTTAGATATCCCAAAACCATGACTCTCACATAGTTTTTGGATAACGGAGTATGCATATTTCTCTTCGGAAAGAGCATAAATGTAGCCTTAGAACCACTGCTTTTTTTAAAACGCCATTTTGAATAAAAACAAATCTTTCAAGCCGCAGGCGATAATTTTGACTTTTAAAAACATAGTATAATTGCAATTATTTCTTTCGCAGCAAACGATTTTCTATTACCGCTTACCAAAATCGTTAATTTCAAACAATTTTTTACTACCGCTTACCAAAATCGTCTAATTATGTGCGAACAGCCTCTGTATATGAGAAAAGTATGAATATAAAAAACTTCTATTGTGAATACCTGTGCTAAAGGGCCTGCTCACATAGGAGTCCGTTGCGTTGCGTTAAGGAAAAGATGACGTTGATACGAAAATAAACCAATCATAGGCGTTAAAAATTTCATTGCTAATCGTTTGGAGGCATATGATTGGTATATTTTCGTCTCAGCGTCATCTTTTCCTTAACGCAACGCAACGGACTCCTATGTGAACAGGCCCAAACTCAGATTAAAATCACATTTAAATTCTAATAATTAACAAATTTTCTTTTATCTTTAATTTATCTTTTTTTGTAAATTTTCTAAATTATTTTAAAATTTAAACTCATTTTCTTCCTTAAAAATTCATATGAAAAATTTCCCACCATTAAAATACACTCACCCATAAAAGTTTTTACAGAACATATGCTATCATAAGAAAATAATTTCCTGTCTGTCACATCTGTAATTTGTTTACTAAAACCAACTCGGGAAATTATGGTAAGAATAAAATATTTTTCACATATTCCACGGTCCGTGAGAAATAAATTAGCCACATTTCCCACTGAAGTTTCACAATGACCGTTCGTACAAAGAAGGAAGAAAGTTAGTAAATAATTCCTGTTCTAATGAGGTATTTGCAAAATCGAGGCCTGTAGGCTAACAGTTAATAAAAAATATTTATCGAACTTTATGTCGAGAAAAATCAACATCTTCGTAATGTCCTTTTATTTTCTAGTTTAATCGCGATTCAAATGGTGGAGATTCGGCTCGAAACATTTGCGTAAACTACATGTAAAACTTCACCAACAAAATTACGGGCAATACGCGCTATCCCGTCTTTGAAAAGAACAATTTTGACCGGAGTGACGCTTCCCGAGTTTTGAACACACCACGTATTTCGACGATGAGTGCCTTAGGGACCAACCCCCTGAAAGAAACCTCCAAACAACTCTATAGTTGACGGAGCAGATGAGTGTGACCCAGAAGACAATAGTACGTTATCGACAATAATGAAAAAAAATTAAAAACTTGGTCCATGTGTCCTTCCGAACTCAGTCAAAATCACAAAATCAGTTGGTCACTGCCTGTGCTTTTTTGCTTTCCCGACAACGCCAAGCTTATATCAGCATCGACCGTATATCTGTGTGATTATCACAGGGGAAGAAAGGTGGTGTCTGTACATCAGTATGAAACATCGAAAAGATTGGGTGGACGAGTGGCAGCAAATAAACATATGCGTCAAGTAAGATCTGCATCCCCGCAAGACAAGGGCTGGAGGGAGGGGGCTGTTGTCTGGGAGTTGCTTTCCAAGAATCAGACGAACACAGCTGAGGTTTACAGCCAGTAATTTCGGCACCTAGAACAAAAAAAATTGTATAAAAAAAGTTTAAATAGCGCATATCAGAAGATCCTACTTCAGAACAACGCCCTACCCCATGCCGCTGATCTTAGAGGTTCTACAGCAGGCCAGTGAAAAAAAAATAAATCTTATATATATATATATATAACTGATTAATTTTTTGCCTCTCTGTAAGATAGGTGATAATTTTATATTGTGATCCATCAATGATAATAGTTCTAAACAGAAATCGCGAAATTTGAGAGAATACTAGTTCTTGTATCAACACACGCACGTTTATTTAGATTCAAAGTATAAATGTAGTTAGTTCTGCATAAACAAAAAAGTAAACTCTTTTTACCTTACAGACGCGAGTATGATGTTTTCTTCTAATGTGTACCTTGCCAGGATTAGCAAAAACGTGCTAGCCTCTGCAAGTGTAAAAAATATTTTAAAAATTCATCTAACGAAGATTAATGCTTCTGCTTTAAGATTTAAAAAAAAGAGGGAAGAAACATACACGCTAATACCCATATTCTCGAGGGACATTTTAGTTTAAGCAGAATGAAAAACTTTAGAAAGAACAATTTGTTACATTTCTTTCGCGGAGATATTTCACGTCTCAAATAAAGTGGCCTGAATCTCCTCAAAGTATAAAAATTTTCTATTTTTTTCGCTTTACTACTGGACAAATGTGCTTATATACAACATGAAAAAAATTTAAATTATTCAAAAATGGAAAACACACTTTATTTGAAAGGTAAAAATTTTTCAGCTACACTATACACATAAAATAATTAGCTCCGATCGGCAATGCTCCTTTCTGTCACGTTTTTCTGTTACGATTTTATTTAACGTTACATTTACAGGGTAATCTTTGATTATTTCTTCTACATGCGGAAGAAGGAAATCGATAGATAGAGAGGGTCCCGCTCTTTTTGCAATGTAAAAAAATGTTTTTTTAGTATGAAAATTCTGGAGCAATTTCCTATCACAATAGTTCTTTGAAACACAGACGCTTTATGCACGGTATTTTTATTATAGTAATTAAAAATCAATCAAACTTTGTTTAAAATGTCACAAACTCATAAAAAATCGAAATTTCCTTAATTCTACACAATTTTTGACTCACTATATTTCAAATATAAAACAATATATTTTTCCTTTGTAAGTAAAAATTAGGATTTGTATTTTTCAGAAATAAATGAGAATTTGCCATTAGAAAGTGTTCAGTCTACATGACATATATTTCGAATCTTTAATAATTACAAGATAAAAATAACTTTTTATATACGACGTTATTAAATTTTCTGTTGAATCATATGAACTTGACTATTTTTCTCTCATTTTCTCTCTTAATTGCACAAACCTTCACTTAATTATTCTTTTTCACTTTCTTATGTTTAATTTTATTCACTTTTTAGTCGTTTCCACTATCCATACACTTTATAAACTGCTAACTTTTTTTTTTAAATTTTTCACACAATATTTTTGTAAACAAACTAAATTCACATGCACTCTGTTTTCAAAATCGTCAAACGCCGTTACGCAAAAGTGCAAGCATTGAATACCATGGAACCGTCACCTTGCGGATTTTTTCGGCTAAAAGTATTAAAAGAATGTATTGTCATCGTGTTCTGAGCTATTATAAAAGTTTCAAATGTCTAGCTACTCGGGAAGTTAGTTAAGAATCGATTACAAGATTTGTACTGGGCAACAAGAAAGCGAGTTAATAAAACGTAGTAAAAATTATATGGAAAGATTTTTTTTTAAAGTTGCAAATATACCACTTTTTACATTTTTTTTTCAATGCGGAGGCACTTGTCGCGAAGACATTCGCCTACAATTCAACGCATTTTTGCTGGCCACTTTATTAAGGGGGCGCCATATAGGCGGACCAGCATTGCGCCCTATGAAAGGACGACAGAAACGGAAGCATTTTAGTGGCGCTTCGCCAACATTCGATCCAAGCACCCTCAGTACCGAAAACCAACTCGCTGTATCACAAGGCCACTACGACCCACGTCTTTTTATATAAAGTTCTACAAAAATATTAGGTTTGTACAACAGACTCTTCAATTAAAAATTATCATTACTATATCAAAATATAATTAAAACTCAATTTGAAGTAAATTCCTTGATTTCTGTTTTTATTAAAAATAATTTTGGTATATTTTACAGCACACTTGTTTACTTACAAAATGGACTGGGAATTTATAAATTTGCATTCAATACGATTTTAATATATCATGCACCGTAAGGAACAAAATCCTCAAAAACCTACAGTCAGTCAGCCATGATGTATACATATATTCCTCGACTTATGACTGAGATAGGGACCGAGACATTGGTCGTAAGTTGAGATGGTTTTATGTCGAGTTTGAAATTTTTTTTTTGTTATATGCATGTATGTAGTGGACATTTTGCATATAGTGGATGAAAGGGAGAGCTGAATGAAAAAGACGGGCAAGGTATTGAAGCGGATTGCGACATGAAGCAAGAAAACAACTGCAACCAAAATGACCGAATAGATCAATCGGCATCTGCATGTTTTGGTATAAATCATTAGAGATAGTAGGGAACTTCACAAACAAACCATTTACGGAAGAGTAGTTTTTCCCAAGCCACTTGTAATAGATGCCAATACAAAATATCGTCCTCAGTGGTGCCAAGAACGCAAATCCTGGTCGAGTAATATGTCGAAAAACGGCATTTGGTCCGACGAAACATTGTGCACATTGTTCATTGCAACAGGACGTGCGCATGTCTGGAGAACACCTACACAAGCGTAAGATTCTGGCTGTTTCATCTCAACTGTCAATCATGGTGGTTCCTTATCAGGGTTTGGGATGTCATCTCATGGTTTTTTTTTCAGTCCCTAATGTAACCCTAAAAGAGACATTGAATGAGAAGGACTATGTCGAAATTTTAGCTCACTAGTCCATCCTATGGTGCAAAGATTGTTTCTTGCAGGAGATGGCGTTCTCTGGTATGATAATCCCCCTATACAAACGAAGGCAAATATATTATCTTGCCCTGTACAATCCCCCCGACTATAAATCATCCAACCACTGTGATCTGTATAAGCGGATAGAAAAAGGTATCGATATCCACTACAGCATCTCTACAGGAATTTTCATGATTTTTCCCCGAAGAATGGTATAATATATTCTTAACCACTATTTATGACTTGTATAATCCAATTTCAAGGGTGAATAAGGTGGTATTTACATGACAAGGGTGATCCTGCTCCGTATTAATAAAGGTTTTCGTGACGTTTCTTAGTGTTTCCATTATTTTGATAACCACCTGTAAGTTGCAAGTTTTTTAATAAAGTTATCCTAGATAGTTAGAACAGTATGTTTCAGGGAGTTCTTTATATGATTCTTCATAACGTGAAATTATCGTTTTTAAATAACGTTGGAAAATCGCAGCTCGTTTGACATTGAAAAAATTTGTAAGAAAATGATTTCCACGTTTATTGGCTAGTAGGAGGAGTTCTAGAATTGTACTTGCAGATAGTGGAACCCCTCCTTCATCATCACTACTATATACTAGAATGGAAACATAGAAATTCCCTAAAATACACTCTCATAACTTTGCACTATATATTTTTTTTTATTTTTAGATTTTTAAACCATGTTAAAGTAAAAGAAAAACAGTGTAAAAAAATTGGTTCTTTTAATTGGACCGTGTTATTTCAAAAACGTGCAAAAATAGAATCGGTTGCGTACTTTTGTCAAACGCATTACTCTGCGAAAGTTACAATTTTTAATATGTTGTCGTAGATATATATAAACTAAAATCAATATTTTTCTAAGTACTATTGTAAAAAAATATTTTTGCTCGCCGTAGGAGTCGTTAGGAATACCTTGCAAAATAATTTTAATCCGTCAGTTTTACCCTGTTATTATTTTATTAATATCCTGTTAGACACAAATAAGGGATATTTAAAATTAAGTCTATCTTAGAATAAGAAACCGCTAGTAAAACAAACTTTCAGATTTTACAGTTTTTTTTATCCCTCGGGAAAATCTCACCTTTTATCAGAAAGAACACGTGTGTTTTTTATGATCCTATTAGTATTCCTCCATTATTCACTTGTTTGCTGAAAAAAAGTAAAGTGCCCGAAATGTGGTTCTGAAGCATTATTAAAATAAACCCATGAACGTGCCATAAAATTTCTATAGTGAATACTGTTTTAGTGAAAACTGTTTGTTCAGAATATAATACGTAAGGGAATACAGTAAGTTCCTGATTATAATTGAGCTGATTATTCATAATATGGTTTAAATGGGCATACTCCCCCTCTTAAAAGAGATTTAAAATTTTTAAAAATACTGTGTTCTGTGGACCATAAGAATCACGTAGCGATAAGATGGAACTCAAACCTATGGCAGGATTTTGAGAATGAATATTTTGTATTTTGTTATGTGTATAAACATATTTTCAATTTCTTACTTAATGAAAATAAAAAATATGCATAATAAAAAATATACATAATAAATACAATATATCTGTATATATATATATATATATATATATATATATATATATATATATATATATATGTCATAACAGTCATTATAGAGATACTGTTGAGCCTCAGTAGAGAAATTACCGGGGAGGCATGCATATTACGTAGTCATGGCCAGAATGACAAGGCGTAATCACATAATCATAAAAATGTCTTTATTCCTTGAACATTCGTTGCGTGGCGATACATCTGCTTCATAAAATCCCATTTCGACACATTTAGAACGTAATCTCACAATCAAAGTGTCCCAGATCAGCCGGAGCAGTACAAAATGAATATATTACGCAGCGCGCCAACACGACATGCTGTATGGACAATTGCAGAACAAAAAGCTGCGAAAAAGGCGCTTGCTAGCCTCGAAAACCCAGAGAGACTAACTTTTAATTAGTTAACTCAGATCATCTGAACTCGCACGTCATCATCGAACGATCTTTCGAAATTTCTAGAAGGATTCCATCACCCTGTCTTTGAAAACAACTTACTCTTTACACATGCATTAGGGGATAATTTAGTAGGTTAATTTTATTATCTTTAGGTCAGAATTTGGAATAAGGAGCGATACTTTATTGAGACAACTCGGGAAAATTTCGAATTTTTCCGAGCCATTGCCTACAATACACGGTCACCCCTAGTATTGTTCCGTGGAACCATGACAGCCCATCGGTATGTTCATGAAATCCTGAAACCACATCTGTTGCCACTCATGCAACGACTCCCAGGAGCCATTTTTCAAAAAGACAATGCTCGGCCTCATACGGCAAGGGTGTCACAAGACTGTCTCCGCACTGTTACTACGCTTCTTTGGCCTGCCCGATCCCCAGATTTGTCTCCAATCGAGCATATGTGGGATCATTTGGGACGACGAGTTGGGAATACCACGAGTTTGAACGAACTAGAGGCAAGGTTACAGCAAATATGGAACGAAATGTCTCAAGACATCATACAGAACTTGTATGACTCAATGCCCGATCGTATCGCATCGTGCATTCGCGCTAGAGGGGGTCCAACGGAGTATTAACTCCTCCGTTCTTTTGCCTTTTTCTCTGAAATAAATTATCCTTTTTCTTTGATTTTATTATCATTTACTTATATCAAAGTAGTCATTACGTATGTAAAATTTCGTTTCATTTTGACGACTCCTTCTTGTTGCGCTAATTTTTTTGTCCATGAGTGTATATATATATATATATATATATATATATATATATATATATATATATATATATGTAATGATTATGGTGGCGATGCACTTCATGTCCTCAGATATACTTCGGAGTTTGTAGTCGGGCAAAGTTGTAGTCAAATGGACGTGGTCGTGGAGGCAGGCACGCCGGAGAGAATAAGTTAAGTTCTAAGCCAGCAAGGAAGGAAGAGGCGATCTGCTCACAAATTAGGATGCTTTATTAGTTGACACCATCACTGGACACGTACAAAATTAATTATGCTTAACACTTAGGCGTAGTTTTTACATGGTTTACTAGTCGAAGTTCTCCCGAAATCGCCGGAGAAGAGACACACAGAAGACAAAGGGACGCAGCGCGCCCTAATTACATCTTGACAGTACCGTGGCAGGACACAAAAAAGCTACGGAATTATTGAGAAAAGCGCGAGTTTTTCAGGCGGGCTGAACTTTAATTGGTTAAAAACTGACACGTGATTAAGTCGCGTCATATGAGGTGATGGTCTCGCGATGCCCGTTATATAATGCTTATATAAGCTTTGGCCACACGTGCCTTAGGGGAAAAACTAATAAATTATTTCGGTTTCCATGTAGGTCGCGATTCAAGGGTTAAGGGGACGGTATTCTGTTGCGTTATGATAAAGAATTTGGAAAGGGCGTGTTAAAAAGTAAAAAGGGTTTTAAATTTATTTCAATTTCCCCCCCTCCGGAAAAGACTTGCGTGAGGGGCCGGCTCCCTCAGCAAGACCCTCCATCAGGCGAGAACCGCGTAGACAAAAAATAATTTTGATAAAAATTTTGAATAGTAATTCGGAATAAAATTTTGACTCGGGGTTGACAAATTTAAATTTTGGTTACTATCACCTTTGTGTGTCTGCCCAGATCATGAAACATATAAATAGCATAAACTAGTACTAAACAAAAATTTAAAAAAAAATATCAATGCACTTAAATCACAGTTTGGATTGAGTATGGCACTTTTCAAAATCGTTACAACACAAAAATATAGGAACATTAAATGTTGATATGATTAATATACTATAATACTTTCAACCTTCGTATAGTCCTTTCTATACCATTGGCAAGTGAAGGTTTATCATTAGAACATATTAAATAAGTAATAATTCACAAAATAAATGAGATTTAAAATACACAACTGTTTTCTTATGCTGATCATAACACTACAATATTCAATAAAATTTTAATATGACATGGAATGTAAAAATGCAAAAATTTCTTACTAATAACACAATATATCACATTTGGTTGTTTTTGTAAAGGTGTTAGTGTTTGTGTGTGTGTATCCCTCAACTGCCTTAGGTTCAAATTCTTTCACAACTCTACTACTAAGGAGTGAGGGGGTGTGTTGTTGTATTAGGAGCATATTAGTAATTTATAGTCTGTCCAAATATGGGTTTAGGCTTCATGATGCATTTTAAAAAGGTCAGGTGAATGATAATATCTTAGTTTAGAAGCATGTACATTTTCAGTTGCTCGACCAGCTTGGTAATTGGGTTTATCTATTCCATAATTTACGTCTGAATATTGTCTAAGGATTGTGAAAGGGCCAGAAAAAGGTTGACTTAATTTACGTGTATTTGGATAGTTGAATTCCTCATAAATTACTTGATCACCAGGTTTAAATTTTGATGCCAAAAAATGAGCGTCATATCTAATTTTATTTTTGTTATGGTAATTAATAGTTCTTTCTTTTGCCAAAAGACGAGCCTGATCCACAGGAGGATAATAATTATTGTGATCAATTGGTGGCGGGTAAGGCAGGGTGCCAAAAAGCAAATAGGCAGGGGAGATTTTGGTCACAGAGTGGGGCGTATTATTGTATTCATTAACAACTTGTTCTAATAATTTGGTCCAGGGTACTTTAGTGGAAGAAGTATTAACTTTACACTTTAAACGAGTTACAATAGACTGGTTTACACGCTCAACCTTGCCATTCGTCTGTGGATGGTGGGCCGAAGTCAAAAGTTGTTTCACGCCATTATGCTAAAAAAACCGTCTAAATTTGGAAGAAGTAAAAGCAGCATTACGATCTGTTAATAATTTTTCAGGGACATGTACTTGGAAAAGTTGTTTCAGACAGTTTGCATAAGTTTCTGTTGTAACGCTTTTAGAGGGGAAAGCCCAAATGTATCTAGTGGCATGGTCAATAATTATATGAAGGTATTTTTTTTGTAGAGTTATAATAATTAAATCCACCAACAGTATCTAATGATAGGCACTCAAAAGGTTTCTCAGTAGGGGGAACTTCCTGCATTAATCCATAACGTTTCTGTCTGGGTTTCTTGTTAAGTTGACAGGTGTGACAATGTTTAACATAGTTAGAAATATCATTAGTTATAAATGGCCAATAATACTGAGGAGAAATTAAGTTAATCATTTTTTGAATTCCAGGGTGTCCAAATTCTTCATGAGTTTTTTGTAAAACTTTTAACCTTAATGACATAGGAACAACAATTTTGTTAATACCATTCTTCTTATACACTATTACATCATTGATTTCTGAAAATTTATTATGTGAAACATTATCCATCTTTTGATAATGCTTAATTTCATTTAAGTCCAATAAGTGCACATGGTGTTGGAGATGCTGAGACACGGGGTGCCTGGATAACATGTCAGCTTCATAATTGGTTGAACCCTTTTGATATTTTACTTCATACTCGAACATGCTCAACTTTAACGACCATCTAAATAATCTACCCCTTGGGTTTTTCACATTCTTCAGCCAAACTAGGGCAGCATGATCAGTATGAACAGTGAATTTGGTCCCGTGCAAATAGTGATAAAATTTGTCAAAACTATCCACAATAGCCAAACATTCCAATTCCGTGATGGGATAGTTTTTTTCATAATCTCTTAACGTTCTAGAAAAATACGCGACAGGGTGTAAGTTATTACAAGCATCCGACTGTTTCAGCACAGCTCCAATAGCATATTGAGAAGCATCTACAAACAAATGACACTCTAAATTTGGATTATACAACTGTAAAATTGGTTTTGACACAAGAAAATTTTTTAACTTTTCAAATGATTCTTGACAGTTATGATCCCAAACCCACTTTATGTCCTTCTTTAATAATCTATTTAATGGCAATCTTATTTGTGCATATTTAGGAATGAACTTATGATAAACATTTACTGAACCCAAAAAACTTTGTAATTCTTTAATGTTGGAAGGGGGTTTCAATTTTTCAATACTTTCAATGTTTACATTATCTGGAGTAATTCTGCCATTCTCAATTTCATATCCTAGAAAGTTAATGTTACGTTGCATGAATTTACATTTAGATTGCTTAAGTTTAATAGATTCTTGCTGAAAAACTTCAAAAATTCGTTTTAAATGATTAATGTGTTCTGTTTCTGAGGATGAGTAAACTATGATATCATCAAAGTAATGGCACGCAAAATCAATTTTATGTTTGTCCAAAATTCGTCTAATTGTCCTATTAAATATAGCTGGGGCATTCTTTAGTCCAAAAGGGAGGCGTAACCATTCAAACAGGCCAAAACTGGTGGCAAAAGCAAGTTTTTCAGTGTCTTTAGGGTGAACAGGTATATGCCAGTATCCTGAGGTCAAATCAAGGGTGGAAAAAATTTTGGCATTACTTAATTTATCTAGCAAACAATCAATTCTGGGGAGAGGTTCAGCATCTGTCTTAGTAATAGCATTTAATTTACGAAAATCAATACAGAGTCTAGTCTTTTTGCCTTCGTCCCTCTTCAGGGCAAGCGTTATTGGTGCTGAGTACGCAGAGTAGCTTTCTTTTATTATTCCTGCTTCTAATAATTTCCCTACTTGTTTCCTGATTTCTAACTCTTCAATTTGGGAAGTACGGTATGGTCTTTGGCTAACAGGGAGTTCTGAGGTTAACATGATTCTTTGAGGTTCTATTCTAATTGTACCAATGTCATACTTGTCTTTGGAAAAAATGTGGTTGAATTTCTGTAGTAGTGAATTTAGCATAGGATTCTCATTAATGATAGTCTGTGGTGTTTCATCCGATTCCACAGAGATCTTTGGAAACTCACTAAACTCAGTACTAATTTCATGATACATTTGTTTGGTTTGGTTGTCGAAGGTTTTGATTTCTCGGTTTACAGAATTATTTATATTTATATTACAATTGTGTTGGGGATAAGTCATTGGAGGAAACTTGGTCTGACTTGATTCGGGTTCACTAACTTTGTTAATGTGAAGCGAGATTCTGCACTTAGGTAAATTCTGTTGCAATTTTATCCTCTTTTGCAGTTGGCATACTTCACGTCTCTCACAGTCAATTGTTAATTTAAAAAGCCCACATTCGGGCAATCCTAGGATTAAATATGGTAAATTTGAGTCCAAAATATAAAATTCAGTTGTCTTAATCAGTTCTCCAATCTTCAATTCTATAGTGCACTTCTCTTCTAACTTTATGGTACCATCTGTTTGTCTAACATGAATTGGGAATTTAGTCTTAGTAGGTAAAAAACCATATTGGTTCACAAAATGTCGGGGAAGGAGCGAGATAGAGGATCCTGTGTCTAAAACGCATGAAATGGAATTCCTAGTTAAGTTTCTTGCTTTATTTTGAAAGTATCCGGATACAATTAATTGTCAATATTGCGGTTGGTGTTCTTCTGATTCAGGGGAGTCTCGTTCAGGAGTGTTTCTTGGGTTGTTTTGTCTAAACTGGCACGTTTGTGTCCAATGGAATGCATTTATTATACCCCGCCTCTCACAGATTCTGCAGGGAGTAGGTGGTAGTTGACTCGAATTATAATGGGTATAGTGGCCAGGGGGCCTAGGTCTCATATTCATATTTGGGTTTGGCATAAAAGTTGGGTCGGAACTCCTAGGAGCATAATTGGGTCTCCAGGGCTGAAAAGGGGCTCTAAATCTGGTATTCTCTTGTTCTGGTCTATGCATGCGAAAAGGAACTGGTCTCTGAAACTCTGGTCTTTTATTTTTCTCACTGTCTTCCTCTCTCTGTACCTGGGTCAATTTGGTGGCAATCTGCAACCAATCCAAAAAGTTCTGGGGTGTATTTATTATTAGCAACTGACGCATGTTGATGGGCAACCCATCAGTAAGTCCCTCTAAAATTAATTTTGTATTAAGGCCCAAGGCCTTGCCAAGACGAACCTTTTTATGGAAATAGTCTGTAATCTGGTCTGTTGTTTTGAATTTTAAGTTAGAAAATTCACTGAAACTTGTCGAAGTGGGATCAAAAAATTCCTCACTCAGAGTATCTTTTAACTCTTTCCAGGTGTTAATGTCCAAACAGTGGTTGACAAAAGTGGTGAGGGCATTGCCTCTCAAAAACCTGCTCACATTTCGAAGTTTCCACTCATCAGTTTTTTCAGTTTCTACACATTGTTTTTCAAAATAATGGAACCACTGAGAGAGTCTCATCCCCGACTCGGGGTCAAAAGGGACAAAATTTGTATGGTTAGAATTAAAATCTGGTTCATTGCTATTCCCTCCATTTTCATTACTTTCGGTTTTCACCGCTGTTTTGGTTGTATCTTTTGATGTCATTTTTACTGCTTTAGGCTACTGTTTAACTCAAATCAACACAAAATCCAGAGTACGCTATCTTTAACACACCAGAGAAAACGAAAACAAAAATAAATCATGATGTAAAAATAAATTATAACAATTTCAGTCTTTGCCGAAAATAATGATGACCAAGTAATGTACAGCTCCAGTAATGTTTATACTAATGCGCAGTTTGCGCCGATTTGTTTACAAAAGCGAGCTCTCATCAACGAAGCGGATTCAATTTACTTTATTTTATTTTTTCTTTCTCCGCGACGATTTAAATTTGGTTGCGGTAAACATATACTTATAGAATTTATACCCTTCATGAATTTACCACTATATTATCAAATTTTTAATAATTACACTAAAAACACTCATAAGACATCAATATATAAATTTCAAAAATCTTTTTAAAACCTTAAATTCTAAATCAAACATATATTTCATAACTCATATAGAAATTATATTATATAAAATATTCATATCAATGGAAAAATATTATATTTGTCATACCTCATACAATATCAATAAGATTTTATTCACTGCACTAACATACAATTATAACTCAATTTAAACAGTTCACCTTCAAAAATTTTTCCATAATTATTGCTTACCTGTATGTTACCAATATTATTTATATATGAAGTGTAGAAAATGGACCTTTTTATTTTTTTCTTCTTCAAAATGTTCATGTATGCAATTATTTATATGTGGAATCGTACTTGGCGCAATTCCTCTAACTTTCTAGGATGTTCAAGAGTCCCTCGTCTGTTCTGGTTATAATGTGAAAGTCACAATATTTTTTCTTCTTTTTCTAGTTCACACACGTTTACACGCAGTCGGGGTTTAACACTTCACAGATTACGAAAGCACTACGAAAATCCCCCCATGGTGACTTGAAAATCACAATAACACCGATGACTTTCAATTTTGTCGGAAACACAGCAACACTAATCGCGCACAGAGACGAAAAATCGTTGAAAAAAATTTTCTTCTTCTGGGGTCACACACTTGAGCTTCAAAAACACAGATGACACTACACTGACGCGGAATTTTCACGAACGACGCACACATTGGAAATCCAAACATAGATCTTCGCGGCGCACAAATAACTTTCTGCTGCCGACTTTAATATATGTAATGATTATGGTGGCGATGCACTTCATGTCCTCAGATATACTTCGGAGTTTGTAGTCGGGCAAAGTTGTAGTCAAATGGACGTGGTCGTGGAGGCAGGCACGCCGGAGAGAATAAGTTAAGTTCTAAGCCAGCAAGGAAGGAAGAGGCGATCTGCTCACAAATTAGGATGCTTTATTAGTTGACACCATCACTGGACACGTACAAAATTAATTCTGCTTAACACTTAGGCGTAGTTTTTACATGGTTTACTAGTCGAAGTTCTCCCGAAATCGCCGGAGAAGAGACACACAGAAGACAAAGGGACGCAGCGCGCCCTAATTACATCTTGACAGTACCGTGGCAGGACACAAAAAGCTACGGAATTATTGAGAAAAGCGCGAGTTTTTCAGGCGGGCTGAACTTTAATTGGTTAAAAACTGACACGTGATTAAGTCGCGTCATATGAGGTGATGGTCTCGCGATGCCCGTTATATAATGCTTATATAAGCTTTGGCCACACGTGCCTTAGGGGAAAAACTAATAAATTATTTCGGTTTCCATGTAGGTCGCGATTCAAAGGTTAAGGGGACGGTATTCTGTTGCGTTATGATAAAGAATTTGGAAAGGGCGTGTTAAAAAGTAAAAAGGGTTTTAAATTTATTTCATATATATATATATATATATATATATATATATATATATATATATTAACATATATAAAATAAATATATATAAAATATATATATAGTAAGATATCCATTTTATTTTAATGTTACATTTGGAACATAAGACTCACCCCAATTTTAATTCGATCTAAAAAGATACAATTTTTATGTAAAAAGATGCGTTTTACGGTCCAAAAAATACGGTACATACCCATGTACAACAATTTCAATGTCGGTCTTAAGCATAAGAAAATTATAGATATTTTTCGTAAGCAAATGTTTGAATTTATGACATTATTTTTAATATTCCAATTACATCCATTTAATGGATACGAGTAGTAATTTTAAAAACATGCTAGCAAATTTCTGAGATGGCCGGGTAATCTGGTTCTATCCCATATTAATTAAGACGTACTCATGCACTAATTAACAGTTATATTTGGATAGACTATCAAGTTATCTCTGAAGAATTTTCTTTGGAAGTTAAAACAAAAATGTTATCTTCTTCTTTTAAGTATTATTGTGACTGTAGTAAGGAAGAACTTTAATCACTCAAAGTAATGAAAAACAACGAGTGCTATCAACGGAAATGAAAAAAAGCATACTCAGGTCTTTATTGGAAATCATTATTGGCAATACCTCTGATTTTTTGTTCTTAGTTAAAACTGATAATTACATTTCGTAGCTGAACATATCGACATATCTGTTAGAAACGAAACGGTACTGATTTCAGTAAAGAATATTCAGTGATTCTAAGTTCGTTAATTACAAGAGAATTTATCATTCGAAAAATTCACATATTAATTCACAGTCAGTCTCACATATTTTTCGTGTATTGTGCTATGAGATGTATTTCAAGTCAGAGATATTAAAAACGTTTTTATAAAATGTATAAGTTTGTCCTTCCCTTATATTAATGGCTAAAATATGCAGCGTATGACACATTAAATAAAAACGATTTTACAAAAACAATCAATTGCTTAAGTAGAGAAGAATTTACGTTATTTTAAATATCACACTTAAGGTACTTGGGCATGTGCCATGATACACTGGCACATTTCCATATTAACCTATAGAAAGGTTTTATCCTATCTGTAAGTTTCTCGGCATTAATCAGATAAGTATGTTCCAAGTTGTAAGGGAGGAAAATTCAACTTTTGACTGTACTTCTATTGCAATTAATTTTCGTTAAATCGATTTTTTTTTATTCTTAAGATGAAATTTCTTAACACTAGAAAGACGGTTGCCGTCATTTTGACGGTTTCGGACATACTATTGAGCACTATGTCTGTATTTATGTCCTCGGGCCTCTGAAATTTTATGGCTTTTTCTAGATTTTTATATTATGCACACACATTTACAATTTATTTAAAATATGCTCACACATTTACAAAATTATATACGATAGTAAAGAGGGGGAGAAAATGTGTTCTATACTGTCCGTCCACGGAAGCAAAGTCCCTGGAAGCTGTTACGCATGCGCGAGAAAAGCTAGTCTACTTAGAAAATAGGGGAAAACGTCATATTTTCGGATGTGTTTGTTTTTGAAATACGGAATGTATTTCAGACTGCTTTTTGTCCGCAGTTTTAAAGTTATTTTTTAAAACTTTATTTTTGATCGAATATGTGAATAATAATTTCAAAATAATAAAAAGAAAGAAGCAAATCTATTTAAAAAATAGGAGTTTTATAGGAGTGGATATTTTCGGATTACATCACAATCAAAATTATCTAAAGATACGATTTCAGTGGTTCTTTTTTTCAGACGTTTCCTCGGAGATTCAAATTTTGGAGTTTCTTCACCCTTTGCTTCTCTGCGTATTCTTTTTACTCTGGACATTGATAACCCGCTCATTTCACTAGCTCTCTCTAGGGATTGCGAAAGTGGAACAATAACATTTCCTTCTAGTGCTTCTTTATCACACAATTTAATTACATTGTGTCTTATACGTTTACAGTCACTACGGAACGGCTTATTCCGAGCAGTTGTGTTGAGTAAAGGATCCATTAATTTTAATATAATAATCAAAATAACAGACGAGGAAAAAGCAAGCAAGCGCAGTTAGTAACCGATTCTAAAGATGTCGAGAGAATACGAGACTCTCCCCCCTCCTTCCTCAGCAGCCTTACCTACACCGCGAATAGAATTGTCTAGGCACTATGTCAACCGTGGTTCTTCGTACTGTGGTTGGACAGTACCTAAAAAGACTGAAAGACGTCAATTTGACGGCAATATAGAAAACAGACAGAGATCTTTAACAGAATACCGGAAAAATGTTAGTTACTTTTCGTCTCTTCCCCCCTTTTGCAAATAACAGAAATATTGTTACATCGGAAATATTGGTGTGGAAAAATAAGAGCTGCACAAACTACACATACGATTTTACGGATAAACCATACCAGGTTGTCAGCTGCGCATACCTGCATAAAAATAAATCTAAATATATACTAATATATCGGTATGAAATAGTTCAAAATTAAAAGTATTAAACCATTGTTTTTTAAATTAACTATTTTAAATTCTTGATTTTAATTTTAACCGTCAAAATAACGACGTTCAGTCATTTTAGTAAGAAAAGAATTCCCGTCTTTCTAGTGTTAGCATGAAGTTATTGAAGTTATGTTAGTTTCTTAGATATGTATACGTATGCAGAATTTTGCATATCCGAAATTACAATTTGAAGTTGGAGATACGATTTACTATAAACTCTTTGTCTCCCTTGGTAGTAAAGATAAAAATTAGTAAATTTTTTTTGCATAAAATGTTTTAAAAATGTAGATACCTTTTTTGATGAAAAAGCGTTAGAAATATTATGCAACCTTTAAAAGGCATTTATGACAATTTTCTTTCATTTCAAACTACACTCGTGTACAAAATCGGGAAAATTTTGCACAGTTTGCCGAATTTCGAGAAAACTAATTGATAGATTATAATGAAATTTTGTATGGATATAGTTAAATAAGAGAAAAGATTATTCCATTCAACAGTAAAGGTACGCAATCATGATCGTCTGTTAGGTTCATCAGCACAGGAATGTCCAAAACTCACGTTGCAAGATCAAACATAAAATTCCTCTAATATAGGGTATAGAAACCTCTCACAGTCATACAGATCACACAGATCGTTGCTATTCTGGAAACGAGGCAGTTTGATGCGACACTGTGTCAGACGGTCCCACGTCTGCAGATACTCTGTTTTCAGCTCCTGGCAGGATCTTCTGGATACGTGCAAGTCTCCAACTTATCTCTAGACTAAGCTATGCACAAAAACCAATAATAATGCTGAATCCTAGTGTTTCGTACTTTATTTACAACTAACGTCCTTAATTCTCAGTTGCAAATATTTGATGATGATCCTTTCTTATTGTGTCGGGCTGGAACCGAAAAATTTACCACCCATCAGAAAAAAAAATAGAAGCCAATACCAGCGTACCAATGAGCTATGGCAATTAAAGAACCCATAAAAAGTTTAAAAAATCTTGGTCCAACGCATCTGGATTTTCTGGAAATGTTTATCTTTGCGTAAGTAACTCGATTCTACGGTTTGTTTTGCCCAATTTTAGTCTTACAATTTTATATTGAACGCTAAACTTTTTTTTTATTTTTTTATTAAAGCAATAGCACTTAGACATACATCTATACACTATTATACGCCACTAAAACACAAAAAGCAAACAGAAGAAACAAAACACAAAACAAAATGGCATACAGAAATATTGGAGAAGAAACAACAGCCTAATTGGGATGATATCCATTCCTCCTCATCAGTTCCCTGGCCTCCCAATATCTGCCATAAAGACAGTTTACTTCATAATGCGGACCACAGTGGCAAATACTGTGCATACATAGGCACGTCCACGCTAAAAAGAATCTTCAGCCGTAGATCATTTAGCGTTATCCAGGGTGCACCACCAAGAAGTGATACACTAAACGTTGCTCTGCTGAAAAAAAGAATGCCTTACTTTCAGCAAGGTGCAGTTATGCTGTAATGAACTATTAACATCCATCTTACAGAGATCTGTTATAAGAATTCACACTTAAAATGAACGGAGTTCTTGCTACTATACCATTGGAACAGTCCTCAAGCGAATGAAAATTAAGGGATAGCATAGAAGCCATACCAATACATCAGTCTGGCAAGATCAGCAAACAAAGGGTTGAGACCATATAGGAGATGATAGTGCATAGAGAGGATAATATTGACCTAGAATATGTAGCCAAAAATAGAAGAGGGAATATAATGAGGAATATTTAAAAATCAGTCAAAGTGGATGTAAAATTAAAAAAAAAAAACAAGTCTCCCAATACATTACTTTACATATTTAAAAAAAAGACATTTGACATCTGTTCAAAGTATTGTGGAAATTACTATTATTAAGAGAGTAATGCAAACATTTTCATTTTTAAACCCTTTAAAAACCAGAAGAAAATCTTAAATAAAAAAACGCGTATAATCACGTTTGGAGAAGAATTCAAAGGGCATATCTATGATGCCTGGTATAAACGGCTTAAGTCAAAAAAAGTGATTTTTAGATATTTGTTAGTATTGATAAAAAATCTTTTAACATGTATAAAAGGCTTAAGTCTATCAATTTTGTATACGAAAGTACATTTCTTGATACAAAAGACTCAATTTGAAATTATATTTCTGAGATTGGTATAAAAGCCAATAACTTGGTATATTTAAATCACTGTTTTTGATTTAAGCCCTTTATACCGGGCACCATATATATATATATATATATATATATATATATATATATCCATTAATTATTTTATATTTAAATAGGTACATAATCGTTTCTCTATCACCATAAATATTATAATAAGGTGCGTCTGATTTCTGTCATATCAAAGAAATGTTTTGCTTAAAGAGAATTTTTCAATATTCAAGAATAAAAAAGAAAAACATTATTCAATTATCATGTTTAGTTAGTTATTTATTCAATTTATTATTTTAAATTAAATGAAAAAAAATGTTTATAATAATTATACTTTAAGGGAACGTAATAAGAGTTTATTCTTAATCCTTCTAAAACTATCCTCCAGCGAAACTTTCGAAAAGTGCATTTTAAGGAAAATTAAACATTCATTTATTTCTATTATTAAAAATTCAAATTATCTCTTCATCCGTCATCTGCCCTGATTTATATGATAAACAATACATTTGCGAAAGAAACAATTTACAAAAATATGCAATTTTAAGACATCATTAATGAGTATTTGTGAATCAGGAAATTAAGATTTCATTTAAGCTTGAAGCAGACAAATATCCTTTGTTCTGCCGAGCAAAAGTGTAATTTATTGTCTTCTAAATGCAAATACTTAATATCTCAGTTTAATTTCTCGTGTACGTTTCAACTTTTATCTCTTCATTATGATGAAAATAATTATTTCCTTTTTCTCTGCATTTTATTCTTATTTTAACGTATGTATGACTCAGTTGCGCTTTCAATGCGTAATTGCTCGTTCTCACAGCAATTTATTTCGATTGAAATGTAGCATTTTAGAAATCGAGAAGAGTACTATGCAATATTTAATTAATGTGTAACTTGAAAGGCCTGTGACATGTAACTATTATTTACTGTCGTTTACCCGGTGGAGCTTAAATAGCTGAATCGCAATTCAGTAGGTTTCGAATACTAAACTTGTTTTGCTTGCTCTATATTTATTCTTATTATATTCATATAGTGAACGTGATTTTAATATTTTATCCATTTAATCAAATGTTTAGAAGTTGTTTCTCTTTCTAAAGATGTATACAATCTTGCAAATTTGTCTGATACTATTGCTTCTAACCTACTTAGTTTATAATCGATACAAGTCTCTTTGACTTCGTGCTTTTAGGGCAAAATTTATTTTTTATTATGTACTAATTCTATATATTGGGAATAGCCTGAGTTCCATTGTAAAAAAAAAGTCTATACTAATGATAAATTTCGGAACTATGAAATAGTCACTGAGAATTTAAAGATTAGTTTAACCAGAGCAAACAATTCAACGATGACATTGTTTGCCATAACCTCTCTACAGGTCACCGTTACCAGGACATAATATTTACAATTTTAAAGTGTACCTGCAAACTTTCACTTAATCTGTTACTATAAGAGCTTTTACTTATCGCAAAGAACACTCTAAAGCAGTGAGAACTGCTAAAAATTGAATCATTCTGACCTCTGTAGCTGATTTGAACGCCAAACACTATTTACTGAAGAATATAAATAATAATACAGTCGGTTTTTAAGGCTTCTGTGTACTAACCTTATTGGATACGCTTACCTCAGTGTTAACCTATGGAGAAAATTTTTCCACTATTTACAGCTACATAAATTCTGATTATCCAATAAAAATGGTATTTTTAGATAGTGTGAACTTTTCTGCACCTTGCAGCAGGATGCTTTTTATAAATGTCGCTCCCTAAAGGAATATATGTCCATTTAAACCACACTACACTAAATATTTCCCTGAATAATTTAAATTTTAAATATCATTTGCATTTAAAAATAAACGAAAAATTTCCAAGGTGTAAAATTTCTTTCTCTATTACGGAGTACAATTTAAAAAAAATATTAGTTGGCACCCGTCAAAACATGACGGCTAGATAGTAAATAAGTGGACAAATACATAAATTATTCTCAACACATCATTGCGAAATGTTGAAAATAATAATAATGCGCAGAAACAAATTAATGTGTTTAAGTAGCCTTGTGCTTAGTGAGTATCTAAAGCCAGATTTAAAACTGTCACTGACCATGCGCAGAAAGCAATATTTTTTAATTGTAAATTATCGCTAATTAAACGGCGTGAAAATACAATTTCCATCAGGTTTACTTTTATATTTCCCAAACAAAATTATCATAAATATATAAGTGGCAGGGAGAGACGTGTTTATCATTAAAACATGTCACTGAGCATACGTAGAAACAGTGAGTTTCTAAAGCCAGATTTCTACATACCCGTGAGCATGCGCAGAAATCAATTTTAAATTATAAATTATCGCTAATTAAAAGAAATTGTGATTACAAAAACCAAATTTGAAAAATATACAGATTACAATCTTTCATTTAAGATCAAAATGAAGTAAATTGATGCAGTAGTTTTCTCTCACGGACTGCCCCAAAAGTCGGCTTAGCAATTTAAATTTATAGATAATTCAATCCAAGTGGGCAATCCTTGAAAAATTTTCTCCATAGGATAACATAGAGGTGAGCGAATCCAATAGGGTTAATACACAGCAGCATTAATAAAGAACTGTAAAAACTGAAGTATGTCAATGACAATTCAGTAGGTTCAACAATTAATTTTCTAATGTAGCTCCCACATAATTTGTCTTGGGCTTGACTTTCCAACTTCTATCAATTCACATAAATACTAATATGTTCATATTTTGAGCATGAAAGACAATTTATGCTATTTATAAATCCTATGTTGGAGCAGTCAAATGTTGGAGCTTCAATGTATAAACACTCATCGGGCATTAGGAAAATACAGTAGGAAAATACAAGAGGAAAATTTGCCAAACTGCGTGAAAAAGACAAATACTTCAAAATGGGCTCTGTCAAAGAAAAAGCTCTGTATTTTAACTATGAGAATCCAGACTCTTTAATAATAATTTTAAAATATAGATCCAGTGGTCTTTATTTACATGCTTCTAGGCTCCAATGAGGCTATACATACAGTCGTTATAATAACTTTTTCGTAGTTGAATGAGCCTCATCATTCTTTAGCATGTAAAAACTAGATTTTTTCCCCAGAATGTTCTATAGCTTTCCACATAGAGGAAAAGTGTCTCTTAAATCATTTCAGAACAAAATTATTCTTTATTCTTGACAGTTGATTGGGGGGCTAAGGTATAGTTTGAGTATATCATGTGATACAAAGTTTAATTCAGTTCGCTTTAATTGAAATGAACAAGTTAGCCACAACTTTAATTACTTGTATTCAGGCAGTGAACGTGTATTTTTTCATGTTTTAAATCAGAACTACTATCATAGATGAATACCTGTAAGAAGAGTCTGAAAAAATTTCTAAAAAATTAGATGAAAAGAATTTAGTTGTATTTTATATTTCATTAAACTGTTGTTTTCAAAATATAATACCTAGCATTTTTATAGTATTTAAAGTATTTCAAATGAATAGCTGGAATATTTAGAAAAGTTTGTGTGAATATATGTATGTTACAAAGCATGAAACTTTATATCAAGGAAAAACGTGCATGAGTAATGTTTATGTACGCCTTAATGTGAAAATTATGTGCTACTTAATTCATAGAATTGAATAGAAGAACCATTATCCTTTCAAACTAATGTAAGAATAAATTCTTTCGGCCTTAAGAAGCAAATATTATAATTCCCACGGCAAAATATTATGTACTGTCTACAATAATTAATTTATCCTCTGCATGTTGTATACACCTTGACGAGATTTTGAATTTTTGATTCTTAAATACTTCTTTAAAATGCTAGTTTTCTCATTTTATATCAATAGAGGGAGAGGAATGGCTGGGTCGGACTCCAATGCATTAAGAATTACTTTATTAATGTTAGTAAGAAAAACATAGATCCATTTGCAAACTGTAGCAACTATTTTAAAACAAACCATATAAATATAACACGTGAACTAATATTTTGTCACCTTTCTATGCCGATCTGAGCTGCTTTGTGCTTATTTTTGAAGGGCTCTTATCTTAACTATCATGGCGTTGCCAACTGACAAAAAGAAAAAAATCTTGAAAACTAGAATGACGATTTTATGGAAATTTAAGCAGTTGAAGTGAATAGCAAGAAAAAAATTCAAAGTGCCAGTTCGGGCTTTATATATGTATTTACGCATGTGAATATTCTTGTATTAACTAAGCTTATTCACATTGACGCCTTTATTAACATTTTTCTGCTATTAAACTTTAACTGGTTTGAACGGAAATTTGACTCAGAATCTTATGCTTTCTGAATCGAGGATTAGGTTTTTACTCTACACCCACATCTCAGTATTTTGGAAATTTTATTAAAGATATTTCCTAGATTAGAATCACTGAGCCTCTGATTCCAGAGAAAGGCTCCTTCCTTTTTCGAGTGTCTCAACAACGATCGCCGTGGGAAAAAAAATAACACTGTCATAATTTTTTCTCACTTCAACTGGTTGCCTACGCTTGGGGTAAATCAGGGATTCCCAACCTTTTTACGTCTGCGGCACCCTTGGAAATGAGATTAGAAACTTGGGGCAACCCTAATAGAATTTTATCTTCTGTTAATTTTTCATCAGCCCTATACGTGCAGCCTGAATGCAAAACCCTCTATAGGTCGGCGAAACTAGCGCGTTAGTTGGAGGTGATAAGATTAAAAAAACCGGGTACGCTATTCCTAACATAACCAACTACATGATCCTACACTTCTGGCATCACTAATGCATACACAGTCACATCCGCTTCCCCCTCCGAAATTACCCTAGTTCACTACCGATTCAGAAAAAAATCGCTTTCCCTTTTATGACGGACGTATTATTTCCCTATTTCTTTCTGTACCCTAGGGTTCCGGGAACCCTGGCTGAGAAACGCTGGCGTAAATAATAGTGTTTTATAAAACCTTTTTCAGAAAAATTCCAGAACTTAGTTACAAAAATTAATTTGTTTAACTTAGCAACCAATGGTCCTAGGTCTTGACAGAGTTGTCCCCTCGGCTCTCTAAGAACAGCTGCCACAGTTTCTGAAGATCTTTGGAGCAAGTACAGAGAGCTTCACCGCAAATGCTTCCAAGCACATATGTCTGACCCGTTTGGATTGCTGCAACGTCTTCAAGAGGCCTTTCACATTTCAACAGGTCAATTGAATATCGGGGTTTGTTGTAGAGTAGAGATGCACTACAGGTTTCTCTAGCTTAACGCAGAACTTAATGTTATGGTTGCTGTGTAATAACACTATTAGATTCGCTCACTTCAATGTTTACCTACGGAGAAAATTTGTCCAAGGATACCGACTTAGATATACAGATTTATTTTAATAACACTCCGTTAAAGAAAGAAATTTTACACCTTGGGGCATTTTTAGTACTTTATTTAAATGCAAATAATATTTTTAAATTTAAATTGTTGGTGAGTAAATCTGGTGCAGTGTGTTTTAAACGCTCATAATTTCCTTTAGTGCACGAAATTTATAAATAGAATTCTGTTGCGAAGAGCAGAAAATTTCAGGCTATCGGCAAACACCATTTTTATTGGATTATCATCCTTTATGTAGCTATAAATAGTAGACAAATTTTCTACATAGGTTAACAATGAAGTGAGCGAATCCAATAGGGTTAGTACATAGCAGCCTTAACTTTCCGCTTTGAATCCGCGTCCACCAACGTCACTCGCATAATATCCAACTAAATGGACCAACAAGCCGAACGGTAGTTTGCTAAGCCCGTGGTTAGTTTACAAGGAATCACTTCCAAGGCCATTTCTATTCAGAACACATATCAGGTGAGTGCATAACACCCATTTCTGTGTTTGACTATCACAAATAAAGAATTAAAAGATCAGTCCTGGAACTTTTCTGACAAAAGTTATATGATTAACAAATTGTGTACCAAGATTGTGCATTAAGATTTTGTAGTCCGGTAGATTTGTATTTTAATCAAGCATATTTCAAAAAGGACTGATGTGGTAAGAAAATCTCAGCCATATAATGTCTGAGACATTGATGCATAAAAGGCATTTCGCACTGCCAACATGGCAAAGCATAGCAAAATATCAACGTTATACATGGCTGGAGTAATGGCCTTATTACGCAATAAATTAATACATTTTTTCTTATCCAAGTGCGCGTAATTGTGTTAGTTATACGTGTTTTATAACTGGAAAATTTTATCTTACGTATTTAATATAGATAATAATTGATATCGGTAGAACTTCTGACCTGAATCATTTCTCTAACCCGTCAATACATGTTGCTAATTTAGAGTCACCCGTTGGATTTCAAATTAAGAACCTCTATATAGCATGGGTTAGTCCTTGGTAAACTTCATGGTACTATCAAATTAATAATCACTAAATATGTAAGCCAATAAATAATGTATAGTTGTATTTTAATGTAAAATTTACCTTACCGTTCTTAATAACACTTGGTCACATTCTGTATTTAATGTGTATGATATTCCATTTAAATAATTTATCTGATCAGAAAAACATACAAAATTGTACTCTTTAAGTTCTGCAATTTTTTTTTCTGATCACTGATATTATTCGTCATTTTCAGACAAATTATCAATTTATATTATTAACATATAATGCAACTTTATACATCATGCAATGGCTAGCGTATTAGGAATAATTTTATTATTGGCTACTGACATTTGATTGTGTACCTATGAAATTTTTAAATTAGTTGAAATCTGAATTTAAAATTTACCAGTAAAATGTTGTTATTGTCATTTCAACTCAAAAATAAAACCTCTGTTTCATATTTTGTTTTGTTGCGAAAAAGGAAACACTGTTCGAATATTTGAGCCTGAAAGCATTATTTAAATTTGAAAAATATGATGTGTAATTCTATACTTAACGCTCTCTTTTTCTGACAAAAACGCAGTTCTTGTAAATACAATAATCAGATTTATTTCGCGAACAACATAACAACAAAAATTAAGCTTCACTTACCTTATTTTAAACTCGAGGTATTCTGATGTTTCATTTCTCTTTTGTGAACATTTCTACAGTCTAAACATTTACTTTTGTCATAATTTGGTATGTATACAAAAATACAGAACTGCAACTCCGAGTTATGATTCCTTTCGACTCTTCAGCTTTTAAATCCCTAATCTCTTTTCATTCGCAAAATATCACATACTTAAAAAATATATATGGAATTCTGTCAGATACGCAAAGATACATTTCAATAAATTCTAACATCCAGGGGAATTTTTATTCAGCCTTTGTATTACATCAAGCTCTGGTTCATCCAATATTTACTAATTCTACATTTATACGCTCTCTATTTTTTTTTCTAGAAAACCACTCTTCTAGCATTATTACCGTGAAAAAATCCCCTGTTTACCTGGAGCACGGG
This sequence comes from Dolomedes plantarius, assembly GCA_907164885.2. Lineage (NCBI taxonomy): Eukaryota > Metazoa > Arthropoda > Arachnida > Araneae > Dolomedidae > Dolomedes > Dolomedes plantarius. The sequence continues at coordinate 116,336,400 of OU015498.1, read as the reverse complement.
AACTTGTTAGAGATTACTGTAAAGCCGATTTTGTGACAAATAAATTTTTCAGGAATGTATAGTGTCTTTCGTTCTTTATTATTTATAGGGTCTAAGGAGATATCTCACGAAGGGTGATTTCATTCAACGCATGGTATGTTTTGTAATTCTAGCTTCAAATAAAAATCACTGAAGGTATATATATATTTTTTATACAATTTTTAGATTTTTTTAATGGTATCTGATTTGGTATTTTGTAAATTTTATATACTACTGTCAACAAAAATTATGTTTTTTATAAACTAATTCTTAATTCAATAGAAATATCATTCAAAATATGAGGAAAATATCAATGGTAATAACTGATAAATTAATATTTTCTGCAAATTACTAACAGCATAAAATATTACATATGTTTGTACGTTTTATTTACAAAAAATTGTAATAGTTAATTATGTCAGTTTGTGATGAACTTGTTTCTAGGAAACTGATCAGGCATGATAAGAAAATCTTGTTGTTCTGTATTGAAAGTTCAGATGGTGTGTGGCGGACTCGGTTCAAGCAGTTCAACTTATGACGTCATGTGCCATTCCTAATCCACCTGGATTCGTCCCGACCCAGATGTACGTTGGATCCCCCTGTCGTTATGCAGATTGCTTGGCTAGGCTGCGGCATCAAGACGACGTTCAAGGACGGACAGTCAGAGAAACTGGGAGATCGAGGTTGTGATTCGATACAGCTCCACTGTGTCAGCTGCTCCAGGGCAACTACTTGTAGTAGAACAACCTTAAGCCTTGTCTACCTTAAGCCTTGTCAACCTTGTCTACCTTAAGCCTTTAATTGTTCTTGTGATTGATTAACCCTTTCCGGCATGGTGGGATTAAAAGTGTCCCACGTAATTAAACATTTTTTTCCCTTAAATTCTATTTACTTGAGCTGTATTTCAAATATAGAATACAATTGGTTTTTAGTTATAGTTTTAGGTTGTAAATGGTTGAACATAACTAGGTTTTTCATTTTAGTATGAAAATTGCCTAAAGTAATCAGTAAAAAGTGTCTTTAGGACTGCTCATTTTTTGAAGGATTTTGAAAATATTTATATATGTAAAATGTTATTAATTGCATTTTTGATTGATTGAACTTATTTTCTAAACAAAAAAAATATATCATTTATAATATTTTTTAACGTTTATTTTTCATTTGAATTTTGTAGGGCTAAAATAGTCCCGACACACACTTGAGATTTTCATCGATAGATGGCAGCACTGTAATTTCCCATTGTTTTTAATTAATTATTACTTTTTCCCGTTAATTTTTGTTAGTTTTTCAGCTTTTTAATTATCAGGTGCCTTTATTTATAGGCTGTCACTGATACTAAGATATAGAAATAGTTGGTGAACAGCAGAGATCTCCCAGGAGTCCTCACAGGACAAAGGAGTTGTACGAAAAGTACCTCAAGAAATTGCTTCCATGAAAATCGATTGTACGAAATTGTGGGTTGTCTAGTTAGAAATTCCAACGAGACAGGTGTAAACCTTGACGGTTGCTGAAAGCCAAGGCAATATATTGACAATTGAGATCTCGGAAAGCCAGAATTTTCCATTCAGAACAGGAATTTTTTTAAATTGATAATTTTAAATAATTGTTATTATATATAAATATGTGTAATAAATATCGAAAATTTATTTTAAAGCAATTGTTGACGATATTTTATTGTATATATCTTATTTTCATTGATTGATATTATATACATATAAACCCGCTTAATGGAATAGCCAATTTGCCACGAAAAATTATTCTAATAAACGGGATATTCCATTATCCGGGATCACATTGACACGCCCACAATGTTTAAAGTTACAGTTAAACTAGAAAGCATTAAAAATTGCCTAAACCATAGGCATATTTAAACTATTATAATTAACAAACAATTATTAATTGAAAGTAAGAAACAATTTAAACACATTAAAATTTAGAAAATTAATGAAAAATGAGCTAATCTTATTGTAGAATATACAAATTTCCCTTAATTTTTTGGAAATAATTACAATGTTACTTACTTATTTGTTGCTAAAGAAGTTGGATATTTTAGAATGTTTACTGTTCTGTGAATGCAGCAAATCTGTTATTTCATTTTCTAGTTTATAAAATAAATAAAATTCTGCATTTGGCTTCGTTTCCAAGAAACGTCTTATAATATCACAAGCCTTATTAACTTCAACATGTGACGGAACCTTTTTAATGGTGCATTCTTCATCAAATTCATCTTCATCGACTTCGCTTTGATCAAATTGAGGGTCTGAAGTTTCACCACATTCTACCAAATCATTGTCGAATTTTACAAAATTGGAAAAATTTTCTTGTCATTCCTTCTGGTGGTAAATCATTTGCGTATGTAACTGATTCATCATTTAATTCATCATTTGTTACGTGTGTTGAAAATTTACATTTTAAGAAACAACTTTTTATTGCGTCAGAGGAAATATTCCATGATTTGTTCATCATATGAACAGCTGTAAGAATTGAAATGTTTCTAATAATTTTACTAGTTGAGCTATTGATAGAAAATCCACTAGTATCATCTATGCAAGCTATTATCTTTTTAACGATTTCTTTTCTATAATTCCTCTTAAAAAGTGATATAATTCCCTGGTCCATCGGCTGTAAAATAGCTGTAGTATTCGGAGGCAAAAAATGAAGTGCTACATTTTCTAGTCGTACGTCGACTTTGTGGGCTTCACAATTATCGATAAAAAGGATGACTTTTCTTTTCATCTTATTCATCTCATTGTCAAATGACACTAACCAGTTTTGAAAGAAATTAGCAGTCATCCAAGCTTTTGAATTCGCTTCGTATTTAACTGGAAGGGGTTTTACACCTCTAAAACATCGTGGGCTTTTGGATTTCCCGATTACAAAAAGAGGCATTTTATGATTGCCGTGAACATTACTACAGCATAAAACTGTCAGTCTGTCTTTCGGGATTTTTCCTCCAACAACGTTTTCACCTTTTAAGCACAAAGTCCCATCAGGCATTGCTCTGTAATAAAGTGCTGTTTCGTCACAGTTATAGATACAAGAAGAACTGTAGTCTTGTAATAAAGCAGGTAATACTACATTTTCCCAAGAACTGGCAGCGGCTTCATCAGCATCACTTGCTTCACCGTGAATTTTTTAAAAATAAATTTGGTTTCTTGCTTTCCATCTGCACAATCAACCATTTGTAGCTTTAAAATCAGTTATATTTAACTGTTGTGCTAAATCTTCAGCTTTCTGATTCAATAATAATCCACTAATAGGAACATTACAAGCTCGTTTTTCAGCAAACCACTGAAGAAGAGCATCTTCAACTTCAGATTCTTTTCCTGTACGTTTTCGTTTTTGATTACGATTTTTATTGCATTTCCAGTCGTTCAAGACTTTTTCTTTATTTTTTAACAATTTCGAAACTTGAGCTTGGGATATCTCAAACTTTTTTGAGAGTTCTAATTGCGTACACTTATTTACTTTTGCAAACGCTATGACTTTTACTTTTTCTTTTAATGTAAGATCTTTTCGTCTCAAAGACATTGTAAAGCACATGAAAGATTACTGATTTCACGAAAGCGAACTGTCGAACTAATCGCCGTAGAAAATGTACAGTTAAATGTTCAAGGCTAGAGATCCCCCAAGTTAAATGTTGCGCTTCTCCGAAGAGGTTCGTTACAGTTGGTAATCCACATCCCCTTCAAGATAAGGACCTGTTGAAGTTTCACATTTCCTTCACACACACACACCCACTCATTTTCTAGCTCTCATTTGGGGGTGAAGCCTATTGTTCATTCTCTGAATAGGGAAACGTAGGCCAGCGTTTGAGCAATAAGGGGAGGGCGGCGGTTGCGGCTAGCAAAAACAGCAACAATGAATTGCCCTGCAAAACCGAAGAAATCCCCATTTCTTGCGATTGGACACTTTCTACGAAGTGACAAAATTGCTTTGAAAGACATTCAGTTAATGCACATTCATTATTGCACTTTAGAAAAAAATTCTGAAAAGAAGTGCGCGAAATAGAAAAAGATCGATATCGTCAAGGCTAAATATTATTCCTTTAAGCGGGATAACTTCAAAACAATATATTCCATTAACCGGGAAATTTAACACAGAAACAAATTACTACGGTTTGGGACATTGACAATTTATTACATTATACGGGATATTCTTTTAACCGATATTCCATTAAGCGGGTTTGACTGTACTGTAAAACTATTCAAATATCCACTATGGTGTAGGGAATGTCTTTGTTGCGTGGTGGGACAAACGGTATTCGACCTCCCCCTGCAAAAATAAAAACAGCAGAAATTTTTTGGATGGCATAAAATATCTATGTAAGTGCATCTGATCCTTCATACAACATATTTTCCAAATTTCAGTTGTATTTTAATATAGCGTGTCGCAAAGGGTTAAAAGGCGATGTAAGATCAATGTTGTGGTTATTGATCTAAACAGTTCACTTAGTTTCGACTTTACACTTGTATTGCCAGTGTATTCAGATTGGCGGAAAATCTTATTCTATATTTTAAAGTGGATGTTTAGCCTCTGAAGAATTTAGGTAAATAAGCAACATATTCTTCGAAATGCAACTTTATGGATCGTCTAATAGAACATAAATCTATGAGTAAAACTGATAAATAATTGAAAAATAGCAAAAGTAGCTCTAATAAGATGCAAGATGAGAAATATTTTTCCTTTAACTTACTATGTAAAGAAACTGTGGGGGAAATGTAAGGATTAAGGTCTAAAATACATCGCCAGAGTAATTTAGTTGGTAGCGTGTTCCTTTCGAACTCATGATATGCAAAGGTCTATTGTTCCTTCAACAAGAAAAATTTGCCAATAAAGTGGTCTATACTTAAGACTGAAACTTTATGGACCATCCTGAATTTCATAAGTCCACAGATGTTTTTAAAATCAATGTACAAAAACAGATAAATCGATCCATAATAAAAGCTATTATTAATGACCAATCAATGTTTATGTACAGTTATGTTCCCTAGCGAAAGTCAAATTTTTCCTGGGCAAATCAGCTGTTGCTTGAAATAACAATCTTACGAACCGGAGAGGAAGACTTGTCTCAACATATATTCCTCTACTTGATGCAACAGTGCCGACTGGAAAAATAAATTGTATCCATGTTCTAAAATGTTTAATTTGGTTGATTAAAATATTATTATTTTGATTGAAAATGATAAAATAGTTAAATGACAAATCGAGACTCCAAAAATTTGTATAAGACAATTTTAATTTATACTTTTTTACAAACATATTCATAGAAAATTTTTTAAAAATGAAAAATATTCATAAATACTTCTAACATAATAAAATGAAATCTCATTTACATGTAAATTCGATCCCAAGCACTACCGGATGCACATGAGAAAAATTACCATTACTTTACCCAAATTTTCTCATAACTTCTTTTATGTATATCATACTCCTAAAATCTGGAAACAGAGTCCAAAGCGAAAGGAGTACTCCAAAATGTTTCAATGATAAATGGAATATTTTATGACATAAAATTTCGATTAAAAATGAATGAAAACTCCCTCTTCCACACAGCTTGTTAAAATACGAATTTTTTCAATCCCTTTCGAGAAAAAAAGTAAACGGAACGTAACACAAACACTATTTTTTCAATAAGAAAAGAGGTGTTTAAATTAGATAGTATCTTATAACAATATTTCTTGGACTTGTTTGTGTACTTCATGTTTCTCTGAGTTTAATCTGCCTCTGAGTCTCTGACACATATTTTTCTACGTGTCGCCGATCTCATTTCTCTTTCTTTATCTTTAATGGAGCGGCATGTTCTTCGCATCAAGTAAGAAAGGAAGGTCGCTTCAATACTTTTTATAACAGCTGCTTAATTGAATTGATAGGATACCACGTAAATAGAATAAATATTTATATTAAATTACTGCTAGCATTTTGATTCCTTAGGCGAATTGTCTTACATTGTTCATGATGTTTAACAAAATTTCTTAGTCTTATTATCACAATTTTTTAAGAACTATATTTGGGACAATGTTATCTATCTATATATATATATATATAACAGTTCCGTAACTTGACTGACTGACTGATTGACTGACTGAACTGACTGACTGACAGATTATGCACAGACCAAACCGCTGGACCTAAAGGGCTGAAATTTTGCATGGTGATTCTGCTTAGCGTGTAGGGGTACACTAAGAAATATTTTTGAAAAATTCTTAGATTTTTTAAAATTAAATTTCTAAGCGTTTTTGTAACATTCTTTAAAGTTTTCATTTAAAATAATAATTTGAGGGTTATAAAATTTATATCACAAGAAAGAGCATAAAAATTCCTTTAAAGTGAAATCTTTTTCGAATCTTTACCTCCATTTTCTGATTTTTGGTGAATTTTTAAAGGTTAATTTTTAGAATCGAATTTATTAAATGATGATCACTTGGTTTCTTTTCTTTTTGTGATAATTTTAATAAATTTTGCGTCACGTGCATAACAACGAAATAAATTGACAAAAAAATATTAAAATAAGGTAAAAGATAAAATTTTACCACTAGACTAATTGAAATGGAAGTTTTTTAAGAATTTAATTCAAAATAGTATGTATTATGGATATTAAACATACAAATTAATTGCATACATTGACCGTTGTATCTAATTTGAATATTTTCTTCTATATTTTTTTGTCTATAAAACCATCCGTTATGATATTTTTATAAATATATTTTTTTGTTTTTTGGGGTATTAATTGCCTACATTGACCTTTGTATTTAATTTGAATGTACTCCGTAGCGAAGCACGGGTATTCAGCTAGTTTAAAATAATACTTTCGTTGCAAATCCGGTACAGCTCAGTTAGTGAAATAATGACCTCGAGTTTAGGAAAAATGGGTAAAAATACTTTCCTTGACAGCTGATGGTTATAGTGGTACCCGCCAGTTGGAGAGGTTCATGGGAAGCAGTTAAGAACACAGGGAAATGAGACATTGGGGGGAAAAATCAGCATATTTTAATAACTAAGTAGAAATTTTAAAAATGAATAAAAAAGCTTAAAAGAATGAGTAAGAGGGATTTCGACATTCTACGATTTAAAATATAGTAAACACTCCTTTAACGCGGTACTCCCATGACGAGATTTCCATATAACGCGGAACAAAAATTACAATGGCCCTCCTTTAAAGTGGTACGTGGTTACCATACAACGTGGTACGAATCAGCCTGATTTGCAGTAATTCTGGGTTCCTTATAACTAACGCGGTTTTGATATTGTTAGCAATATGAACTAAGAATTACTTTAAAGGTCCATTAATTACTTGCCTTTCCGAAGTTTGACGTCATATTTTGCATTTCCATTTTAAGCCGGTCCAAGTTAAAGCGATTCAATTCATAACTATGCCGAATCACTGACGCAAGTTTCTTTTGATTACGTCATGTTTAGAAAACTGCCGTACGTCATATAATTAAACATAAAAGTCTCTAGAAGATGGCGTATTTCGTAGAAGTTACCACCCAATATTTGAATATCAGTTTTTGACACGTGTATATAAGTCGTGAACACTTTCACTAGGAGTATCGGTGAGATAGTGGGTATTATCAGGTAGTATCAAGGACCTAGTATCAAGGATGTAGTAGCTATGATCGAGTATTATCAAGGATCGATTAACAAGTATGAAGCTGCTCTGTCATCAATGCGTTTCTCAAGAAGTTTGTGTCTGATCTGATAAGATATCAAGATGTTGTATCAAGCCTACTGAGAGTAAGATATTTTTGTATTACTTCGACATTTAAATCCTTTTTGATAGTCCATCACAGTATGGGAAATAGACTGTTTTTTAAAGAAATTGATTCAATGTGAAAACCCGGCGTATATTACCAAGTGTTACTAGTGAAAAATGAAGATATTGACATTGTTGTTTTTAACTAATTTTAATTAATTTTTCAAATGAATAAATACTTTTAGGTTATTGTTAAAAGGCTTGTCGACTATACATTATTTTGAGCATCTTTAATGGTTTTAACGTATACCTTTTTTAACAAACATAGCTTTTACTGCACAGTTTTTACTCTGCTATTTAAATATATATAATAGAAGAATTATAAGAATTGTTGACGTACATGTTTTACATGTTTGCTGACAGATATACCGCAGTGTGGATTTTTCCCGTTATAGGAGGACTGCGTAATATATAATTAAATGTTATATATTGCGCAGTCCATATATAGCATATAACGTTATGCGCAATAACGTTATATGTTATATATTGTTAAAGTCAACATATAGCATATAACGTTATGCCAGCTTATATGTTATATATTGACTGTAACATATAAGCTGTCATGTTTCCTTGGTCTGCTAATGAACAGGAGGAATATGTAAAACATGTTATAATATATTCTCAAATCACCTTGGTAGTTTAAATGACAGGGTAAAGGGTTAAAATCCGTAATCTTGCGTCTTTAAAATAATTCGTTCTAGTACCTTTAGGAACATTATATGTTATTAAGTTTCTAGGTTCGAAGTGGACTTGCGGTAGCGTGCTGGCTTTCGGTGCTGAGGGTGCTTGGATCGAATCACGGTATGTCCCATTAAATATCACCGTGTTTAGGCCGGATATGAGTACGTTAAATCCGTAGACCAGAAAGTCTCCCTATGAAGATCAGTGAGGGTGGGAAAGGGTACGATCCCTCCCATATGTCGCCCCTGGGGGTTCTCGGTCAAAATTGAGGTGGCAAGTAGCTAAGACGGACTCCAACACTTAGGGTGCTATTAAAAAAACAGAGCCACACACTTCAGCTCGTAGCCTATATTTACCTGGTCTGGAACTTCCAGCCAATGGGGCATAAGAAACAACAGCAACATATTTTTATATAACTGTTTTTGACAGTAGAATGAATTAAATCATTTAACCTTGACTTAAATTTAGTTGATATCGGTCATTTATAACTAACATCCTGTTTGTGATCGCATATGAACTGTAAACTTTAAACATTAACGGCATTTCATATTTAGTTGATATCGGTCATTTATAACTAACATCCTGTTTGTCATCGCATATGAAGTATAAACGTTAAACATTAACGGCATTTCATATTTAGTTGATATCGGTCATTTATAACTATCATCCTGTTTGTCATCGCATATGATCTGTAAACATTAAACATTAACGGCATTTCCTATTTAGTTGATATCGGTCATTTATAACTAACATCGTGTTCGCCATCGCATATGAACTGTAAACTTTAAACATTAACGGCATTTCATAATTAGTTGATATCGGTCATTTATAACTATCATCCTGTTTGTCATCGCATATGATCTGTAAACATTAAACATTAACGGCATTTCATATTTAGTTGATATCGGTCATTTATAACTAACATCGTGTTCGCCATCGCATATGAACTCTAAACTTTAAACATTAACGACGTTTCATCAGTGTCTATATTTAAATTAAAAATACCTCTATCATTAGTACATATCATAATTTTTTTTAAAACTTACTATAGCACATCTATAAGTAATTACTTGTGAATGCAACTATTCATACGCTCCTGTTTAAAAAAAATGTGCGACAATAGTTTAAAAACAATCCAACCAACCATTTATTGTCAGTTTTTATATCCATACAGACATAAAAAATACCATCTTTAACTTGTTTAAGATATCTATGCATCACAATTTATGCGAAAGAACATAGATCATGTTTCCATACGTTGTTTGTTCTCTGTGGGGGCCATGAAGATAAAAGGAATCCTTATGATTGTATCTTTTGAGATTTAATTATTTTACTTTCCTGGGAACATAATCTGAAGTTACCGAATTTATAGTCACCAACTAAATCTATGACATGCTGATCCTTGAGAGAAATTCAATATTCTCACGAGGTAGTTGAAATGACACACTTCACCATAATGTTTTAAATTTATTATGCCTTTTTGGGGGTATTAGATAATGCCATCATATAAAATCTAACATCTGTTACATGTTATGAACCAAGAGAGAAGACCATTAGTTGTATGGTGTCTGCAGTGATTAAAATAAAGAATTTTGAATATATCATTCATTTCTAAAGAAAAGAATGTATATATATATGAAATAACCCGGATGATCATCTCCTGGGAATAAGGCATCGAGACTGAAAAATAATGCGATTCGAATTCAGGAACTTGAAGTTTATTCCAGCAATAACATGACCTTACAAAGCTACGTCCAGCTCTCATCTACCAGCGTCCAAGTAGTAGTAAACGGGTTGCCGGAAATTGGCAAGGTAGGTTAGTATTGGAAAGGGGTACAGAACGGAAAGGTTACCATAGAGAGAAATAACTCTGATTACAGGCGATTAAAGATTAGAGGTGGTTAAAATTTGTTACATATATATATATATATATATGTGTGTGTGTGTGTGTGTGTGTGTGTGTGTGTGTGTGTATACTGATGACCATTAAAATTGCTGCACAAGGAAGGAAAGCAAATAACAAAACTTTACGTATTGTACGTATGTAGCATAGCGGGGAAAAAACACGATTAAATTTGTAGGCAATTTTGGGTATACAAGATCCGAAATTAGTACACAAAGCTTCCGCATTTGGCAGCTAAAACGGCTCTAACCCGGTTAGGCATCGAGTCGGACTGGGTTTGGATGACAAATGCAAGCAAGTTATTCCATGTTGTTTCAAGTCTATGCCCCACTTCATCAATCGTAGTGCTGGGGATCGATGGCGGCCCAGTCTCTCAGCAACCCATGACCAGATATTTTCAATGAGTGAGAGATCTAGAGAAAGTGCTGGGCAGGGCAACAGTAGAACACCCTTGGTATCGAGGTAGGTCAGGACACAACGGGCAACATGCGGTCTTGCGTTATTTTGTTGAAAGATGACTTCTCCGAGGCCGCGAAGACAAAGCACAGCCACCGGCCTTAAGATCTGAGAAATGTAACGCTGTCTGTTCAGATTACCGATGACGCGAACAAGAGGTATTCGTGTAGTGTACCAAATGGTATCCCTATACCATCACACCAGGTGCAGCGTCCATATGATTATATCGATTGCAAGCAGGCCAATTGCATTCTCCTCGATGCCTCCAGACAACGGATACGTCCATGATGAAGCTGCACGCAGAAGAGCGACTCGTCTGAAATATGACGTGGTGCCACTCCTATATCCAGTTTTCTCGTTGGGTATACCACTGCCGCCAAGCGTCAATATGCCGCAGTGTCAAGGGGAACCGCAATAATGATCGCTGTGCAGACAGTCCGTGGTGTTTTATACATCATAGCATGGTCCGTGCGGGTGCATGTCGTGCTGCAAACAAACGACATGTAGTGCCATTTCCTTACACAAAATCCGTAATGTGGCAGTAAGATCCTGCAAGGCCTACCTTACAACATGTCTGTCCTCTCGGGCGTTTGTGGAGGGAGGCCGTTACGATCCTGCATGGCGTTCAGTATGACCCTCCTGAACCCATCGATTCCATATTCGCATGACAGTTGTTGAATTCCCACCAATGAGAGTAGCAATATCGCGGAATGATAAACCACACTCTTTATTGGTAACGATACTGGCGCTATCGAATCCGACACGTGCTAGAAGCCGGTTTACATTCTTATGCGAGGCATAACACGATCTTCTGACAAACAACCAACATTCAAGTTCGATTTACTAATAAGACACCCGCTGCGTAACTTTACTTTTATACAGAGTTTTAGATGTCGTTTCTCCCACCTGCGTCCTTTGATTGCGCTTAAATGCTAATAATTTGCATATCTCAGCATCTTCTTCATTTTATGCGAATTTGACGTTTGTAAGATCCCTTCTTCCTGATGTTGCAATTTTAATGGCCAACAGTGTATTGCAAGATTTTATTCAATTTTGAATAACCTTCCTGTTTATTAAACATTGATATAAACTGGTTTACAGATGGATAAAAAATAATGACATATTATTGTATGATGAAAATAATTTTACTGCTAAATATTATAGGTACAATATTTTTTACTGTTAAATATTATAGGTATGTATGAACAAGATATAAAACCTAAACTTTTATCTGGAAGTACCATCTTACATACGCATAAGGTATAGCGTTAGAAAAATTATAATTTTAACTGCAATGAAAATGACTTAAAAATATATTACTATATGAATAATTAATCGCCTGCCTCCTTAACTCCTGATTAAGCGATTTAGATGCAGTTGTAAAACTTAATGTTTCAAGGAAAGAAATATTAATGGATTATGTCTGGGTAAAAATTATTATGTAATGTAGAGATAAAATAGGGAACATTTATTTAAAATTGTCCGTCTTAACTGTAGGATAAAAATAAAAAATAATTATAATAATCGTTGTCTTTAAGTACCATTTTCCTGCGAATTTTCGAAATAATGTTATTCAGAATTTCAAATTTTTATCCTTTTAGAAAAATTATAAATATTAACTTTCGTAGTAGCGATATACACTTTAATACAGTTCAAAAGATTAGTCTTATACAGTCTTAACGTAAACGTTCATATTCGAAAAAAAGTCTTACATTTTTAAGATATAATTATCTGGATGATTTATCTGCTTCATTGAAAAATGTCTTGCATTATTTGCTTATCAGTCAGAATTCCCAGCTACAAATCTCTAACATTTGTACGAAGAGGAATATTCATAAAACTTATTCTGGTAACTGGTCTTCAATACTGAAAATAAAAATTCTTATGTTTCCCACTGTGTAATATTTCCTGAACTTATAAAATGAATTAATGAGGTTGGAAGCTTTCATTAATTAAACACCTTGCATCATTATTTATCACTAGAATCCATGTAGCTTTAATTTCATTTCCTTGATTTCCATAATCCCCTCTATTCAACCATTAAAGATAAGTTCAAGATAAATAAATAAAACTTTCTATAGAGGGAAATGATATACTGATATATACTACACTAGTTACAAAAAATTAGGAAAAATCACAAAAAGAGGGATAACACGTTGAAAACTAGGCCAATCTGTATAAAATTTGAATATGTTTTTAAGTAAAAGGTGAACAATACTACATTATGCAAAATCAGTCTGTTTAAAATGTGAATATGTTGATAAGTAATAGGTGCTGAACTATACTACATTATGCAAAATAATGGCTGTGCAGTCGGAATACGTCATTTGTGAGGAGCATAAAAGTGCATGTCTCAGACCAAGGTGGCAATTGTCGCTGAGAAGCTGAGATTAAACATCTCGCAAAGCCAAATTGTAATAATGACCTCCTGGCATCATTTGACAGAAGAACTGTGATAGCGAGCTATTGGGCGACAAAGTCAGATAGAAGTGACCAGATGGCTAAATGTGAGTCCGTCTGTGGTTCATAGACTTTGGCAACAATTTCTAACCCCGGATTCGGCATCCAGGAGGTTCAGCCAAGGATGGCCATACGGTACGACGAGTGCCGATGAACGATATTTGTCATTATGCGCGCGAAGAAATAGAACCGCAACTCCGTCTGAACTCAGTCTCCGTCTATCCTCCCTCCCTGCAACCTCCGGAAGGTTGGTATCAACGTCAACCGTGCGTAGAAGGCTTCACGAAGGTGGTTTTTTTTGCGAGACGACCAGCCATTTGCTTCCTGCTCACGTCACACCATACCCGGGAACTTTTGCAGTGGGCACGTAAACATGTCCACTGGACGCGTTATCAATGGAGGGCTGTTCTCTTTACGGATGAATCCAAGTTTAGTCTCCAAAGCGATAGTAGGCATATTTTTATTTGGAGAGAACCTGGAACTCGTTTTCATCCATCACATATCCGTGAAAGAGATGCATACGGATCAGGCAGTGTCTGTGTTTGGGGTTGTATCTCTTTGGGTGGACACATATTTGGGTGGACCTCCATGTCTTTCCCCGTAGAAATCAGAATGCTCACACGTATAGAGATAGCATCCTTGATGCTTATGTGCGCTCTTATGCCGGGGCAATAGGTGGTGCTTTCGGGCTACAGGACGATAACGCGAGACCGCACAGGGCTCGCATCGTGGATGCTTATCTTGAGCAGGAAACCATTCAACGCATGGGATGGCTACCTCGATCACCGGATCTGAATCCTATCGAGCATGTGTCGGACGCTTTAGGACGAAGTATAGCTTCTCTCAATCCTCGTTCTAGGACCCTAGCCACGCTTTCAAGAGCAATGGCTCTCACTTCTTTCTGAACTCATAGACCGCATAACTGACAGCATCACACACCGCTGTATGTGCTGTATTGCTTCTTGGGGAGATCTTACGCCATATTAAAGGTAATTTTCCTATACCAAACTGACACATCCGATTTGTTCATTGTTCACATACGCTAGTTTCTATAACACCATAATTGTCTGGTGATTTCTTGTGTGAATTTTCCATAATTTTTTTGATAACCAGTATATATATATATATATATATATATATATATATATATATATATATATATATATATATATACTAGCTGAAAACCCGCACTTCGCTACGGAGTACATTCAAATTAAATACAACGGTCAATGTATGCAATTAATGCCAAAAAGAATAAATATATATATATTTATAATAAATACGACGATCAATGTATACAATGGATGTAAAATATAGATATATATATATATATATATATATATATATATACAGTGGAATCTCGATCTATCATTTTTCAAGAGACCGATTGAAATGAACGATAAATGAGGAAAACGATAGATGCTGTAACATAACAAAGCAATATGATCGTTGGGACTCGATAAAATGAACGATACATACGGAAAACGATGGATCCGAAAACGATCGATCGAGATTCCACTGTATATATATATTTATAAAAAAATCGTAAGGGATATTTATTTTTTTTTGGATAATATCCAATCGTCTGCTGCATTAGAAAGAAAAAAAATATTTTTTTTCTCTATTTAGTTGTTATGCACGTGACGATAAATTTATTTAAAGTACCAGAAAAAAATTTATGTGATAAGCATTTAATAAATTAAATTCTAAAAATTAATATTTAAAAATTTACCAAAAATCAGAAATACAAGGTAAAGATTCAAAAAACATTTCATTTTAAAGGAATTTTTATGAGATTTCTCGTGATATAAATTTTGTAACCCTCAAATTATTATTTTAAATGCAAACTTTAAAAAAGTTCCAAAAACAGCTTAAAAATTTCCTTTAAAAAAATCTAACACGTATTTTTCAAAAATCTTTCTTAGTGCACCCTTTCACCATAAGAAGAATCGCCGTGCACAATTTCAGCCCTTTTGGTCCAGCGGGTTGGTCTGTGTGTGATCCAGCTTTAGTTGGTCGGGCGTGTGTCGTAATAAATTTAGGGTTAGTACTTATATTTAAAAAAATGGATTCATTGGGCGCGTTGTGTTTTAAATTATATTTTGAATACTACTCAAAGCTCTGGATGTCAAATTTAACAAACGAACAACTGTTTTGTCAGAACCAATCAATTAAACTGCTCTCGTTTGATCACGTAAATTAACACCAAAACTTCCAATTAGACAAACTAGTAAATTTCAAAATAAAACTTAGTTTATTTACACATGCTTAATATTTACAAGTTATAGAAAATCTTTCATTTTCATTTTGATGCACAATATACTATCTCTCACAAGGTATTCTCTACTGCTTTGCAAAAGTTAGGGAGCGTCCCGAGCAAAAAATCAAAGAAACTTATATTTTACTTTATCACAAATAACTATCTCACTAAACTCTCAGCCCGTACAATAAATCAAATTTACCCAGCTAAAACTGGAACTGAACAGATCAAAATCAGATTCAACACTCACCCAGATTAACTTCGTCTAGTTGTTTGCTAACTCGGTCTGCTCGTCTCGCTGGGGGTTCGGGGTCAGAGAGCTTCCTTGGCATGGGGCGGTCACTGCTTGCTTCGAGATGGGTAACACGCTATGTCGTAATGCTGGGCGTCTGTCACTCCTTGTTGTGGAACTCTCACTATTTCTTTCGAGATAGGGGATCACTTCTCGTCGTTGCCCTGGGCGTCTCCCTGGGATTCGTGGTTCGAAATCTCCCTTAGCATAGGGTGGTCACTGATTGCTTCGATATGGGGAATACGCTATGTCGTAATGCTGGGTGTCTGTCACTCCTTGTCGTAGAACTCTCACTATTTCTTTCGAGATGGGGATCACTTCTCGTCGTTGCACTGGACGTCGGTCTCTCCTTCAACTTAACTTCTGACAATGCGCTTTGGCCTTCGACTGGGTCTGCTCCCTTTACGGAAATTCAAATGCGGGGCACTCTATGTCACTTAGCCGTCGTAGACGTTTTCTAAATGTTATTTTCAGGAATATGGGGAGATCTTCTCTCCACCCAACCAGTCGCCGGAACGGATGTATGGGGAGATCTTCTCTCCACCCAACCAGTCGCCGGAACGGATGTACGGGGAACCCTCAGGACCACTCAAACAACTTCAAAGTACTTACTGGGGATGGGGAACCTACAGATTCCCCGATCAAGACTCTTCTCCTCTTTTCTAAAAACCACTTTCATATATTTTATCTTCATCCCCTCTCTCACCATTGACTCCACCCTCTCATAAAATTCTCCACCCATTCTGAACACAGGAATATATTCATTTGCTTTTCCTCCTCTCTCAATTTCTTATTGGCTTCTGAACCCAATTACACTACGCCCTCATTTCCTGCCCTTGTGACCACCCAGGTTTTCCACGTGGTTATTTTACAATCCATACTGCTATAAATATAACACAAAGGGCTTTTGTAAAATAACGTCACCTTTCGGTTCCAGTCATCTTGTATCTCAATCTCATACCTTCACATATTCAAGCCTCATAAAACTGTCTTGCAACGGGCTACGTCCTAAATAACACCTCTCTACCTTATAATTATTTGTCGGAGTTAAATTCGATTCCTACTTCTATCACAAACATGTAATAAAGCCAGCTTTTTTTAAAGCGCTTTACTACACTGTGCGTTGTATGTCAGTAAGTCAGTCAGTGAGTCAGTTACGGAGCTGTTTTATATATATATATATATATATATATATATATATATATATATAGATAGATAGATAGATAGATAGATAGATATAGGATGTTTTGTATTCACATTTCTTAGAAGTGGATTGGGTATTACTACTCTGCCGTACATGTTCTGTTTGTGAAGTTTTATGTTCCCTTTGATGACTGATACTGGAGCCTACAGATTCAGATGGAGCTCTACGGTCTCTTTGTCTGCAGTTGTCTACTTTTTTGTAGTCACAGTCCGCTTCAACACTCGTCAGTCTCTTTCACTTCGCTTGCCCTTTCGTACACTATTTTGTTTCACAGAGGATGTCTTTCCGTGCACTCTGTATGCCATCATGGTTTCCTATATCATAGCTCGGTAAACACCGAAAACCATGGGGGATGTTGCAACAGATACGCTTTAACAATTTGCCCTCTGTGCATGGTTTACAAGATTTGATTTCTTATGCTATCTCTCAAAGAGCCTGATGCCCATAGTTTTCTTACTAATATGAATAATGCTACCTTAGATTAGAATAATGTATATACTGTATTTTATAAAAAATATTGGTCATTAGACTTGTGTTTTAAGGAATACGAAGCACTTTCATAAACACCACTAATATTGACATGCGTTTCCATTATTTTTATAACCACCTATATATATATATATATATATATATATATATATATATATATATATATATATATATATATATATATATATATATATATATATATATATATATATATATATATATATATATATATATGTACAGGGTGGTTATAAAGAAACTTTGAAGATATATGGACCTCTAGCGGCTGTTCCGTTAAACCGATCGAGATGCGATTTCGGATATAGTTATTCAGAGGTATGAGCTCGGGATTCTGCAAACGGCAACCAATAGGCGCTCACGGTTACGGTTATAAGTACAGAAACTCGAAATTTTCAAAAGGCAACACCCATTTTTTCCCATCTCAAAATGCTCAACCCATGCGAAAACCCTAAAGAGCGTTGGAACGGCACGTGTATCACAAAAAACGAACGCGTTATGCACGCACAAAAAACAGCTTTGCGAACGGCCTACAAATATGATATATTGACCTGTATCGGCCGTTCCTTACAACCTATCGAGATGAGATTTCAGATATAGTTATTAAGATGTATGATCTCGGGATTCTGAGAACGGCAACACCATGACGCTCACGGTTACAGTTATACGTATAGAAACTCGAAATTTTCAAATGACACCACCCATTTTTTCCCATCGCAAAATGCTCAGCGCATGCGAAAACCCTAAAAAGCGTTGGAAAGGTACGTGTATCACACAAAACGGACGCTTTATGCACGCACAAAAAAGAGCTCTGCGAATGGCTAACAAAAACACGATCAGAGAGCTTTTTATCGGTTTTCTACGCTGAATATCTGGTGAACGGCGTTCTGTGATTGGTTTCTAGCCTCTGTCATATGCAAATTTTCTCCGTGCGATCGTGTTTTTGTAGGCCGTTCGAAGAACTGTTTTATGTGCGTGCATAACGCGTCCTTTATTTTGTGATACACGTACCGTTCAAACGCTTGTTTGTGTTTTCGCATGCACTGAGCATTTTGCGACGAGAAAAAGTGGGCATTGCCATTTGAAAATTTCAAGTTTGTATACCTATAACCGTAACCGTGAGCGTCACTGTGTTGCCGTTATCAGAATTATGAGCTCATACCTCTGAATAACTATATCTGAAGTCCCATCTCGATAGTCTGAACGGAACGGCCGCTAGAAGTCCGTATATCGGCAAAGTTTCTTTATGACCACCGGTGTATATTTAGGGTAACTCTAGGAGAGATGGCCATAGAGGAGAGATGGCAGTCTAAATATTTCCAAAACTTGATCATAAATGGCAGTTTAAACTTTTTTTGTAGGAAGTGCTCAACGAGATCATACATTGCCAGGTACAGCTGTGTTTTTCCTTTATAAAATGCACGTGAGATTTTAATGTTTATTTAATTTAGTGGTTAAATATTTTTATTGAGTTAGGAATTTGAATGTTTTGCAATACATACGTTGCTTTATTTAAATTCTTTACGGTCTTTTAAGGCACGTATATATAATCCAATCTTTGCTTCTAAGCCTAAAACAAAGACGTACAATGGCGGAGTGACGTTTTAAATTGGGTGGCCATCTGTCCTTCAATTACAGGATAGATGGCCACATAAAGTCGAGGAGAGAAGACCACCTTTAATCAATATTTAAAAATTATACGGAGTGAGGATTTTAACTAAATACAATTATATTTAAAATAATTATATAACTTTTATGTTTATAATTATATTATATACACCAGTTCCTAATGTAACCATGACAAAAACAGTTAGAAAATGTACCAAACAGGTAGCTATGCTTTTGACATCACCAGAAAATATTGACAAACGGCGGAAACTTTCATCCCAGAAATAGATAAAGTTGATAAATAAGCTTAAAACCAGTAAAAAGCCTAAAATAAACGCGAGAAAGAAACAAAAACATCACACTTCCAGTAGAAGAAGATGGAATACATTTGAAATTATCAGATTCTACAGATTCCGAGGGAATATAATTTGATGAGGATCACTGTGTTGGTTTGGGAGAATAATACAATACCATAACCATAAAGGATGACTGGATAAAATGTATAACGTACCTGAAGTGGTTCCATGAAACGTGTACAAACTATCAAGACCTTTGCCAAAAATGCGGTAAAATTTTATGAAAAGTGAAGAGTTGAAATTATACTTTTTTTAATGTTTTTATTCGAAATTTATTGACTCATTTTCCGTGATATAATTGCATCTTTGAAAATTGCTATAAGTTTTTCATGATTAACTATATGAAATGTGTTGTTTTTTGCTATTTTAACTTTACTTTTTCTTTCTTGTATTGGATGGCCATCTCTCCTCGGCTTGAAGGAGACATGGCCATCTGCCATTTTAATTTCAAACTATGTTTCCCAATTATTGTTCTCAATGTTTAATTATTTTTTGCCCAAAATATGATGAGTGTATGTATAAGAATTTTAAATAGGCATAAATATTTCTTGTGTATGCATTCTAAGCATTTTTGTTTCAATCTTTAAAAACTATGGCCATCTATCCTAGAGTTACCCTATATATATATATATATATATATATATATATATATATATATATATATATATATATATATATATACATTTTTACAAGTATGTATGTATGTGTGTCTGTGTATAGTTAGTCAAATATATATGTAGATTTGGTGGGTAAAACGGGAGAGAAGAAGTACGAACTCCTAGTACAACAAGTAGATTTGGTTTAGATATTTGTTTCGCATAGTATTTTTACAAAGGAAAATCCCTGAATGCATATTTAATTACTCTGTTAATCATAAAGTAATTGAATATGTATTGTGGGATTCTTCTTGTTGTGTTTTGAAATTAGGGTATAATAATTTTATTTCATTATTTTGTTCGAGCCGCATTTCCTTTTATGAGAAACGTCAAATTATTTAATTCGGAAGAATGCAAAACAAAAATTATCAGATGTGGTGATAATAGAGCGTGGAAATGATTCAGGTTTTCCTTTCTAGTGCTTCGATTTTCAAACGGAAACTGCTAAATTTGATGTTACTTTTATTATTAAGAATTCTAAAATGCTGCGGGGAGCAATTCATTTTAAACTTGACAAGTACCACATCTGTAGCAACAATGACGAATAATACAAATTAGGAAACATTTCATCCTGCCGTTGTAGCGCTCTGTATAAATTTCATTCGGGCGAGGCAGATTTGTATTCAAACTATGAGGTTTCTGTAGAGATTGTGAATAGAATTTTCAAGTTGTAATATTTTACATTTACAATTTTCTACGAGGCGCTTCAGCAGAAATTGATGTTTCTTATTTAATAGGGGGGATGCATAATTTAGGAAATTGTTTACTAAATTGAACAAGTTTACTGAGAAATGTGACAAGAATATTTTCATAAGGAATTAACTGGAAATATGCCATGTTCGAATCATTTGCGTGGTTAATAAATCCTGTATTAAATTTTCCTTTAAATTTGACTGTCAGTAGCATTCCTTCAGTAGTATTGTTAATACAAAGTTATAAATATTAACTTAACTTAAAACATCCGACTACCTTTAAAATATTCATTTTGAAAAACAAATGCCTATTTTCTTTTATTCCTGTCTTTTAAAGGATGTAAATATCTATTTCTAAATATGCTTTTATTTTTTACATACAATCATTAGAAATATTATTAGAGCTGCTTAGGGAAGAGCAGTGGCAGCCAATTTCAATACATAATAAACTAATTGTGGTTTCTGAAGAACTTATTTATCCTCGAAATTGTAAACGACTATTCTGATACCTCCCAGTATAATAATGAAAATCTTCACCGGGAATTTTATAGTTTTACCCATAACATACGCTGGAGCAAATTACAAACTCAAACTACGAAAATCAAGCAATGGACTGTAATAAAAAAATAAATCTTTTATCTACACAATTAACTAATCACGAAATAATTCAGAAGTCGAATTGGTGCTCAAAGCAAAATGTGAACATAGTTTACTGAAGATCGAATCTCGGAGAACGACAATTACTGTACTAAACTTTAAACACAGGTGGCTTTCCCACTTACAAGAGGGGAAAACGGCAATCGTCAGCAATTACATCAACAATATATATATATATATATATATGTGTGTGTGTGTGTGTGTGTGTGTGTGTAATGTCTATGAAATTTTTCAGGTATGTTTTTCATACTACCTCGAATATGAGAAATGAAAGATTAGGCTCTAAGTACATTATTTGGTGATTTTTAGATGCATTTATATAAAATCTTATGGCTACTGAAATTTTACATGCAATTGATCACCAGAATTTTGTTTTTATATTTCAACATATGGATTGGCTTTCAGTACATTACATTTACGAGTGCTTTACGTACATGAGGAAAAAAATGCTATAGGCATACTTTTTTTTTGTAGCGATAAAACCTTTTAAGTGAAAAATTGTCGACCAAAAAATTTCGACCCAAACTCCTGAATTTTGTAAAAAGTGTCATATTTATGGTCTATATTTTCCTCAATTTCGTATTTTAATTCTCCAATCCTTCGTAAAATAATACTGGAATTTTTAAAAGTAGTTGACGAAAAATAATAGAGCAGTCCGGAGCAGGTGTTTTCTAAAACGTAAGACATAGTCGAATACATAAATATTTTCATATCATTTCATAATCCTTTTCGTATAGATAATACATCACATTAAAATGCATATTAATGATATTTAAAAGCCTCAAAGATAAGAAAATATTTGATTAATACATGAGACTAACTATCATTTATATTAACTCTATAATTTAATACGTAATATATATTAGGTAAAACTTAAAATTGTTAAAATGTTATGAAGAGATTTGTATTTAAGACACTGAGTGCTTAGGGGTCATTTTTAAATATGAAACAAACAGCATTTCATAAATTATAGCAGGTATATGAGTTGATAAACTACCGGTATCAATATTTAGTGACTCAAAACAGGTCAGACGTCATCACCACGTTTAGTTACAACAGAAATCTTAATAGAAATTTCGTCCGATATGAATGAACTTGAAAGCTCTCCTCTACATTAACGTCTAAAGCAAGTTTCACAGTTTTATATGTTAATCACGTTTAATTAATACTAACTCAAAAGCCTATGGCCTTCCTTTTCTGTGAACATACAATTGAACGAAATATTTTTACATAAACTGTAGAGTTCTTTTTTTTTGTAGTCCACGATTATTTAAAAATTATGACAATTGTTCAGAACTTTTGAACAGTACAATTCAGTGCTTTTATGCTGAAAATTTGTTAGGTTAATTGCATTTTGTTGAAGGGATGAATAATGAATGTTTGAGAAAGTGTTTTTCGAAACGTAATTTAAAGGAGCTTAAAGGCCGAGGAGGCCTTGTGGCAAAG
This sequence comes from Dolomedes plantarius, assembly GCA_907164885.2. Lineage (NCBI taxonomy): Eukaryota > Metazoa > Arthropoda > Arachnida > Araneae > Dolomedidae > Dolomedes > Dolomedes plantarius. The sequence goes on along the minus strand of OU015498.1, from coordinate 116,313,451 downwards.
CACGCTGGTTTTCGATGCCGTTTCTGATCGAAAAACAATCCTCCAATGGATTCCTAAATTAAGATTAAGATGGTATGCATTAACCAAGGAAAGCAAGTGGTCGTCCACAAACATTAGAACACCTGAAAATGTGCAGAGAGTCCGTCAATCCGTTATTCGCGAGGAAGTTGCCGCCATTCCCCCGAAGCTGACCATCAGAGGGATAGGAAAACTTTAGTAGATAAGTGTTTTGGCAGTGCATTGGAAATAACGGGCGCCACCTGACTTATTATTGTCACAACCTTGTGGAAAAACGATAGATTGAAAGTACTTTTCAAGAACAGAAAGTTTTTTTCTGTAAATTGTTTCGTATTTTAATTACCCTTTGAAAAGGGGGATTCCATCATGCTGCACACTGTATATTCGATATTTATAAAAGCAGACGCAGATTTTTTCATAAACAGATGAGCAACAGATCGCAAATAGTAGCCTCTCACGACAAAAAGGTCTTTTTGTCTCTATGGCTTTTGCTCATGTTTTGAAATTCACAAGGATAATTTGATGAATTACAGTAATTTTTTCAAGCTTATTTCACCTATCATCATTCGGCCAGATGATGGCCGAATAGCTAGGACACTGGCATTCGGGTCAGATCCGGTGGGTTCGAGTCCCTCTGTTGGCATGGATGTGTGTAGACGTTCGGAAACGACTTCAAAGTGTAGGTCCCACTCTAATTAGCCCTCATGTAGCAAAAAGTTGACCGTATCGCTCCCCAAAACCAAACCAAGCTAAAACTATCATCATTCGCTCCTGTTATACGCTTCTATATTCAGATAAACACGTCACACCAAAATAAGCTTTAACATGTAAGTTTTAAAAACGATAATACTTAACTATAAATATATTTAGAGCATTTAATGATGTTAACAAAAGTAAATAATGATATTTAACTATATATTTCAATAAAAAGGACATAGAACCAGGCTGCCATGTCATTTCATTTGTTTATTTATTTTTAAATATTTTCAGCTCAATAAGAACATCGTAACCATGTTTAAAGTTTTTGCTTGTTTCCCTCTCTGATGATAATAATAGTTTTTTTCGGTTAAAATGTACAAATATAAATTTATCTCCTACAAGTTAAGAGTATGCCGCTAGAGGCATTGACTAATTTAGTTACTAAACAGATTACAAGTATGTAAATAAAAATCTTAGCACTGGGACAAAATATTTTTTAAAAATATTTTCCGTTTAAAAGTTTAAATATTTCCCAGGATTTTCTGCTCCCAATCATCTCTGTGGGCTCTTATTTACTTATATTACCGATATTTAAGAAGTTAATAATTTTTTAAGCTTTGTTTTACTATAAAAATTACTTGTATCATATCAACTGAGTTATTGTTTTAAAACAATTTTAAGACCTCGAAACCAGCATTTTAAATGTTTTGCTGCTTTAAAATATTAATACTTTCAAATTTTCATTAAAAAGAGAAATACACAGAATATTATCATATGTTTTATATTTAAAGGCTGAGTGATTGAAGGACATATCAAATAAAAACTGGTCATATGGTCTATATGTAACAAAATGCACAGTTACATTAAAAACAACAGATTAAACTCCACATATATTTTATTACAAGAGTGCCCCACAACATTTACAAACTACCTAACTTAGTAATTTTGGGAACTGAAGGCTTAAAACATTGGGAATGTTTTAAAGCCTTGGGGTGTTAAACCCTTAAAACATTTAAATATGGGACACTAGACCGTCTAAAACTACCTAAAAAGAGTTAAGGGGGTCCCGGACACATTTTTAAAAAAGATGTATTTATTGAGTTAAAATTTTGAATTTTTTTGTGATGGTCAACCATATATTTTGTAAACTAAATCGCATCATAAAATTTCTCGAAAATTTTTTTACAAATTTAAAAAATTTAAATTTTTAATAAAAGTGGAGTAATTTAAAATCTTTATAACTCGAAATATTATTTGTCGAATTTCAAATTTTTTTCATTTAATTAAACAGAAATATATATGTTTTAATTTTGATTCAGCAGTTTTTGAAATATTAATTTTTAAAGAATTTTTTATTTTTTTGTGCTTTATGCATCTGTTCAATGCTTAGTTCTTTGCTGTTTGTGTTGCCTGTAAATATGGATTAATTTTCCAAATAAATCCATAGGTAAAAAAAAATTTAAAGAAATTAAAAATATTTAGATTAAAAATTACAAAAAAAAATATGTACTTATTTTTAAAAAATCATATTTTCAAAAGAAATATTTTTTTCAATTTTGCTGAATAATTAATCAAAATTAAAGTAAAATAGTTGAAAAAGACATGTTCCAAGTTTCAACCATTTATCTTTAACGGTTCTTGACTTATAACAATTTAAAGACGAGAAATGGGGAAAAAACCCATCATGAAGAAAAATGCACTTACAGGTTTAAAAACCGATTGGCTACTATTAGAATGTTGCAAAAAGAATAATAATTTATCCTGTACTAATTAAGATAGAAACATGATTTAAACGTCGTTTTAAGGGGTAAAAGAGTAAAAACATTTAAATGCAATAAAATGTTTCTCGAAAATTCGAACAATTTTGTGTCCTGGACCCCCTTAGCATCTAAAACTCTGACACTAGACGCTGATTTTTATTCTGGATGAACATCTTGATCTGCTTTCAGGAAAATTTCCGTTCAATAACCTTATAGTCCGAGAGGTAGTTGAAATAATTAGAGTGTTTTTTTTTGTTTTTTTAAGGTATCTAATGACTTAGAAATCGGAGATGTCTAAGTTCATATATAACACTGAATTGTTTAAGCATTCTACTTGAACTGGTAAATAAGATATCTGCTTACTTTTGCCGTATAGGTACGAACATTCTTAATAAAAAAAAAACCATGTCCTCTATGCAAAAAAGCCTAAGACCGTTCGATTGTACTGCCCCTCGCAAACGTGTTCGGTTATTCTGCAAAGTATGCCAAGTTTGTTGTTCTATGGTGAGTTAGTTGTTCCAAGTTTGTTGTTGTACTGTATCTAAAGTTGACTACAGTATTGAAAAGAAAGGACAAAACTTTTGTTCTCGAGGAATAAACAGGAAATCCAACGTAAATAAAGCACAAATAGCAGTAACTTGCAATTTTGCATACGGCTGCAAAGGAGCCTCTTCATCAGTGAAAATAACTTAGTGGCAGATCAAAAAGCCAAACTTGGCTTAGTTTTCGGAACTTAGTGGTAGCTCAAAAATCCGAAAAGTAAGCCAAACTTGGCTTAGTTTTCGGCTTTTTGAGCTGCCACTAAGTTATTTTCACTGATGAAGAGGCTCCTTTGCAGCTTCGAAACGGCCGTATGCAAAATTGTATCTTACTGTTATTTGCGCTTTATTTACGTTGGATTTCCTGTTTATTGACTACTGTAATCTAAAAAGAAAATGGGTATCATCTTTCTAGAATGGTTATTGACATCTTTTGACGTTTCTGGCGTTCAAAAATTTACATACTTTCACTGGCAATGTTTATTGTTTTTCGAGTATAAAAGGAAGCACCCCGTTTAGTCTCTAATCTTAGATATGTTCGGAGTTTCTTTCCCCTCTTGTTTCAATCGGATCAAATTTCCTAATGCTAGTCTTATTTGATGAGTTTCTGAAAGGGCGGAGGGCGGGGTCAGGTTTTAAAAGGATCATCCTCTGAGCCCAAATAATCCTGTACACCGTTTCAAGACAATGCATGACGCAATACCAGCACTAATACAGATTTCTTCCAAAGTGATACACAAGTTAAATCCGCTGATTATAGTATGATTACTTCTCCGATAGTTACAGAGAGATGAATCGATGACAGAGTGTCAAAAGGATATATTTTGATTATTAAGTGCCTAGTTATCTTTCCATCTATCAATCAATGAGTTTAATTACAAAGCAATATGCACTTGAACTTTTTTTATATTTTATCTTGTTACCCATCTTCTAAATAACAATAAGAATAATAGTAACGTATGGACGTAACATATGTATTTCACTGTATATATATATATATATATATATATATATATATATATATATATATATATATATATATATATATATATATATATATATACTATATACCAAAAATTGTCCGAACACTTTAGCAAAAAAACATGTGAAGATAATTTCATTATTCTAGTTACGATTAGGTCCGTCTTTGAATGGCATTACAGAGAATATCCCTTTAGCAAGACTTTAGAAAAAATTCAGGAGTACATCAAGTGGAATTTTTCTCCATCCCCTCTACAAAGCCGATGCGCATTGTGTACCTGAACTTGGACGTGTTGGTCTAAACCTTAGTAGTTGTTCAAATACCTCCCACAAATGCTCAGTTGTGTTGATAACAGGACTCTTAGCAGGCCACAATAATCGCTTCACACCCAAGTTCCTGTACCACTGCAAAGCAGCTGTACTTGTATGGTGTGGCACATTGCCATCCTGGTAGAGATAATCGCCAGTACAATACTACTACACCCGTATAAGAACGGTGAGACTGTCTAGAATGCCAATGTACCTATCTCTCAATGGTAGTAGGAACAACAACCAGTTGTCCAAGATGTACCAGCAGAAAGAGGCCAAAACGAATGCTCCACCACTGACGAACTTATCAGTTGGTACTACAATCCACAGTAGCACGTGTTCTCCACGCGGTCTACAGACCCATACTCTACCATCTGACTGGACACATGGTATGCTTCATTTTGCCACTTCTTAAGATTGTTTTCCAGTGGTCGATTGTCCACTTTTTACACACTATGTCCCATGTTAATCATATCCTCGAGTTGGGTTTCGTTATAAACGGCTTATAATATGCCAGTATTTCTTGAAATCCAACGAATGAAGTTTATTAGGGCAGTATTGATATAGACAGAAGTACCATTGATGCTCTGGAATTCAAGTTGGATGTTTTCGGCTGAGGTTCGATGGTTTTATCTGTTTATGCGTCAGCAGACTCGTCACAAATAGTCTTGTATGATATATTTTGCCTTTTTTTAAAGCGGTCTATCCAACCATTTGAAGCCGTGAATCCTTAAGTTCCCAGTTTAGAAGCAATTTCTATTTCAAGACGGGGCCATTTATAGGAATGCTTGTTATACGAACTTTGTTGAACTTTATTGAACCATTGGAAAAATAATTCCTCGGACTGTGACAATTTCCTATTTTGTCTTTCTTATTAGCCAGTTTTCCCATATTTTCCTCATTTCGCTCCATTAAATCTGCTTGCTTTAAAACTTTCATGACAATTTTAGGAAAATTTCATTGCGTTTTTCCCCTCTGAATAAACGTCAAATGCGGGAAATATTTTTAAATGAAAACGTTAAACCCGGGATTTTGTAACATTACAAGTATAGGAAATAAATTGGGACTGATGAAAAATGAAGTTATATGCGGGAAATCGTTAGATACCGGTTACGTTAAATCGGGGTTTCACTGTATGTATATATATATATATATATATATATATATATATATATATATATATATATATATATATATAGGGAGGGTTCATAAATATAAACCATCTCCTAGAACACTGTAAAATAACCCAACATAATACATAAGTAAACGACTAACGGTAGTGAATATTTAAAATTTTACAGAACTTAAAGCCTTAAAGTAAATAAAAAGTAAAAATTCTGGGATCAGTTTTATATGTGCGAAGATTACTTTAAAAAAACCATTCCATTATCCAGAGAGTTATACATAAAGAACTTATGAGTTATAGTTCATAAATTTTAACTTTCCTGTAAATTATAAATTATTATGTTTAACAAACACTGCTTTTCCTTATTATCAGATTTTAGGCTTTCCACGAAATATTCTTCTTCAAGCGCAATTAATATATGCACAATAGCGCGTAAATATAACAAGTATTTGAAGCGATGCTGCGAGAAATAAAACAACCTTCCCTCAAACACTGCACTAAATGCACTTCGTGCCAGAAACGAACGCCAAAATGTAAATTTCATTTTATCTTCTCTATCTCAGTCGTCTCACGTTTCTTTTTTCAATTAAGCGACAAAATAACATTTTATCTCAGTGTAATAGGAAACATAATTTTAGGTGGAAATTCACAGAATGTGTAGGAATGAATAAATTTTTAAGTGCCTTATGATAAGCACGAGAATGTAAAAGTTTTATTTTACATTTGGAAAAAGGGAATTTCACGCGTTAAATTTAAACCATTTCCTGTTTCTGCGATATATCTTGTTTCCTTTATGATTGTATTTTGCCATTTCTTTTAATATATTCTTTCGCATTTCATTCCACAGCATTCAAATATAATTTATTTTTTGTAAAATCATCATACTATGAAAATGAATTTTAAACATTCCGACGAAGATTAAATGGTTTTAAAAATAAATTATTTAAAACTTCTGTAATCGAAAAAGAATATTATTTTTTTAAACTTTACCATTAAAATTAAAATTCTATTAAATGCAGTGTAATCGATTCATCATATTTTTGTGAATAATTCTTTAAAATATCTGAACAATCCATTGCTAAGACAAACAGAGCCATGGTTTTAAAAATTCGCCTTTGATAATGAAGCACTTGAAAATTAATAATTTTAATAACCGTAAAATCTCGACTATAATACACACCCGAGTATAATACGCATGCTTGATTTTGCGCGAAATTTTCGGAAAAAATTAAAATTCGACTATAATACGCACCTATAACTTCTCAATCTTTTATTTAAAAACTACACAAATATTTATTAACATGAATAAAATTTGTAATAAAAAGAAACGAAAACGTCAAATTCGGTTACAAAAAAAACTTAAATTGTTAACTCAAAATAAACAATACTGTCAAATTATCCGTCTCAATCACTTTCACTAGAATACAGCTCATCTATTGTTGGTGCGTCAGTGTCATAATTATTGTTGCCGTCGTAATATATATCGCCATCATCATTCTCACTTGATGATACTAACTTTGAGTTCCGTTTGTTTAAAAGGAATACCTGCTTAGTAAACGGGTGGATGAATCATGGAGTGCAGATGCGCACGCACCCGTGTTGCGACAATGTCTTACAGCTGCTGTACGTTCGTTTATCTAATGTTTAAAACTACGTATTTTTTGTAAGCGAGTATAATACGCACCCTCACTTTTGCGGACTAAACTGTGAAAAAAAAGTGCTTATTACACTCGAGATTTTACGGTAAATTAAATTTTTAAAATATTGTATATTTCTAAATAATATGCCTTTATTATATTATACTTTTATAAATTCAGTACATCATTCAAAAATTAAATTGGTGAACTCAATATTTCATTGCAAAAGATGACAAATATAAGCGATGTATTTTACTACGAGATAAATACAAAGGGAGTATTTATAGATACAGTTTTTACCTAATGTGAGGTGCTGTAACGTGAGAGAACGGTGGACCTTTATTTGAGCAAATCTTGTCATTGTAATATTGATTGTATTATTGTAAAAAAAAAATATTTTTCTGTAGATTAATGATACCAAAATAGTTGTTTTTTTCCAAGGAAAAATTCATTTATGAAGGCTTCTACGAAGTAATTTATAAAGGATAAGTGTAGTAATAAACTTTAAATCAAACCAGATTTCTCAAAGATTTTAGATTTTTTAAATGCTCCATGCTACTTAATTTTTGATCAAAATTCGTGAAATCGATAAGGAAGAATCCCGTTATTGTTTACAAAAAACTGGGTATGCTTTTTACAATTCGACTTCATTAAGGTAATTAAATTTGATTTATAACTTATTAAAAGGCAAAATTTTTATGAAAATCGGGATGGAATTCAGAAAAAAAACTCTCATAAATCAGCTATTCAAGAGATTAAATAATTGATACACAGATTTGTTTGTTATACAGTTTAAAGTTATTAAAAGGCAAAATCGAGTAAAATATCTCAAAAACTCAGTAGCAAGGAGTATTTTAAAATTTTGTTTATAAATTTAAAATTTTTAAAAGAATCTTAAAATTATAATGAGATTGGAAATTTCTTTTAAGGTATTCTATATATTTATAGTGAAATGTATATATGTACAAAATTTCGTATCTGTATGAGGAAAATTTTTTTTAAATTATATTTTAACGTCCATCGTTCACTTAAAGAAAATAATTTACTCTACATAATTAAACGTAATTTTTTAAAACCTATGACACTAACAATGTATTATATTATATAATCCCTCAACCACAATTTTCAGTAACAATTTTCATTTAAAACCAATTAAATAAATGAATATCTGTTTATTACGATAAAGATTTAAAAGTTTCGTGTCAATGTAGATTTTTTAATGTGTTTGTGGGCAGAATGTTAATGTAGATTTGCTTGCGAAAGTTGTTCAGAAAATTGTGAATCTGTCATATAATATTAAATGTCAAATGTAAAACAGGATGGAGAGTTTTCAGATATAAATGTTAGAATACAACATGTCTCCATCTCTAATAAGCAAAGTGTTTAATGTCATGATAGTACTTAAAGTGTATTCTTGTGCTCCATATCACGCCATGATCTCAGTTAGAATACGCGTTAGAATAAACTCTGTTTGACTGACGGTAACAGAAATCCATGAGTTAATAAAATTTTCCCCTAGGAGGTATGTCATTTACCGCATTTTAAGAACACGGGCACCTTAATGGTTTGAAAAAAAAGTACGAAACGCGAGGAATGTTTGGGAGTTGCATTGCAATGTAGATGTCTTTTAGATTAGACACACATTAGATGCCTGTTTCGCATGTTCCAATCAGCTTGAGTTTAAGGCTGCCGTGTACTAACCTTGGATTCGCTCACCTCAATGTTTACGTATGGAGAAAATGTGTCTAGTATTCAGCAACATAAATGCTGATAATGAAAAAATGGTATTTTCAGATAGCCTGATCCTTTCTGCACCTTGCAACAGGATTCATTTTATAAATTTCGCTCACCAAAGAAATTTATGAGCGCCTAAAAACACACTAAACCAGAATTTTCCCAGAATAATTTAAATTTTAAAATATTATTTGCATTTAAGAAAACGAAAAATGCCCTAAGGTGTAAAATTTCTTTCTATATTACGGAATACAATTTTTAAAATAAAACCTTTTAATCCAGGTCGGCAAACCTTGTACACATTTTCTCCAAAGGTTAACATTGGGGTGAGTGAATCCAATAGCTTTAGTACACAGCATGATATCTCACTTAGATATCCTGATCAGCAGGCTATATGGAATTCTATGATTGTATACGTGGTCTATACAGACGTCATCATGAGATACTCGCTGGGAAACTTCAATGTTGCCCTGAAATACCTACAGTTAACCAGAGGAAAGCACATTCTTAACCAGTATAGTCCTCTTGTACATCATGCAGTTATAACCCAACGAGAGCCCGAGGTAGCCTATCTGTAGCGCGTCTTGCTGAGGGTGCTCGGATCGAATTCCGAAAAGTATTCTTAAATACCTTCGTATCTAGTTCGGATATGGGCACGTTAAATCCGTAGACCGGAGAGTCCTTTTATGAGATTAGTGCTTGGGGAAGGTACGATCCCGCCAGATGTCGTCCCTGGGGTCGCTCAGTCAAAATTGGAGTGACACCTAGCCAAGTCGGAATCCAACCCTTGTGGTGCTGTTATAAACTGAGGCCTCACTACTCAGGCGAAGCCTATAAATACCTGGTCTGGAACTTCCGGACAGGGAGCATTAGGAACAACATCAATAACCGAACGAAAAATAACGATTTTGGTATTAAATTTATAGCACATCCATCGAACTCTCCAAACTTTGCAATTTTTCTTTTCAGAGATGTGTAAAAACGATTACAAACAACCTGCTTTGACCGATGCTGTGGTGGTTGCGTTTACTAACCTATCAAATTTTGTTTTCGAACATATACTTAAACAAAGATAAAAAGATAAGTTTGATATATTGAGCTTCAGAATTAGGGTTTAGAGTTACGCTAAGAATCGTTCTATGATCTCTGATTTCCTGATGCATTTATTGAGTATAGTCCCATTATTTTCAAGAGTCACTCGAATGCTGTATAATTCTAGCTGTGACACACGACACTGATCAAATATCAACACGACTTCAATCAAATATCAATCCACGTCCATTAATTTTCAATCATAATTACCATTCTATCACATATATGAATTTACTGAGAGCTCGCAGTAGTTGGTATTCTCATTCAATATACAAAAATGATGTTACAAAATCTTTCCGCAGAGACTTTACTCAAAGTTTAGGCAAGTAAACATATGAATGTGTGTGTTTAATGCATATGATTTTTTCATTTATTAACGTGTTATAATTATCACTGCAAAATACTATGAATTAAAGTTAATAACATTGTTAAAATAGATAAAATATTTCGTATAAATCTGATGCATGGCAAATATTCGCATTGTGTCTGTTTAATTAGCGTTAAAGTTCTACTACTAAATTAATTTCGGTATTTAACCTGTAATTAATAATTTGCTGAAAACACATGATTATATTATATTGACATCTTTATTCTTATTAGTTTCTGATTCAAATATAAACTGCCGAAATTCTGTCAACAGAATATATCAACCTTGTTCTTTAGATATGTATGAAATATTGCAATAATCGAACTATGGTCGAATGGCTAGAGTGTTGGAATTCGGTACCGGATCCCACTGTTGGCATGGATGATTGTATCCGTTCGGTCTCAGCTTTAACAAATAGGTCCCGGTCCATCCTTCGTTTAGCAAGAAGTTGACTGTAGCTGTCCAAACCAAATAATGAAATATTACAGAAATTTATTGTAGTTTTTTTTAATACTTCTTTGAGTTAAATACCAAGCATGGCATCCGATACCATTGCACAATTAAATTCATTTCACTTAATATTGTTGAATTTAAAATAGATATGTGTGTATACAATAAAAATTTCAGGGTAAAAATGTATTTTAATTTAGAGTAAAATCTTATCCGAAAATTTTATACGCATTTTTTTGTATGAATTCACACGCAAATAATGCTTCTGTTCGAATATCAATAACAATAGAATAAGCCACAAATTACTTTAATACTGTTTTCAATTTTAATTTCTTTACTCAATAAAATTGAAAAAAATGAAATGTTATACTTTATTACAAAGAATATTTTTAATGAAATTTAATTTGCATTTATATTAAACTACTTTGAATAACTGTATTAAATAATAATGTTTAATAACCTAAAATTTGAGTTAAGATGTTATTTTCCACGAGCATCAGTACTTGACACATTTAATGGAGTGTCAGGAAAATTAACTTTAAACATATCCCTTTCATGTCAACGATTATGTTTAGAAATTTTATCACAAATCAACTCCAGCGAAACTTTGGAAGATAAAGGAAGTTTATTCACTGTCATTCTTTGCTTTAATTTTACTCTTAAAAGCAGGGGAATTATCGCTCCTCTTACGTCTTGAAATATTGTATACCAGGCAATCTGAATTCATTTTACATCAAACCAATTACGTCTACTGTCGCTTCGGCCCAGTCGCTTCGAATCATCCCAACAACGAAATCACAATTTTCGAAGAGCTTCCGACGATTTCCCTCTTGAAATTGTCTTGACTGAAACGAATCGATACCAAGGAGTGGCCCATTTCATTTTGGTAATGGGCAGCCTAGTTTCCTGGATGAACAATGACATCTATTAACTGCGCCATTTACTGGGGAATGAAGTAATTTTTTACATCTTGTTCAGAAAAAAAGACACATCGTATAAAAAAAAATAAAAAGGTATCTTTTTCGTTTCGAATTTTTTTATTATTTTTTTAATTTCGAATGCAAGGTAATTGAAACAAAAAAAGGCTATAAATAACATAAAAAATTCTTGAACAGAAGAAGAATTTTATTTTTGTTTTATGAAAATATAAATAATCTTCTAATAAGATGATATTTCAAAAACGTCTCAAAATGTTAAACAGAAGATTTTCTTTTTATTTAGCACAAATGGATATAATTTTGATAAGTTGATAATTCTTAAACTCACATAACTGACACAAACTTTTCCGTTTTTTTTCAGTGAAGCCTATTTTTTAATAAATGGACTTAACCCTTACCTTGCGGGATGGAATAGCGTGTATCCCAAGACTACGGGACCAAGAATGAATATATATATATATATATATATATATATATATAATCCCCTTGATGACCATTCTTACAAATGAGGTATGAAATTTCCCGTTCTAAAGAGGAAATCGGTAAAATGTACCCCGTAAGCTAGAGGTTAATTGACTTTTTTACCAATTATTGAATTTCAATAATAGCTCTATAAGTTTTAGGCCTGGGGATGTTTGCTATCAAAGTTCTATGGGAGTTGTACAATGAGTTCTTGTGTTTGAAAGTCGTTCAATCATACTATAGCAATCCAGATTGATCAACATGATTTGTTAAGTAAGGATCATTGATATTTCAGTGAGTCGTCCGCATTCTATAGTGGTTTGAGTCGTGAGCTGCTTCACCGTAGGCTTGGGTTCAAATCCCGATTGGTCGTTTCCATGTCAGTGCCTACCTACGGAGCAATACTGGCTCACCTAAATAGTGCCCCTGTAATAAAGTAGCCAGCAAATCAGCGTTGAATAACAAATAGCGAATGTTTCCCTACAAAGTGTCTCTGCATTAGAAAAAATAATTAATTTAATATCATAACTAAACATTACTCAATTTGCCTCTTTCAGTAATACGGTGTGTTTCAAAAGAATCACCCGATTTTAAATGTGTATTATGACAAATATTGGCCATAGAAACTTGAAATTAATTTTATATTACATGGCTAATCATAAAGTTTTCTACAAACCAAATTAAAGGTGCTCAATCTGCCCACTTTTGCATGCACGACATATGCCGATATGGTAGGCAAACTTGTCCCAAACTTTTGCGAGCATGCCTGCATACACTGCTTCCACGTTTGTTATGCGTACACAGACAACCCGTGTCTTGTAATTGTTTATACCATCGCCTAATGCTCTGTGAGGTAGGAACTTCAATCTACCAGGGTTTTGTCGACGAAAATCATGCTGAACAGTTGTTACGGACTCACACTTCGCAAAGTGTAGAACACAAAATGATTTCTGTTGCGCAGTCGCTATCTTTACAAACAATGAAGCCGCGGTCAAAGGAAAAGCGTTAGCATTACTTGTCGGCAACTACGTGAAACTCGATATTTACGTCTTTCTGACTATACATTATTCGATAAAAACAGATTAAAAGATGAACAGTTATGATTTTTTTTAAATCGGATGATTCTTTTTGATACACTCTGTATATGACCTACCAGTATTTTATTTAAACAATATGTCTTTACGTTTGTAAACCGTTATTTGAATTTTAATTGTGAAACGGTAGATTGATGATTAAAAACACACGGCAAAATTAAAGTAAAGATATAAGATAGTTTTTTTCCAAAGAAATTTGAAAATCAATTGGCACTACTTATATTAAAATATTTACCATTTGCAAAATAAATTGTGAGGAAATTCGCATTCTCTAAAAAAAGTACGCTATATTTCATATTTATTCATGGTTTGTTGTATGTTGTATAGAGATTTTTCTACGCAATAAACCGTAAATTCAATGTGTTATCTACAATACTGAGATTATATTTTCTGTAATACTGTGCTCATCTCATAATATCTTTTCTTATGATTTCCAGCCTAATGTATTATTCGAAAACATACTTTTATGACCTAAATTTACATTTTTATGGAAGTAAACATGATTTAATGCTGTTCATAGATAATTTCTCAAAATTTAATGGCATGCAGGGAACTAGTATATACTTAAAACATTTGTTATAAATAATGACTGAAGTTTAAAAACATAAATTTTTCAGTACTTAAAATTTTATATGTTGATTTAGTTCATATCTATATATATATAAAACAGTTCCGTAACTGACTGACTGACTAACTGACTCACTGATATACAACGCACAGACCAAACCGCTGGACCTAAAGGGCTGAAATTTTGCATGGCGATTCTTCTTATGGTGTAGGGGTACACTAAGAAAGATTTTTGAAAAATTCTTAGATTTTTGAAATAAAATTTTTAAGCTGTTTTTGTAACTTTTTTAAAGTTTGCATTTAAAATAATAAATTGAGGGTTATAAAATTTATATCACGAGAAAGATCCTAAAAATTCCTTTAAAACGAAATCTTTTTCGAATCTTTACCTCTATTTTCTGATTTTTGGGGAATTTTTAAAGATTAATATTTAGAATTTAATTTATTAAATGGTGATCACGCGATTTCTTTTTCTGGTACTTTAAATAAATTTATCGTCACGTGCATAACAACTAAATAGACAAAAACATTTTTTTTCTTTCTAATGCAGAAAACGATTGACTATTATCCCAAAAAAATAAATATCCCTTACGATTTTAACAAAAAAAAGTCATTTATACAAACATTTAACATCCCTGGTTGTATTTCGTCATAAATGAGGTAGCACCAGGGAGAAATGTTCACTCAAATGCATCAGAAAGCAGTTAACATGATGCCGCAGTCAAGTCTCATGTGTACTAACCCTACTGGATTCGCTCTCTTTCGTGTTAACCTATGGAGGAAATTCGTCCATGGATTGCCGAATCGGATTTAAATGGTTTTTTAAAATTTTACTCTGTAATAGAGAAAAAAATTTTAAACCTTGGGGCATTTTTCATTTTAAAAAAATGCAAATAATATTTTAAAATTTAGTTTTTGTGTGTAAAATGTTTGGTAAAGTGTGTTTTAACCGCTCATAAATTCTTTTAATGGACAGAATTTATAAAATGAATCGTGTTGCAAAGTGCAGAAAAGTTCAGGATGTCAGTAAATACTATTTTTATTTGATTATCAGCCTTTACCTAGCTGTATATAGTAGATACATTTATCCATAGGTTAACATTGAGGTGAACGAACCCCATAGGAATAGCACAAAGAAGCCTTAACAGTGGTCTTTGAATATGTGCCTCTGCGTTAAAAAAATCATTTATGAAATTTACAATAATTTGCGTTAACCAAAACAGCAATGTTCAACAATAGCGCAACGCTAGTGTCTTCTTTATGTTTTGAAAGCTGAAGCTATACAACCAGAAACTTCATTTCTTAACTTCACGTTTCTTGAAGTACTATTACTACTCCAGTTGTCTTGTGCTCTAATATGTTTTGGCACGTTATGGGCATGGTTTGATGTGACATTTTATCATTTCCTATCATTTTGTGAAGTTTAATTTATGTCATAGAGTAAAATTCTTACTATGCTATATTGTTTAAGTACATAACAACACATAAATACCGAATAATGATTTCATATATAAACATTGGTTCATACGTTCTTGAAAAAAATGGATTCTACTTTGATTCTTTGGAACAGCGGTGTAGAAGTCGATAAGCAGGGAATGGCTGCAAAACTCCTGAACCATTACACTAATACCTTATAAAAGAGACCAAAGGAAGACTGCAGGAATGGTTGAGAAACACATCAAAGATATTTGAAACAAGTTTCCCGCAATATGGAACCTACTAAAGATATTCTTAACGTTTTATTGCAAAATTCATAAACAGTTTCAGTCAAATAGCTGTAAAATATGCTTATTGCCTGAGGCTACGATATGTTATATATTGCAACATTTTCTCATATCAGAAATAGATGATCATAATTTATTTTATAATAGTTCGTCTCCGAATCGTAATTCTTGCTTAGAGTTTTGAGAGAATATTGTTTTATGATTTTAAGGAAAAGTTGTTTATACAACGATTTTTAAGTATTTGGACCTAAAGTTTGAGGTCTAAGTTAAGGTATTCTTGGACTTCGTGTCATCATTCATTAGGTATATGTAATAAAGGGTGTATGTTCTCAACTTGGACTCCTCTCGTGGACGTAATAGTCATATGGGGGTTTATGATACCCAAGATAGCTGCTTGAAAGTTGTGAAATCAGTCCATTGTAGAGAAGATCGCAGCAAACGAGGGAAATAATAAGATATGTTTAGAATTTAAAAGAAATTATTTCTGAAAGGTACAACATGAGATAACCGAAGAGTTAGGAACTGAGTATCGAATTTATTAAAACATAAAATATATACATTTTTATAAAAAATAAATTCAATATAATCTTTTGTCAAAAGAAAGCAATTTTATATGTATAACATGATTTCTTCTTGTGTGTCTCCGTCAATGATTTCAGCCAGTCAGATATTTCTCTACTCAACTAACGCAACTGCTATATATAAATTTATTTCCACAGATATTTATTTATGTTATACATTTTTGTGCAGAGCATGGCATTCAAATTGAAAGAAGCATACAATTAGCTGTCACGTAACATTTTTGCTCTAATATGTAAAAATCTCTGCGATTATTTATTCTAAACTCAGATATCTAAATCTTCATTAAATTAGAAAATAAATAGTAAAATCATTCGATTTATTTTTAATTCATTTATTTGTAAAATATTGCTTCATAATTCTTAAAAAATTGATATTTTTTTCTAAATTTTTAGTTAGAGATATTTAAATGAAAATATTTCATGGTTACTTCCTAAGTGTATGCGTCAGTTGTTGAAATCACTTAAAAATTTATTCAGGTGTATTTTTATAGAAATACGCGTTTTTATATAAATATATTTATTTCCTATTATATATTTTTACTAAATAATTCGTGAATCAATTAATAGCCAAAATATGAAAATAACTCACTGAGGTTATTTATTCTAAAGTAATAATCTTCGTCTTCATTAAATTAGATATTAAATAGTGAAATTTTTTGATTTATTTCTCTAAATTTCTCTAAATCTTTTGATATTTTTCTCTAAATTTTTGGTTAGAGATATTTAAGCGAAAGTATTTCATTATTACTTCCTCGGTGTATGCCTCAATTATTGCAATCATTTAAACATTTATTCACTTGTATTCTTACATAAATACACTTTTTCTATAAATATATTTATATAAAAATTTTCATAAAACTTTTTTATATAAATGACACTTTTTTATATAAATATATTTATAAATATACTAATTTTCTATTATATATTTTTACTAAACAATTCGGTGCTAAAATATGAAAAATAACTCACTGAGATTATTTAATCTAAACTAATAATCTTCATCTTCATTAAATTAGAAATTAAATAGTAAAATCTTTTGATTTATTTCTCTAAATCTCTCTAAATCTTTTCATATTTTTCTCTAAATTTTTGGTTAGAGATATTTAAGAGAAAGTATTTCCTGATTACTCCCTCTATGCGTCAATTATTGCAATCACATAAACATTCAGCTGTACATCACATTTATTCAGCTGTATTTTTATATAAATACGCTTTTTTATATAAATACATTTATATAAAGAACTTTTATACAACTTTTTCATATACATATAAAACATACATATACTCTACATACATATACTCTAATATATACTATAATACATACATATAGTCTAAATTTCTCTAAATCTTTTGATATTTTTCTCTAAATTTTTGGTTAGAGATAATTAAGCGAAAGTATTTCCTGATTACTCTCTGGAAACTGATTACTCTCTATGCGTCAATTATTGCAATCACATAAACATTTATTCAGCTGTATTTTTATATAAATACATTTATATAAAGAACTTTTATACAACTTTTTTATATGCATATAAAACACACATATACTCTACATACATATACTCTAATATAAACTATAATACATATACTATAATACATACATATACTCTAAATTTCTCTAACTCTTTTGATATTGTTCTCTGAACTTTTGGTTAGAGATATTTAAGAGAAAGTTTTTCATGATTACTTCCACTATATATGCATCAATTATTGCAATCACTTAAAAATTTATTCACCTGTTTTTCTATATAAATACACTTTTTAATATAAATATATTTATTTTCTAATATACATTTCTACAAAACGCATTAGAGTTAAATTCAAAGAAGAATAAAATAAACCGTCACATAAATTCGTAGCCAAAATATGAAAATAACTCACTGAGATCATTTACTCTAAACCATAAATATTCGTCTTCGTCAAATTAGAAATTAAATAGTAAAATCTTTTGATTTATTTCACTAAATTTCTCTAAATATTTTGATATTTCTCTCTAAATTTTTAGTTAAAGATATTTAAGTATTTCATGATTACTTCCTCTCTATATGCGTAAATTATTGCAATCACTTAAACATTTATTGACCTGTATTTTTATATAAATTCATTTTATATAAATATATTTATATAAAAAACTTTTATACAACTTTTGTGTATAAATGATACTTCTTATATAAATATATTTATAAATATAGATATTTTCTATTATATATTTTTACTAAATGCATTAGAGTTAAATTCGAAGAAGATTAAAATAAACCGTCAAATAAATTCGTAGCCAAAATATGAAGAAAACTCACTGAGATTATTTACTCTAAACTAATCATCATCGTCTTCACTAAATTACAAATGAAATAGTAAAAACTTTTGATTTATTATGTAATTCATTTATTTGTCAAACCTTGCTTCATAATTGAGGAAAATTAATATTTTCCTCAATTTTTGCTACAGATATTTAAGAGAAAGAAATTTAACCTATATGTCTTCCAGAGATTTTTCCTGAAAAGTTATTTTTATACGGACATCAATTTATAAAAAAGAAACTACAATTTTTTTTAATTTATCACTACTAATCTAAAGTCATGAATAATAATAATAAAAAAGTTATTTTTCTTTCCTCTTCCCCTACACATATTTCACCGAAGAAATAAAGCTATGAAAAGATGAACAAACTTCAGAGGTTTTAATAGAAAAGTTTAAATATCGTACGTAATTATGGCTCGCTATCTTTGCACGGATGAACTATCGATTTTTCCATTTAGTGCAACATATTTAAAAATGTAGCCTTCAAAGATTAGGCTATCTTCCATCCCAGATGGGAAAAAATAAATCTAAAGTAAGAGATAAGACTTTTAAAAGAGATGAAAATTTTAGGGCACTATCTCGTTTCAAAGAACAGTGATAAGTATACAGCATGGTGTATAATATTCCTCATAAATGTGAAATATGGAAGGCTGCTATGAATGGTTCTGAATTATGTATGTGAGTTATGTTTAATCACTCTCCCGTATATGAGTTTATGAAATTAATTTATCAAATTTAGGCCTTAGTTTACTCCTATTTTTGGACATCTTTTTGCAGAGATATATAAAATTTAGACAATAAAATCTGTATGGTTTGCCATAATAAAATGCAATTATGTTTTAAACATTTATAACATATTTTTTTTCACTTTCTATATTAATAAGCATGTTATATTTAGATTTGTACAACTGAACTGAAAAAAAAAAGCAATCTGAAAAAGTAAAATTAAAAATTCGGCTTATTCCTATGTTTTGTGATTTTTAATGCTCCCCAATCCCTTGCCGGAAATTCCAGAACAGGTCCATATATGCCTGGGATTGAAGTGTGAGTCTCCGGTTTATATAACACCACAAGGGTCAGAGTCTGTCTTAGCTATCTGCAACCTCAATTTCAACCGAGCAACCCCGGGGGTCACATCTGGGGTATCGTACCCTCTTCCATCCTCTCTGACCTCATGGAGGGACTTTCTAATCTACGGATTTAACGTGCCCATATACGGCCTAGACAAGGATGTATTTAATAGGGCGAGTCGAGATTCGATCCGAGCATCCTCAGCACCAGAACGCTACCTCAAATTCCAGACCGCTACCTCGACTTCTTGGATTAGCCCTATTTCTCCAGTAATAAAGTAAAATAAAGATAATATAGCGAGTATAAATTGGTGAAATTCCGAAAGAAGGGCATCTTCTTTCTATAACAATTAACCTAAAATTTTATGCAAGGGACTATAATAAAATTTAAAAAGAAGATTATTATTCCTGAAGTTATTTTATGAGTAAAAATTGTTTATTTTTATTATTTATTATTTTATTTTTAGAGCTTTATGGAAGTACCTTTGCGCAAATGAATCAAAATAATTTTTGTTTTCTGGGAAAAATTGTCGACGTTATTTCAAGAAAAATACCTCCTCTTTTAATAATATTATGATAAAAATACATTTGACTTGTTACATAAATGAAGAAACATATAATTAATACGTATGACGAAAAGATTATTTTATCACATAAGTAAGGCCTGTAGAGAAGGTTATTTTTAGATGTGTTACATTGCAAGAGCTGTTTTTCTAGCTAGTTTTTTTAAGTTTATTTGCGTGACGTAGTTCTTACAACAACTCACACCTTTTGATCTCGGACACGAAATAAAAACCATGTTTAGAGGGGTTTTGTAATATGCATGTAGAGAAAGAATACCAAGTTTAAATGGACAAGCCTGTTTCAATAAATAACGCAATTGTTTTTCATATATTTTTAAAACTCCAAAATTTGGACATAGTTCTTTCCTTTTCAATATGCGTACAACTAGAACTTCATTCCTTGGAATTTCCTTATAAGTACGGATCGTGATAAGTCCAAGTTAACGTGATTTTGCTAGCACACTATCTCATAATCAAATCGCCACATATGAGCACGCCACGCAGACCGATATATGTTGGTATAGCTAAATAGGATAAATTTAAAGGAGGAAGACACTCTAAAAGTAGCTAAGATACTGCTAAACTTAAATATATATATATATACTTCGACTGAAAAAAAGCGAAATGACACCAGGTAACAAAGAAATCATAAAGGTAAATAATAGTTCATAACTTAAAATTGATCTTAAGCGTAGGAAATATATATTGGAATGTTTCGGAAAAATTGAAAAGAAAAGATTCACTATTCAAATGATGGTATTAAAGAAAAGAGGATAACATAGCTCTTAAGACTAAAGAATGGTTCAATACCAGTGACACAAGATAATAGTTTGTATATTTAGTTATTCATATTTTCCCCTATATATATATATATATATATGCGTGAGTGTGAGGAGTATTTTAAGGGCTAGGATAATTAGGGGGAACTAAAAGGGGGCTTTTTTAGAGAACATCGGATTAATAACGAAAAGGGGATGGCATTTGAGCAAACAATTTAAGATTAGTGTATTTCGAAATCAACAGATGACAGCACTTGCTTGACTTCGAATAAGATATATCACGGTAAACTAAGATGACCTCGCAATATTACAGAAAGATGGGTGTTTCTTGCTGATTCAGCAAAAGGAAAGTTCCAGAATGTTCGATGCATGCTCATCAGTTTTCTTTAGGCGCAAGCAGACAAAAGCACAGACAAAAGATAACAGAAAAGCAGAGACATGTAAGATTTCAGAGCAACAAGGCGTATCCCGTTGCGTCGCGGGATGGGACGAAGTGGGAACTGAGATGAGTGGTGTGATGATTTAAGTACTAAAAGAATGCTTGGCATTGTGTTTGAATCGAAAAAGATAGTATTAGGAACTGACCTGGAAACTTTTGAATTTTAATCAAACTATATTTTGGAGGATTGTATATGACTTGTATGGTATTATTTCACTCGAGACACGACTGCATAAATCGTCAATGTTCCAGTAGAGATGCTATTACTGGATATTGATTCCTGGCTCTTTTTCCTTAAAATAGACCACAGCAGTTCGATGATATTGAGGTTTAGGAACTGTGCGGGCCAGATAAGGTGTTTGACTTTGTCTTTATGTTCCTCAAACCACGACTTGGCACGTTTAGCTGTATGGATTAGAGCATTATCATCATGGAGAACGCCCTCTCCTGCAGGAAACAATTTTTCCACCATAGTATGGATCTGGTGAGGCTAAAAGTTCGACATAGTCCTTCCCAGTTAATCTCCCTTTCGGGGTTACAATAGATTCCTTTTGAAAACCATGAGAAGGCTGCCGAAACCCTAAGAAATTTCCTTTCAATGTTTGACAGCTGTCATGAGACAAGCATGATAATGCGCTTGTGTAGGTGTTCTTCAGACATACGCACGTCCTGTTGCAGGGAACAGAGTGAACAATGATTCTTCTAATCAAATGTCATATTTCAACGTATCACTCGACCTGGATTTGTGCTCGTGGCACCACTGTAAAGGACGGTTTGTTTGCACATCTGTTACAAGTGGCTTGGGAATTACTACTCTGCCGTAAATGTTTTGTTTTTTAAGTTTTCTCTTACCTGTAATAACTGGTACGGGAGCCTGCAGATTCAGACGGTGCTCTACGGTCACTTTGGATGCAGTTGTCTTCTTTTTTGATGTCACAGTCCGCTTCACCCGTCAGTCTCCTTCAATTAGCTATCCCTTTTGTCCACTATTCTGTTTCACAGAGGATGCCTTTCGTTGAACTCTGTATGCCATCATGACTTCCGATATCATAGCTCGGTAAACACCTAAAACCATGTGACTGTTGTAACAGATACATGGTTTTAGGTGGACAGTATACTCCAATTAAACACGCTTCAACAATCTACCCTTCTGCACGGTCTACAAGGTTCGACATCTTACGCTATCCCCCAAAAAGCCTGATGCCCATAGTTTCATTACTGCTACTTTAGAGTAGAATAATATATGTACATATATATATATATATATATATATATATATATATATATATATATATATATATATATATATATATATATATATATATATATATATATATATATATATATATATATATATATATACTAGCGGCCCGTCCCGACTTTGTCCGGGTTGAACAAAATATTATACCAATAAATTTCCAGTTGATAGCCAATAAATTGTAAATCTTTTTTCACCTTAATAATAACCTAAATAATACCTTAAATTAATTTTACGTTAGTTAATAATTAAAATAAATTTTTTAAAAGAAAAAGGAGTGCCGGAGAACGGCTAGGTTCGAACCGCTAGCGTCAGAAAAGAAGCCCACCACGATAGCACCACGCTAAGGATCGTTGAAATCTTCGGAACAAAAAGCGGTAGAAGACAGTAGCAGAAACAATGGAGATTGTTATTATTAAGCCCCTAACTTTATTTCTACTGATCAGATATACATAATATATAGCCTATGTCCATCTGGAATAATGTACCTTTCAAACAGTGAAAGAATTTTTCAAATAGGTACAGTGGTTCTGAAGATACACCCTCCACTTACAAAATCGCTCTCTCTTTATATATAAGTATAGATAGCACCACGCTAAGGATCGTTGAAGACTTCGGCACAAAAAGCGGTAGAGGACAGTAGCGGTAACAATGGAGATTGTTAGGATTAAGCCCCTAACTTTATTTCTACTGATCAGATATACATAATATATAGCCTATGTCCATCTGGAATAATGTACCTTTCAAACAGTGAAAGAATTTTTCAAATAGGTGCAGTGGTTTTGAAGATTACCCTCCACGTACGAAATCGCTCTCTCTTTATATATAAGTATAGATAGATTATAGAAGTATAGACACACATTGGTATCTCAAAATTAGAGTAAGAGATGAAATAAAAATACAAAAATAAAAAAAGGATTTTAAGTAAAGAATGTTTTTATAATTATTTTAAGCACCTAAAATAATATTCAAATTAATATTACGTTACTTAATATAATTGTGTGCACGGCCGCCATCTTGGATTTTTTTGCGCCAACTTGGCGATTTTACCGTGTTTTGAGGAGTGGAAAAATTCTCGCCAATGTGTTTTAAGCGGTGTTTTCAAAACGCTGGACTTTGAATCTTTTTAGCTTTTTTAATAAAAACCACCTGTTTAAATTATGAAACTTAGAAAAATTTTTGAAAAATCATTTAAACGTTGGACTTAGATTTATTTTTGGGTTTTTGATAAAAACCACATTTTTGAAAAAATCATTCTCAAATATTGGAAATTTTGGGTTTTTCTTTTAGCTTTTTTAATAAAAACGACCTTTTTAAATTGTGAAACTTAGAAATATTTTTGAAAAATCATTTAATCGTTGGACTGAGATTTTTTTCTTGTCATTTTTAATTAAAAACTACCTTTTCAAATTATGATCCATATGAAAAATTTGGTCAAATGAATTTTACTTACAGATAAAATTTCAATGCCATCTATTCAGTTTGCCCTAACTCTTTGACTAAGCAATGAATCACCAAAATATTATGCCAATATATTGTTAATTAGAAAAAAATACAGCATTTTCGTACCACCTAAATAACTTGCAATGTAAAAATTATCTAAAATTCAGCTTTGAAAAATGTAAAATAATTACGAACCCATAAATTTATGGTGAGTAACCATTGATCAAATATTTGGTGCATACAATAAAATCGGGACAAGGATTATTTGACCATTTATCCTGCTGTGTTGGAAATAAGAAAAAAAACCCTTTTCCTAAACCAATAACTTAACCTTAACTAACTTTTTAACTTAGGTTCCTGGGGAGAGAGAAGTTGAACTTCAGTTATTTAAATTTATTTGTAATCCACTACAACTTAGAATTATAAAATATTTTAAAATATATTGTATTTAAAATGTATACTGTATTTTATATTTTACGAAAAAATGATGGCAGATAATTTTTACTTCAAATAAATGAAATGGTGTATCATTATAGTATACTAATTGACAATCTATAAACAAAATTAAAAGCAACTTAAATTTAATAAGTTAACGAAAAACTGATAATGGATTCAAAAATTTTCAACAAAAAGACTCTTAGTTTTAAAAATAATTTACTCTTTTGAGTATAGTCAATTTGACTCAGATTTCCAGGTCAAGGCCAAGATCTGACCTAAAATTATTATACTGTAATTAAATGATCACATCAGAAATAACTGTTTGATTTTAAAATTAGAGAATTTGACATTGGGTTATTTTTACCAGAACGCAATAATTATCGCCATGCGAAATGCGCCAAACCCTGGCGGAAAAATCCAAGATGGCGGCCGTGCACACAAATCTAGAGTATCCCCCCTAACTTTATTTCTACTGATCAGATATGCATAATATATAGCCTATGTCCATCTGGAATAATGTACCTTTCAAACAGTGAAAGAATTTTTCAAATAGGTGCAGTGGTTCCGGAGATTACCTTCCACGTACAAAATCCGCTCTCTCTTTATATATTAGTATATATATATATATATATATATATAATCTTCTGATACAGCTAAATTAGGTTTTTGGAACGGACGTATTTAATAGTATGTTCCTCAATGGTCCGTTACTGAAAATGAAATAACAATATTGCAGAGACACTTCATCTAGGTATGTAAAACATTCATATGTTAACTTTAATTGATATATTCATAAAAACTAAGATACTTATAAACATGCCGATAACTTATATTTTATTCGACATAAATTAAATTTGAATGTCGATACCTCAAAAGTCAAAGGTAAGACGGTCTAAAGTAGGTGAGACGGTTGAAATTTCAAATGGGTTATGAAAATAAGTAAATATTTTGTAACCACTGCGCCCAAAAATTTTATTGCAGTAAAATCTCAACTATTGACCAAGGGAAGGGAAAGAGAAAACTACATTTCATGTTATATATTGTCATCGATAATAATTAACAGAGTACATGAACTGATAAGCTAATTTTTTATTGATAATTCTCCTAATGACAGTGATACATTTAGTGAAATACCTAAAAATATTAGATATATTTTCGTCTCCACTAGGTACGTATGATGACATAATTTCAGGAGATATGCATTTATTCATTTTGTGCCTTTTCCACGCAATTATATATAAAAAAAAATCAGTACATTTGTACATTTATATAATTCCCGAGACATAAAGTTTTACGACTCTTCTGAAAATATTGATTTTGTATTTTAAACTAGCATCTTTCTTTAACTTATATGTTCGTTTTGGTAGAAAAATTCTTGACCATTTTATGTAAAAAAATAAAATTATTGAAACATTTTAGATCAACAAGTCCAATATTTTTATTTAACAATGAATTGTAATAGAAAAAAGTTTTATTTAATAAGGAAATTAGTCAAGAATTTATCTATTAAGAAAAATTCTGACACAGTGCAATTGGGTGACTTTATTTTCTCTTAAGTTTACTAAAATTTTAATTTTCTTTTTAACATGTTAAAGTTGCTAGCTTAAGCTATTGTTCCTTTTTTTCCCATAGTGCTTTTAGCCTTAAAAACGCACGCATCTTTTTAAATATAGTTCGTATGTGTTTATAACAATTAAGTTTTCATACTTCAAATGTCAAAGAGGATTAGAGTCCTTAGATTTCTTCTCTTTGTTGCATATTATTATTTGAATTGCGAAGTGCATGACAATTGCAATTTTTTCTCTTTATGAGAAAAAGAAATAACAAGGCTATTCCAGATTGCTTTTCTCTACATATCAAATTTCGCCATTTAATAATTATAGGTTTTTCTGTGGACTCAAAAATGAACAATCATTTCATTTCCCGAAATGTAAGATATGAAAGAATATAACTTCGAAGATTAACGAATATAAAATATTCTACCATCATTTAACTATAACATCACTTAATTTTTCATGCATTTCATACTTTTAGTTTGTAATGCCAAAGATTACCATTGAATATATAGGCATGGTTTTTAAAATAAGTAAAACCGCTTAAATATATTAAAATATAGTTTTTTTACTGCTTCTGTCAACCACGCCACACAATTTTTTTATTTTATTTCTTTTGCATTTTCCCACGTGTATAGCAAACTCCGAGACAATTTTGGCTTTTTCTTCTCACTTTAAAAAGGAAATACCGAGATTCTTCCGGATTTCGCTGCAAGTCGATTTTTTCCAAAGCATTTCTCATATTTTAGAAAAAAATCACATATATTTTGAAGACTCAGAAGTGACTACATTGTGTTCTGAATATTTTCTGGTTTTTCTAGAGTGGGATGAGATGAGAAAACCTATGATACAGTTGTGTTAAAGTATAGATAAAATGCGAGGCTACATTAAATTTTTCTGATGCATTTAAGTTCTCTGCAATAAGATAAAATATAAAAGAATTTTCAAAACATTTTATAAAATAATACAGTTTACCTTAAGCTATAAATTGTTAACCTTATTTTTTAGAACTCTAAATATCAGAGGAAAAAACATATAAAGGTGAGTTTCGTAAAAATTTCATTTTAAATGAAAATTTATTTAACAGTTTTTTCATTGCTATGTTATGCATCTATTTCTAACTTTAATTCAAGAATATCTATGTAAGGTAATTGGCATTTAAATGTTGAATATTCAATCGAGTTAATCTGGGATACAAATTATTGACTTTAAGAAGAAACAGAAACATAGGTAATAAATTCAAAATGAGGAATATATTAACGCGCTTATTTCGGTGGATATAGGTTAATACTTTCCTTCTACATAGGATAGAGTTTCAAAGGAAAAAAAAGCTTTAATTGATGCAGCATAAATTAAAAATAAAAAATTCTATATGTGCAAAAACACTCAATGTGGAATGGCATCCCATCCAGCGTAATTTTTTTCTCGATCAGTTGTCATAATTGGTGCACTGTTCCCGAGGAATGAAGTTATCTTGGCCTTCGAAATTCGAGTAAAGAGTTTATTTTGACAAATTTATATCGAATTCTTTGATTTTCAGCCTGTAATATCCCTTAATAGTTCGATGCTCTAATTTGTAGTTATTCTATTATTAACGACTAATACTAGCCTTGAAAATTAATTAGAAATTCTGGAATAATGATTAAATATAACAAGTTTTAAATAATTGTCTGGAGGCATTTCTAATTTATCATGTGAGGGACAAAAGGAGACATGTTATATGTCATATACAATAGAGTATGTTTCAGATTCACAGATGTAAAAAGGACTTGCGTATTAAAAGATATACAATAAAAGCTTGAAAAATTGTTCAACATAATTCAAGATTTTAACTTTCAGTAATTTTTATAGTATTATATTTTAAAAGTGTTCAGAAAATGGTTGGTTATTATATTTAGCTTATCTTGATAATGTATTTTTAAAGGATGTTCCTTGGTGACATTTTTTTATTTAAATTTTGTTTCTTGTGCCCTTTCATATTTAAAAGGGCTATTTCCTATGCTGGCTTCAAACATAGAAATTTATTCTTTCTAAAATTAAAATTCCATCAAGACCTCCTAAGATACAAATACTAGATGACACTTTTTATAAAAGAAATACTTTGTGAAGCCTTCTCAGAGCCAAAGGAATCGTAATAAATAAGCACTGAAATTTTATTTATAAATAATATTAATAACATTTATTATTCACCCTTTTGGAAAACACTTAAAAAGGGCTCAAATTAAAAAAAAAGAATATCATAACACACCAAAATCATATCAAAATAAAATGATACAAACATTTAAAGAACACACTAAAACCTAGAAAAGTCCCCACAACTTAATTCCATCTACTTTAAATACTGGAAAAGTACTAACATTGCTAACGCGTTTACCAGTTAGAAATATTTATCACGCCAGCAAAGCGCGCCAAATCACATAAAACATTCAGGATAGTGGATGATGCCCCCCAAACTCTACTATCCCCCTTTTGAATTCTAATGACACAAATATTTACATAGTACGTTGAACTTAAAATAAATATGTAAAATCTCATGAATAATTCTTAGGTAACTCATCGCTGAACAGCTTTGCATAAATGCTCAGCTGGTTCTCATTCTCCTATTTGAAACATTTTTTTCCTGATTCAGAGATACAGTAGTGAATAAATCTCTTAATAAAACGTGTTTTAGTTTAAAACTGTAAAAGTGTGACGTCAGAGAGGACAAAAATAAGGAAAGTTCAATGTACATGAATCTAAACGCCTCTGCACATCTTGAACCAATTTCCCATATTAATAATAAGTGGGAAAATAAAATAAAGTGGATTACAGTCTTAGAAATAACAATAAGTAAATTTATTATTTTTCTGAAAGCAATGATTCTCTGAAATATAC
This sequence comes from Dolomedes plantarius, assembly GCA_907164885.2. Classification (NCBI taxonomy): domain Eukaryota; kingdom Metazoa; phylum Arthropoda; class Arachnida; order Araneae; family Dolomedidae; genus Dolomedes; species Dolomedes plantarius. Next base: position 116,284,655 of record OU015498.1, on the reverse strand, counting down.
ATCTCATTATGTAAGGGTTTAGTACTCAATCAAAAAATAAGCCCTAAATCATAAATTAAAATTTTCTTAGTGTGTGTTTTATTAACTTAAATCATTCGACACTCATTTTAGAAAGGTAATTTGGATTACCTTTCGTTCTTCCCGGTTACCCAATAGACTAATATTCAAAGAATTACGTATGAATATTGTAAGGCTAACATATATTATACTAAGTATTATCCAATGCTATTTAATTTACAGACACAATTTTTGCCTTAAAGTGGCATATCGGATCCGTCATTAGAATGCATTTCATAATTCTAAGACTGACAAGACTAAATATGTATTTTCACATCTTTAACAAACATTTTTAACTTTTTGGTTAAGATATACCTACCTTCTTCTATTAACAAGAATTCTCAACTGAGATGATGCAAATATTTATCAAATTTCATCGTTAGTCCCGAATGGATATAGTATACGATTCAGAATTTATTTTTAACTTATAATGAAAGTTTTAAACAGAGAAAATCTCTCCTAAACAAGGCTAATGAAAACCATGGAATGAAATCTTAGTAACAAGAATTAAAAGAAGCTAATTTTAGCCACGTGTTTCTCTCCCAGCTTCCCATGGCTGAAATAAGAAACGTTAATGGGTCTTAAAAAATCGAACAATGTAGGATATACAATACTTTACTCGATCGATCAAAATCAATCAAGAGCCTCTCAAACCCCATCAGCTGTTTTTAGAAGACAAAAAATTAAGTAAAAAATGAATTTAGTAGAATTTTGATTAAAATATAATTGAAATGCTATTTTTGGCAAATTTTACTTAAATGGGTAAACTGTCGGGATCTTTTTATAATGCCTTTTTTCTGAGAAGTTAACTTATGCATTAAGAAAAATGAATATGTTCAAATTCTTATTAGTTTTAAGTAATATGAACATGGAGTACTATGTACAGAAAGAAATGTCTTAAAAGACTAATCTTCTATACTGAAAAAAACGGGCATTTCGGTTAACTATATTAGCGAAAACAGTCATTCTAAAAACCCCAAATGTGATTTTCAACATTTTTAACAAAATGATAAATTTTCAAAACGGAATTTAAATATCTTAAATGTATACTTTTGTTATACAGAATATAAAAGAACTTCCAAATTCAAAAGAAATTTAAGGAATCAGTTTTGTTGTAATTGTCTTCTTTAATATCTCAAATTCATATATGTATAATACATGATTATTTTTAGCATCGATAACACTAAAGCATTTATCATCTATAACTTTTTTAGGGCTTTCGTTAAAATTCAGAAGACAAAAGATTTAGACCAAGAGAGAAGTTGAATACATAAATACAAACCAAAGTCAGACAAATTATTTTAAATATCATTCATATCACTGTACATCATTGTGTTACCCCAAAAGTCATTTTGAATAATTTTGCTGCCTGGTAGTATTGAGCTATAGTGTTATAAATTGAAATAGTGCAAAATACACAGATCTTAGCCCATTACCTATGATAGACCTTAATCTGGGAGGCGAAATACTAAAATTACTTACATTTAATTTCTAACGCATGATATACTATACTGATAAATTAAATTTCATTTGCACATAACTCCGCGAATATATCTACTTCTTTTTTCATTTCTAAGGGACAAATTGGTTCTTGTAACGGTGAAAGTTATTCCAGCAACTAAACACACACAAATGCAAATACACAAAACAATAAGAAAAAATTCCGTTTCTACTACAGTTAAAAAGGTTTCACAACCGTTTCATTGCCGTTGTTGAAAACCATCATAATTTTTTAAAATATTTATTGAAAATTATATATATACGAGGGTCATTCTAAAAGTAAAGAACGTTTTGATCTGACGTGCCGCGTAATTTTCCCACCACCCCCGCTGCTGTGAAATTTACTTACCAAATCATTCCTGCCAGTTTGACGTTAACAGCGAGCAGCTGCGGTCATTTACTGTTTAATTTTGTGATTTTAAAATGTGTGACAAAATTAAGGATCCCGCCAAGTGTGAGGTTCGTAGCGTAATACTCTTCCTGAATGCAAAAACACGTTCACTCTATTGAAATTTACAGACAAATAACTGAAGTTTATGGAAAATATTATGAATGAAGCTTCAGTTCGAAAATGGTGCATAAATGCCGAGGCCTACTGCCAGTCCCTTCACCGACTACGCCATGCCATTCAAAACAAACGGCGTGGATTGTTGTCCAGCGGCATTGTCCTTCTTCGCTCGTCCGCATGCTGCTGCGTTGACGAAGTAATTTGCTTCAGCAATTTAACTGGGAAGATTTTGAACATCCCACCTTATAACCCGGACTTGGCCCCCAGTGATTGCTTTCTTTTTTACCAAATTGAAGGATTTTTGGGCGAAAATCACTATGGAAATGATGACGAACTGAAAGAGGAAGTTAGTGACTGGTTCAAAAACTTGGCGGCAAGTGAGTATGCAGAAGGCATAGGAAAGCTGGTACAGCGATTTGACAAATGGTTCAATTTGAACGGCAACTACGTAGAAAAATAGGTAAGATATCAAAATGTACAATAAGTTTTCTTTCATTATCTTGAATAAAAATGACTAGAGAAACAAACGTTCTTTACTTTTAAAATGACCCTCGTATATATATATATATATATATATATATATATATATATATATATATATATATATATATATATATATATATATATATATATATATATATATGTGTATATATATATGTATATATATATATATATGTATATATATATATATGTATATATATATGTATATATATATATATGTATATATATATATATATATATGTATATATACCGTGGAATCTCGTTCTATCGTTTTAAAAGGGACCGACTGCACTGAACTATAAATGCGGGTAAACCATAGATGCCAGAACATAACAAAGAAATATCATAGTCGGGATTGAGTAAAATAATCGACACATACGGGAAAGCGATGATTCGGGCAACGATCGATCGAGATTACACAGTATATATATATATATATATATATATCGGCATTGCTCTTACCAGCTTATCGTATATACGAAATTTGAAATTCTCCCAAAAATGTCTTCAAGAATTTCAAGTTCTGCTGTAAAAATGTCAAACATCAGAAGGAGTTTAATTTCCCACTTTCATTCTGTATGAATAGATGTAAAGGAGAAATAAAGAATATACCAACTGAGAACTAAATTTTCCATTCCCTAATAAGCGAATTAGGATAAATGTAAGTTATAAATTCTCAAAATGTGCACTATATTTGACTTCACCACACTTCGCATCTTACAAAGACGTCTAATTTATTTATTTATTTAATTTTTGCAAAATTATTTAGTCCATAAGAGGACTTTTATTCAGAAATTCTTCACTTAATGCAGTATATTTTGCTATTGCTTTCTTATACGTAGCACTTAACCTTCTACTTTTAGCTTCTTCCTTCATTCCAGACATCTTCGTCTAGGAAACACCTTCCAATTAATGCCAACTTCTTTTTTCTCTATACCGACTGCTTCCATCTCTGTTCAGTAGTTAGGCCATTTTCTGGTGTGCATTTACTGAATAGCATAACTATAAATTTATTATCGCTCGTCTCGTTCGATAAGACCTTCAAGGAGTTATATAAACTGGTTCTAGAAATGTGAGGAGAATGAACTTAATTAAAATACCTTTTATTAAATAAAAAAGAATGATGTTATAACCTTAGAAGCTTCTAGAATTACTTCAAAGTTTCTTAACCTTTAGTTTACGGGCCAATTTTTCCAATTCTCTCTTTAGAACGGGAAATTTCATAACCCCTTCGTAAGAACGGCCAGTAAGAGGGTTATACATACATACATACATACATACATACATACATACATACATACATACATATATATATATATATATATATATATATATGTAATATATCCATTGCATCTCTTTCTTAAAATGCAACCTGAAAAGGAAAACTAGCTGAAATTTACATGGCTGGAGCTAGACTCAGCCTGAAAGGAATTAAAATTTTGAAGCAGTCGGGTCGAATCGTTTTATTTAAGCGACAGAAAAATACATCCATTCATTTCAGATGCTCGGAGCGAAGTGTAATATCACCTTTCAACCTTCGCGCTTGAAGCGAGGTACATGTGCCTGTTATTTTGAAGTGTCAGCGGAATTTGGGACTGGCGATGCGAACCCACGCCTTTCTCGAGACGTATACACGTGTAGAAATGCAACGTTTGCTGTTTTATGGGAAGTTCTGTTGCAATGGGTTCTTAAAGAAATAAAGTAATGTTACTGGGAATTGGATTTAGGAAAGGGAATTTAAATGATAGAATGAAGGCCTAATATTTAATTTATTGCATATATATATATATATATATATATATATATATATATTCATTCTTGGGCTCGTATTCTTGGGATACATGCTATCCCATCCTGTAAGGAGAAGGTTAACAATGAAATATATCTTCCTGCTTAAGGATGATGTTACCCCCTCGTAGTGCAACATTCTGTGTTTTGAACATTCGAAAACATACGCATACATTCAGTTAATAGTCCGTTATTACGGCAACAAATTCATATTTTTTTACTTTATGTTAGATAATATCAACAATTTCTCAAAATTCTTGCATTCTCCTCCCCCCCCCTCCTTTGGAAACGAAAAAAAGACAAAAGATTCGATTCTCTGAGCCCATGAACACTCTTACGCTCTCAGAAATTCCACTTTTCTTTCATCCTTCTCGCCAGTAAAAATGGAATATATTTCTGAGCGACAGCAGAAATACTCTCGTACTTCTCAAATCGTTCAAATAACTAAAGCAATAATATGCCTGGTCAGTCGGAAAGAATCTGAAATCGATATTTTCAATCTGAGAGCATTACACATTTTCTTCAAAAAATGATGTTATCTAATATTAAATTTTATGGAGTGGGAAAAATGAATGCTTCAGAATCTTCAATATTATTTTTTTTGTTACTCGAGTGGATATTGAAATGTCTGCATCAAAGATTCATACTCAGGTGATATCTCGGCAAATGACCGTGACTTAAGATGTAATAGTTCACATGAAAGAACTATTTCAAATTTATTTTCTGACGGTGGATTCAAGTTAAATCTATTAAGCAAATGCGTCATTTTTTTTATATTAACTGCTGATTATATCATGCAAAAACGTCAGTTCAACATGTGTTAGGAGGCAAGGGCGGCTCCAGTCCAGAGAATTGGGGGGGGGGACAACATCGGCTCTTAGGGATATATATATATATATATATATATATATATATATATATATTTATATTTATATATATATATACACACACTAGATGTATTACCGGACTCGGGATTCAGTTTCTGTTATTATAATTTTTTTTTCAATGATAAGCCTCATGTTATGATGTTCTAAAGTTTTCGCTAAATTTCTTTTGCGGTACCAAATAGCACTAGTTTGTTGTCGATGCTGTCGTTGTTCTGTTCATCGCTTTCCTCTCCTTTCGATGTTGAAGCTCGAAGACGATCGTATGTTCGACGCGTTAAAAGTTTCTTCACCAGTCTCACTGCTTCGGATGAATACAATTCGAATTATGTTGCCGTCGAGCTCTTGGGAATGTTTTTACTTCAGATTCTTGTGTGCGTTTAATTGCATTTTGAATTCTGTTGGATTCGCGCGCTTTGGAATGTTTTTCTTCAGATTCTTGTGTTTGTCTAACTGCATTTCAAATTCTTTTGGCTTCACACTCTTCTCATTTTTTTGATCACATTGCTCCTTTCTCAACAATCTTTGACATTTTACCCATACTTCTCTAGGATTAAAAGTTGTTCTCCTCCTTTTGGGGATTTTAAAGCATTAATATACAGCTAGTCAATAACGTTTGAATGGATTTATTATTATAGAAAAGGATTCAATAATGTTTGAATGGATTGAGATCACATTCAATATTAAAACACACCGAATCTTATAATTATTATAGAAAAAGTATGTACACATATTTCATGCTCGAAATTCTTTCTCAAAACAAAATCATCTGCTACGTTTCAATGCCACTTTCAGACTTTCTTAATTATAATATATACGTATTTCATGATTGAAATTCATTCTCAAAACAAAATCATATGCTATGTTTCAATGTCACTTCAGTTATATAAATCATCGTGTCAAGGCTAAACGCACGTGTTTCTAGCTAAGTGAACGTGTTCTTCAGTATATTTTAGTTTACCCATAAAACATTTTAACAGGTAGCTTGGGATAGATTCAATTCATGAAATGGATAGATAACACATTCATTGAAAATGAATGACTTTCCATTCTTATATTTTCATTTTTAAAAAGAAATTTTTTGGCGTTGCCACGTATATGAAAATAATATATCAAATTCATTCGTGAATGCGCCAATACATGAATAAATCACGTTTTTAATTCATGTCTATTTATTTTCACGGAAATGTTATAATTTAAATGGCAACAATGAAATGTTACAATAGCTTTGAATAAAACTATCCGTTGATAACGCACAAACTTGTTCTAACATAATTCGGGAATGAAACGTCGTAGCGAGATGAAAATAGTCTATAACCTTCGTGCAAGTTCAACCAATAAGTTGATCAAGTTTCATTGCAATCGAATGAACGGTACGACAGTGCATAAAATACGAACAAACAAATATTCATTTATATATATATATATATATATATATATATATATATATATATATAAGAAATAAACACCCTCTGATTTTAAATTTAAACTCATTTAGTATTAGGTCTATGATTATATAATTTTAGGCTAGGAAAAACAAAGGCTGGGCTTTTTTTTTGGGGGGGGGGGGATTGCCCCTACCCCCTTGGAGCCGCCATTGTTTCTACGGGAGAATTCTTTTACAACGTTTTTATTGTGAAGATACTGAAAAAAAAATTTTAGCTTAAAACTTTTATAGCACAAAAAGTTTAATGTTAATTAAAAAAAAATATTAATGAAAGATTCTTGACATATTTTTACTGGAAATCAGAGGCAATACATAAAATATAATAGGAATACAAAAATGCAATAGCAATAGAAATATAAAATGCAATTAAAATAAATTAACATGGACGCGACGGACCAGTTGGCAAGAGCAGCAGGCCTGAGATCTGAACGTCCCTCGATAGATGCTCCTCGTTGCAAATCCACCGCCGTGTCCACTAGTGTTGGCCGGGGCACGTAAAATAGATCGTGGATACAATGTCCTCCAAGTTCTCAAATTTACCTCTGGATGTGCGGGGTCAAGTGTTTCGATCTAGTCACTTGACTCGGTTCAAAATTACTTGACTGATCATTTAGCCAATTCGGGCTCCGACCCTTGTGGTGCTAATTCAAAACAGGAGCCGCCCCTTTCAGCCCAGGAGCCTCTTAGGACCTGGTGAATGGAGCATTCAACCAGGGGCATTAGCAACAACGACAACAACAACATAAATTAACATATTTTATTTGGTTACTCGTAAAAAATAATGAATAATACACTAAAAAAAGCTTTGAGATATTTTTTCTTCAGTGGGGTGATTTAGCATTTAGTGAAAGACTTCTCCCAGATAAATAAATATATGATATATATAATTATATGGTATAAATTTCAACAAATATAACTTAGGAATAGATTTAATAGACTTGATACTTGCATCATACATTCCAATTAACTAATTAAAATTCGAAAAGAAATGCAGACCAACTTATCTCAATTTAGAAATCCATTGGAGGATTTTTCGATCCGAAGCGACATCAGTTGCATAAAGCCCGCAGTGCGTCCTAAATACCCTCTGTGTATCTGTTACAGATTCATTGAACTTCTCTATAACGAAACCACGAACCATTCATCTGTTCAAGGGACGAATTCATGGTGTCTACCGACAACTATAAAATCCCCCCGAACTGTTACCACCTCGTGCGCTTTCCTACCCCAACTCTCACTCTCTTATCAGCGACCTTCCGAAATGTGAGTGTAATCTGCATAACCATGTACATAATGTTTTGAATGCATGTGCCGCAAAAATCTCGTCTATTAAGAGAGTATTACAAATACATTGAACTACCGATTTTCAGCCAGTGGATTATTTGTACTTAAGGCGACAATGGACCTTCAGATTGACAAAAATATGTCCCCAAAACGATTTTTTTTTCTTTCAGAAAATGATTCTGCAACTCATCATCTTTAAATTTAAAAAAAGTATGTTGATCCGATCATTATTAACCGAGTTATAAGTATTTTTTTCAAACGTAAACAATTGAAATGTTTGTCAAATTAAAACTTTAAATGCCATTTTCTCAAAACAAGTTTTCATGTCGTTTCGGTAAGTTCAAAATGTTCCATGCATCATAATTTTTCTCGAATTTTCATATAATTTCCTAAAATGATTATTTATATATGTTAGAATAAAACTTAGTAATAAATTCATTATACTATTTTAAAACAACTTAAAATTTTTACAATAAAACATTTTTTGATAAAATTTGCATAAAATGAACTATTTTTATCGATTTCTTTTCTAGTTTTTATAAATATGACTGTAAATCAAATATTGCTACTAACTTTTATTGTAACTATATAAAGCTAGCTTAAGAGAGAAAATTAGATATCTGAGACAAAAATTAATGCGCATTGAGCATTTTTAAATAGAGTAATCAACAAACTAATCTTAATTAACATCTTAATTAATTACAGGACGGAAATTTAGAATTTCCATCTCTAAATAACACTGTATAACTATACAAAATTTCATAGCAATTAGTTAATACATAAAATAAATAGTTTTTCATGGTCCATGTCGTATTGCCTGTCCGGAATTTAGATTTTTGGGCGTGAATCGTAGTTTATTTGGGTTAGTACGTATTAATTTATAATTAAAATTATTTGGTTGCGTTGTGTTTAAGTTATTTTGTTGAATCTAACCCAAAGCCCTGGACATCAATTGACAATAACAAACAGATCTAATAAACATAAATTAAACAAACTCATTACGTTTAAAATAGATCAAAATTTATTTACAAAAAAAACTAATATTTACAAATTATGCTACGAACATTTATAATCATAAACCTTCTTTGCAAAACATTCAATTTTCAATTATCAGCTTTATCAATATTTCAAAATTTAAGCTTAGACAATTATTTAATTAAAGTATTTATCAATTTATTCACCACCTTTATAGGATCAGGGAGCGTAAAGACTTGAAACTATAAATCACTAATCTCACCCTAACCGAAATAATCCAAAACTTATCCTATTCCTCTAACACATCACAACTAACCCGGAACCGTGGGAACTGAACAAATCAAAATAATGCAAAAACAACACTCACTCAGTTTGCTGATCTTTTATGATGGCTAATCTTCCATTAACTACGATGGGTCGGGGGATCACAAACTTTGCTTGGAGTGGGGCGGTCGAGTCTGGCTTTATGATGAGAGAACCCTCTCGTTATCTGGTAGGATGTCTAAGTCATCTCTTCTATAACTTCATCAACTCTTTTCTCGAAATAGTGTGCGGGTTCCGCTCGACGAACTCTAAACATGTCTGAATAACTTTACATGCGGAGTCCACACGACGTATTCTCGATGACGTCTCGAGGTAACTTTCAAATGCGGGTTCCAACAGTTATCCCCAACAAAAATTCAAATCTAGAAATGCTATCACCAACAATACAGGGGTACGGGGACTCTACAGCTTCCCCGGCTAAAAGTTCATCATCCCCCCTTCTCATAAACCCTCTAGCCATTCCACGTTCTGCAATGTTTTTTTATTCGTCTACCCAAAACTCAAAATCTTCGATTGGATATCTCTCTCTAAATGGGAGCGCCCTTCAATTTCGTCACTCAAGACCACCTAAAGTCCACTCCACGTGTCCTGCGGTATATTCCCCCTCATTGACTCATAAATATGTTCACAATAGGATTTGTAGTTTAATGTCACTTGTGGCTCCAACCCCGAATCTTGTCTGGAATCGGAAACCACAGATAAACCACTTTCGTCCACCTTCTCTCTTGACCAAACATAAAAGACATCGTCTTACTCTTTAATTAAAAGTCTTCTATGCCGGTACACTTCTCCAAAAGGTAATGCTGCCGCCTTTAAATATTTCTTCTACAATATTTCAGATAACTTTTATTCAAATTAAAGGCGCATCATTACAGTCCATTCTCGCCTTAAAAAAAGGATTGAAAATATAACACAAATTATCTGGATGACGGGTTATTTGGTAAGCATGAAAGAGTAAGAATGTAAAAATTTTTTCCAGAAGAGAACCTGCAAAACACCGCAAGGTTTAATGTTTTCCTAACTAAGCATCTTTAATTACTATGTAAAGTTGATTTTAAAACTATTGAGAAGTTAATTTTTACTCTTAGCAGGATTATTTCTGGATTATCAACATTCTTCCGGGTACACTGGTAAATCAGTTAGCATGGATAACCATTTTGTGTATACAGAAACGATCTCTATTTTAAATTATGAAATGAAAAAAAATATAAAATACCATTTGTATTGTGTCTTAAAAAATCAAGTTTTTCATATACTAGTGAAAATAATTGAAATAATAAAAAATAACCACTAAACATATTCCCCGGAACACAGAATGAAACTTTCAAAAGTTAATACCATACAGTCTCTTAAATTTAAAACTATTTTTATCAAAGGTACTTTCGGTGATTTTCTTTTCTGAGTGAAAACCTCCTGTTGATACACTCCCTGATTCCGTTATCGTTTTATTTTCTCTCTATCAAAAGTAATATCAAATATTTGATTTTTTTCTGAACAAAGTACAATGAAGAGATCGATCATAAACAAAACTAACAGGAAATTCTTAAAAAAAAATCAGCCAGGATAAAATATCTGAAAGGTAATATACGAAAGATGTTTCATTACTTGTATTTTATTCTCATTTTTTTTATTCCCAAAGTTTTTATCAAAATACATTGAAATCACGTTTACAAATACTTGAAGGACTTTACTTCATTTTCCGATAACAAAAAAAAACTTATTTAATTCTTTTATAGATATTTATTTATAGTATGATTTTTTAACTAACATATTAAATGAATGATAAAAGGGGAAAAACATATCACCAAACAGCAGAAAGTGATAGTGATAAATTAATAAATATTCATAATACTTTGAATAATGTTTTTTAAAGAAATATATAACTTTAAGCATAGGCAGTTACATTGTCTGTAATATGATAACTAGAAAATTACTATCGTTCAATAATTTGTAAGTAATTTCACTTTTACGCTTGGATTAGATCTTTGGAATTGTGATCTTATTTTTTTTTATTTGTGAAGGTTAATTTCGAAACTGTATAAGCTTTCACGTAACAAAATATTTAGATATGCATGTGTTTAAAATTTCTATAGATCCCGAAAATCCATTCTGTTGCTTGAAAATTAAATGCTGCATTGTTGTTGTTGTTGTTGTTGCTGTTTGCTAACGCCCCCTGGCTGGAAGTTTTCCAGGCCAGGTCCATATAGGCTTTGCGGACAGAAGAGTTCGTCTCCTGTTTACAATAGCACCACAAGGATCGGAGTCCGTCTTAGCTAGGTGTCACCTCAATTTTGACCGAGCACCCCCAAGAACGAAAGTTGTCGGATCGTACAATTTTCTACCCTCTCTGACCTCATAGAGGGGTATTTCGGTCAACAGATTATGTGCCCCTAGCCTAGACTCGAAGTATTTAACAGAGCTTGTCGGGCTGCTGCCCGAGTACACTCGGTACCGAAAAGGCAACGCGCTACCAGTAGGCTACCTCGGATCCTGAAAATTAAATGAAATGGCCTATGAAAAAGTTGAGTAATGGGGGAGCTTTTAACTATATCATAAAACTATTTGTAAAATACGAGAGTTGGCAACATACCCAGAAAACTTTTTTAATGTACTTACAAACAAAATTACATTACATTCCTTCAATATAATCACCAGCAAAGTCATGTACCTTTTGCCAGATGTCTGGAAGCCTTAGGATACCGTTTACAAGGTGTTGTGTGTTGATGTCAGCGACGGAGCGCCCTAATTCTCGGATCACAGACGGCACGTCAGGAAAATCTGATGCCTCAACGGGGTTCTTTCAAATTAGGAGAGAGGTCGTGTCAGGGGAGTACGGAGGGTGTTCCAACAACTCCCGGGTTCAGATGGTGCTGTAGCCATGGGCAACCTTGATTTTAATCTCCGACCGCTGATCACATTTTGTAAACATGATTTAGAGCGGTAGAGACGGCACTGTCCACTTCAATGTCCCACAGGAACTACCCCTTTTACTGGATCTACGGTTTTATGTACTCTATACATCGACTACAGCTCCATCTCACTCCTCCAATATCCTGTTTGAGCATGTCCGATGTTCTATGACTTTCAGGACGACGTTGCCACTACCTTATTTAAAACCCTCGTAGTACAATTAATAAAACATATAAATATCAAAATCAACTTAGTCATATTTTATTCCCTTAGTTTGCATTTTTCCTGGTAGTTCAAAGTTGTGTACATGGCATATGAATATGCATTGTTAGAAACATTTGATATTATTTTCATATCAATAATGTTTTTCGTTTTATGTAGACACTTTTAACAAGTCGCCCACTTGGCATAGTAGATAACGACTTCGCCTTCTACATCGTGTGTTCCGGTTCGATTTTTGAGTAAGCCTTGCTTATCATCTGATGTAAAGTCAGTCTACCCCCCAGTCTACTGCCTCAAATAGAACTTGAAAGAAAAACTGTGAAAATACCACTGTCCATCCCCAGAGACATCATTAGTGTAAAAAATAAATTATCTCTCATTATCTGTGTATTTCATTCTGTATATTGTCTTCACTATCTTCATATGTATTCCCGACTAAGGACCTTGTGTGGTGAGGCCCAAGCAATATTAACAACAAAAACAACTTTAACATTCCATTGTATGTAGCCTTTATAATGAATTTTCAGTATTGTTTCTCGTAGTTAGCAGTTACATATTTAGCATTATTCAGCAGCTATATAGATGATAACAAAGAAATGTCCCTTCAGTCGTTTGACAATTTGTCTCTCTACACATAAATTTGTAACTTATAAGTTGTTTGTAAAATTTTGAATAAATTGCCCAATTTCTACAAAAGATGAATAATGCATCAAAGCTTTATTTTCTGGGGAAGGGGGGATTGATTCGTTTTTAAATTTTACTCCTTACCTCTCCATTTATCAACAAGCGAAATATTTGTTGCCTTGAAAATTTAATTATGACTGTTTCGACAACCTTTATTTGTAGCTGTGAATATTTAATGCATGCATACACATAAATATTTTTAAAGAATGTGATAATCTACGAATAAATTTATGATTACGGCATTCAGTTACAATTAATTATTATTAGTCGTTTGTCTGACGTTTCCCGGGTATTTGGGACATCTCAGTTTACCTCAGTCACTTTGTACATTTTATTTATCACCCATTCTCCCCCCTATTCCGACGGGGCTGAACGTAGGCTAAAACGGCACCCGAAATGTCACCATTCATCTCATCGACCCCGAAAAGTATGGATTCGACACTAAAGTCGGTTTTCTTAAATGTTCACCCTAGGGGTGCACTAAACTTGGACTTAAATGTCATCCGGAATCTCACAAATCAGCTAAGCGATCCCAAAAACTATGGATTCGTCACTGCTCAGGTTTTATTTCACCCCCTCCCCAGTCTCACTCTCTCATGTCGATAAGGCTGTATGGGGACTTAAACGGCATCGGGAGTGCCACCATTCATCTCAACGTTCCCGAAAACTATGGGACTTATATAACTCGACACTAATCTCGGTTTTCTTAAATGTCACCCCCTTCCCTTTTTTTCATCTTTTTTTAAAAATCAGTGTTCTGTCTTAAACCCTGCCATCCCGTTTAATATTATTCTATATGATCTATTTTAGAATTTAATGGGATAGGTCTTTGTGAATAAGGTTTTGCTCTTTGTAGATGACCCTGTTGTATGGTCTAAAAGTCCTGATGTAAGTTCTTTTGAAGTTTCAATCCCAATACCCCCAAATATTTTTTATTACTTGAGCTTTCGAATACGGAATGGGGATAAATCCTTTAAAAACTGCATTCAAACTTCCTTCTTTTCCTACGAAAGATCCGCGTTGAAGTTTAAGTATAATGATGACCGTTTGGCAAGAACGGTTACTTGAATATACTATATAGAGTGTGAGGCAGAATGGACCCTCACATTTCTGAAGTTTAACTGTAAGGCAGTGGTGAAGGGAGGGAGGCGCAGTTCGGGCTGTTTTTCTAGTTGTCAGAAAACACAACGAGTTTGGCTGGTAAACATAGGGGTTTCGTTGTGGAGGCGTTCTTAACCCTTCAGCGGGCGCGCCAATTTTTGGAACACCAGCAGCCCAGCGTGGCACAAAGTGCAACGTCTCTTTCAACCTTCATTATTCCTTTTGTAATAAACTCTTTTTTTTCAAACTGAAAATAATAATTTTGCGTTTTATGACAAGATATAAAATGTTAATAATATTGAGATATATTTATAATTAAAGGCCAAAGAATAATGATACAATCGCCTTATTTCAACACTGTCCGGTTTATTGGATCCAAGGGTAACTTTCGAATGGATTCCTATTAAGTCAAAAAATCTAAAAAACAATGAGATTGCCCATCTTCGGGATATGAAAGATACCGTGTAATAGCTGCACATTTGATCAAGGGTGTAGCTATAAATAGAAACTGCATAGAACATTAAAACCTTAAATGTAAAAACAAACCATTCAAAATTACGAAAATGTTGCACTTTGTACGCGGGCGCACCCGATAAAGGGTTAAAAAAACAAAGATTCTGAAACCGGGACTTAGAAGCCATTTAGTCCGTTCCTGATTGAAAAACATTCCTGAGATAGGTTTGAACCAAGGAAACCAATTGATCGTCCTCTGTACATTAGAACTTATGAAAATTTGCAACGAATCCGTGTGTCCGTTATTCATGAGGAAGTGGCAGCCATTTCTCCAGAGTTGACCAACAGAAGAATGGAAAACTTTAGATAATGGCTTTGGCAGCGCATCGCAAATAGCGGGAGCCACCTGAGCGATGCTATTTCTAAAACCTAAAGGACGAAAACTCCCATAAGTATTTTTCGAAAATATAAAGTTTTTTTTCCGTAAATTGTCTCGTCCGTTTCCTCTTAATATTTAAATTGTTGGAGTTCTGTCGCACTCTGTAGCTCGGTATAAAATTTAGCCACAAAGCTAGTCTTGAAGGAATAGATTCTGTCATCAACTGATGGCAGAATCTATCGAAGAGGCATCAGTCAATGAAAAGATTGGCGGTTACCACGTAGGGTAAAAACTAAGATATTCTTTTCACGTTTTATAAATATTATGTTAAAGAAAGAATGGAATATGGGACTTATATCGTGAAGTCGGATAAAGGTATCACGCGCCTCACGAAGAGATAACATAACAATTTATATCCATCACTTTAACAAATCAGATCATAATGCGATTACAGCAAGCATAATGCTGTGGCTGCGTTAACGAACAAAGACAAAATGATCCGCGTGGATGGATTAGATGGAACTTCCGATCTAAGTTCGGTTTCTGACATTCGGCAAAGTTCATGATCAGAGAAGGAGTTTTCGGATAGAGGTCGTGAGAGTTCGGCCGCCTCAATCTTTATCGATGCATCAAAAATTAATAATTAAAAATTTCAGTTTGCACAAAACAGTCTACTAGCATTAACAACAGAAGCAGTGAAATCAACACCTACAATCACCATATAACTTCCGACGGGTATAGAACCATTTTGGGATAGAAGTGAAAGATCTGCTCTAGATTTTCTCTGAAATTGTACAGAAGATTAGAACCACAAAAAGCTACTACTTGGTATCAAGATGAAATTGAATATATGCATTCTAGAAAGAAAACAAAAAAGTCTGTAGATAAAATAAATTGCGAAAACCTACTTTTCCAGTGAATACCAAGACACTTCGGTATCCATTGAAATGCGATGGCTGACAACGAAGCCAAAAATCCAGCAAAATGTTTTCAACCTGGTATTTCTCTCCATCATCGCAATGCCGAAATATTTATTGGTTTCTTTCGGAGCACCAACGTCAATTTTTTCTACACGAAGGTTAATTAGACCGAGAATAAACAACGATTCTGTAACTGCGACGTGGAAGCCATTTAGTCCCTTCCTGATTGAAAAACATTCCTGCGATGGGTTTGGACTAAGGAAACCAATTGGTCACCCAATAGTCGTCCTTTAAAGCCGATTCCGAGAGGATACAAACGTCCGTGCCATGACTGGGATTTGAACCCAAAGAACACTGGATCCCCGTTTCCAGCGCCTTAGCCATTCGGCCAACATCCAGAAATATTTATTTATTCTGTGATTGACATAAAAAACAGCCTAAATATATGAAGGATGTTTCACAGAGCCTTTTTAAATGTGTATTAAATCCAAAGACACATACAGAGGACCTACATTTGACCTACAGCTACACCTACATTGGAGTAGCATGCTTCCGATTTGCCACTGAGCAGGATTATCAACAGAGATACCAACAAAAAATTGGCGTGACATAAACTGTTATCTGTTCTTTATGTGATCTAGATGATACCACTAAAGTCCATCTTAGATTATGTCCACTTTTAAGGAACAAGGTAGTGCACTTTCCTATAAATCGTTATTTTGACCAATATATCTTAGACGCAATTTTATGTTGGGTTGCCCATCACAATATGGTCAAAATACTTGAAACCGGAGAAGAAAAATCTTTAAAACTATCATCTTGTTTGTTCAGAACTTCGAAAGCAAACTTAAAATGGTTACTTTTTTATTTAAATTTATATGACCACACACATTGGCAAAAATTTATTTATATATTGGTGTATAATCTTGGATTTAGAAGCTATATAACGATTAGAAAAACCATATTTGAGATCACGTATAATATGTCTAAAAGTAAAAGAAACAATATGAATTATGTTTGAGCACACTTTTGTTATCGGTCTTTTCTTTGGGAAACTTTTGTATAAAAGATATATGGTCTATGTTTGCGGGAGATATTAAATATTGTATGTTAAATTACAACTGCCATTCCTTTAGATAGTATATGATCATAAGACTAAAACAATTTTTAAAAAATCGCTAACTTTAAGAAAGTCAAAATTATTTTAAAGTTCTTTTTATATTCATTTTAATATTGAAATCAGCTTAAGAAAATTATTGAAGTAGATAAAAATATAATCAGAAGTTTTTTTATCCCATTTTTTTTAAGCTTCGTGAAACTTCTACTCATTCGCCGTAAGCTTCTGTCTGACAGCCCAGTACAGTAGTAAACCTGAAAAAAATTTAAAACATCAACTGTAGCATTATCTGTGCTATCTAACAAAAGTTTTTGACAAATACACAATAATCGCAGTAGTAAAGACATTTAATTTGACCGCATTATCAGATATCAGTGTGTTTCTTTAAGTAATATGTATTGCCGCAATCTATAAAAAAGGTTATGATGATATTACACATACAGTAGACACCCATATAACGCGAGACCATACAACACGATATCATACAACGCGTTAGAAAAAGTGTGACAACATTATTCGCATAACGGGATTCCCGTATAACGCGCATCGTATATCCCGTCTATCCCGTATATCCCGTATAGAATAAGTGCGGGAATTTCCCTATTAAACAATGTGTAGCCTATTTTTCACTGTGCATATATTTATTTTTATGCACATGGGATTTTTAACGATTTTGACGAAGTAGTGGTGCATTGGTTTGTCAATTTAATTACATATTCTGTATTACATATTCTGTTTTTTATAACATCATTCGCATTATACAAGATTTTTACTCGTACAACACGATTTCTTATAACGAGATTTCATACAACACGTAACATATTATTCGCGTTATACGGGAGTCTACTTCATATCTTAAATAATCTATTGATATATATAAGTACCACTCTCCAGCTATCCTCTAAATATTTGATTATATTCCTTATATTTCTTAACTCGAATTCCTAATTCCCTCTCGATTCTGTTTACCCCACCTCTTGTCCTCTTCCTACTTACTAATTTGTTTCGTTTACGGGTGTGTCCCATTGCGCGAGCTAAAGTGGATAAATGCTGCTTCCATAATTCTCTGTGTTCAGCATTGTTTCACCTTTCTGTTAAAAGATGGCAGCACCTGTAAAACTGTTTTGTTTATGTTCTAAAAATAATATTTATTGTGCATTAAAATTAATAGCTTAAAGATTAATGTTTAAATTGGTAAATTTCTTTCTTGAAATTTTCTTGATTTTAAGAATTTTTGGAATAATTTGTTTATACATTTATTGCTTCAAACGTAATAAAACTTTTCTTATTTATTCTCTTCATTTAAAAAAAAGACTGATGCATTTTGGGTAATTTGATTATGATTTTTTTCTTGGATAGTTGTTCTATGATTATGGTTGAATTTCTCTTGAAAACGCTTTTATGCTATGTATTCCATGTTATCCTATCCATTCATTCTTTTGAGAAATTCCAATTATTTCTTAAAAATCGGAACACCAGGTTTTTTTTTTGTAAAATCACATTATAGCCTTTCATTTAAAACGTATTTATGGAAAAAAAAAAAACTAATGCATTTCCTTAAACTATTCAAGCACACCAATTTTGGTAAATGAATTCTAGCTTATTATTGAAAATTAATTTCCATTACATCGCAGTTGTATTATTTAAAGTTTCATTAACAAAACAAATCTTATTTAGCTAATTGGAAAGTTATGTGTATTGTTCTTTTCTCTATTCTTTATGTCAGTTATCTATTTTTCTCTATTCTTAAATATTCTTAATGATCGTACACTCTGTTTGACGTGCTCCCCTTGCTTTAGCACGTCCCCTTGCATTACATATGTCTTCTTTCACGAAGTTCTAAAATATCCAGTGATTTCCCATAGTTATACGAACTAGTTGTTACGCAGCTGTTAAAAAGTATGTTGTTTAGAGAAAATTCAATTTAAAGTTTCACTACCACTTTTACCTTTTATTTATTGGATTGAATTAGCTCAAAAGGCTTCCGATGTATAAACAGAACCTTCTTTTAGAAGATCATTTTCATTTACTTTCTTTTCCTTCATCCTTTTATCTATTCGAGCCTCTAATGTCACTCCTATTTACTACCCCTATTTACCACCCCTTAGAAGTTCCCGTGTCCCCTTAAATAAATGGAGTCTATTTTTTTTTTATCATGCACAGTTATTTATTGTTAATATAAAATAATTGTCAAGTATTTATTTACATCTTAATATTAACGGGTTTCGCTGCATACCTCGTTCACCTTTTAATCGCCTAATTAAAAAAAAGGAAATTCTACTGAGTTACCTTCGTAATTAGTCACTGTGAATTTATTTATATTTCTCATAAAATTTTGAGTTATGTTGAGTTTGTTTATATAATAATAATTTATATATTAATTTTAAATAGTTTACATTTGTTCGAAGAACGAGCTTATAAGCCTCCGTATTCGTCTTCAAAACATAGCCTACAATTTTTGATCAAAGATAATATTTTGCAGCTTTTAATTATCTGACAAATCCGTCAGATATGTTTTGTTTGTTTGCACGGAAAATTTTATGCAATATTAGGTGAAAAGTTCCTGATTTTAAATTACGCAAATGTGTTCGCGATGGAAATTCAAATACACGCTTCCGCGAAATATTTCGGAATAAATATTTTTGAAATCATTAAAATGGAGGAGAAAGTATCCCGATTTTATTTTCCTTGCAATTTTCTGCAATAGTTACTTCTACGAAAATTGTATACCTTCGTTTCGTTTTCATTAGACTGCTCCACGATATTTAATCGATCCATCGAAACAATTCCGCCGTATCACGCTCCAGCTCCCAAATGATTGCAAGATGCACACTTTCAAGATGAACTAAATTAGTGAAAGAAGTTGTTATCAACCGAAACTAATTGGAAACATTCGCATTTCGAGGTGCATTAAGTGAGTAAAATGCGCTCCGAGTATTTATTTAAAGACCAATATTAAACCCGAAGCATTCCAATTTCTATGGAGCCTTGTTCGCGGTTGCATATCTATTCTGCTGCTAGTAATTTAACATGATACGCCTAATGAATCTGGTAATGGAATGTATACAAGATAAGATGTTTAGGCATATTTTAAAGAAAGTGATTCTAATACTGCCTTGCATCGATCTTTTGTACAAGAGGGTGGGGATGAACTAGTTTAGGCAGAGGAAAATAGCGCTGAGAAATTCTAATTTAAAATTTGCATCCTGATTATATACTTTCACTATAATTAGTAATTTGAAATGCAGGCATAAGTTTCAGAATATAACCTTTTGGCTTATACCGAATTTTAAGCGTATAGATTTTTTTTTAAACCGGGGGATATTATGGTCCAGCTTGCTCTGCAAAA
The DNA here is from genome assembly GCA_907164885.2 of Dolomedes plantarius. Classification (NCBI taxonomy): domain Eukaryota; kingdom Metazoa; phylum Arthropoda; class Arachnida; order Araneae; family Dolomedidae; genus Dolomedes; species Dolomedes plantarius. The sequence continues at coordinate 116,264,252 of OU015498.1, read as the reverse complement.
TCCTATCAGTAACAGCAGCGTTTGAAAAGTTTAAGTCACCATGATAAGATATTCAACAGCTTTGTAATTTTAATATATTATCAACGTGAGAACAGAGTAAAGAATTCTAAACGTCAATGTAAAATTTGAGTTTTTATGTACATTGGCTTCTGTTACGTAGTTGATGGATCATTTGTGGTTCGAAACTGAAAGCGAAAATAGGTGCTATGGAATATTTAAGACGCAGGAAAGTTACACCAAAGTATATTAGAATAATATTAAATACTATAACACAGGGGAGGGCAATTGTTTTGGCCCGGGGGCCACTTTGTGTAAGCGGAGGTTAGCGGACGACCGCACCTTTAAATTATGGCATTTATTACTTAACTTTGCGTTTAAGAAAAGGTATAAATTGTATCATAAAAATCAATAAATATAAATTAAATATTTATTGATTGGAAGTATTTCTGGCTACCATGGAGTTTTCGTCTATGTTTTGACAGTTTTTTTAGCCGTCCGGATTTTTCTGGGTGTCTTGGCGGGCCACAAAAAAAATCTGTAGCGAGCCACTATTTGTCCATCCCTGCTAGAACATACACATTACCAAACTAACGTATATTATTAATTTATCATTGATTTCAGAGATTACGCGACTTGAAAAGAGCTAGAAAATGGTAAGACATTAAAGAGTGTATTCAAGATTGCATGGGCCCTTTAATGTGAAATTTAGACTACAGCAGTTTTTTTTATTTATTTTTATTATTATTATTATTATTATTATTATTATTATTATTATTATTAGAGCCAAAGTATTGGCCGGAGCAAGCTATGAGCATCGGAGACTGCATTAGAATTGGACTAACATTAGAATGACAAATGAAACAATATAAATGCACAAAATACATTGGATAACTTCTATTTGTAATATAATGGTGACCCAAATGAAAGCGACACTTTTTGTTTCAGATACAGTGATTATATAGTCAAAGTATAATGGAAGGTCAGTAGATGGAGTTGTATATTACAAAACAAAGCCGCTGTCATGAGAAAGTGTCAGCGTATTGTTTGAACGTGTTAAGCAAGGTGATTACGTACGGACGTGACTTGGATTGGTCCAAACAGGCCCTGTTACCGGTTATACAATTCTTGACGGCAAAAGATGCTATTGAAGTCAAAATTTATTGTCGTATGACGGATGTGTATAGGTATGAGTGTCTGTCACCGTGTACTGTGTTCAGATGGTTTAGGCAATTTCGTAAAAGACGTGTGAGCAGAAAATATGCCGCGAACTGCTCAAGCACACTTCCCCATCACCATAGAGTCGATTGCTGCCCTAGACAAGATTTGATGTCGTGCTTTCCGTGGGGAGTCCCCGACCATCCCTAACCCTTATAGCCCTAACCTTACATTTGCAAACGATAGAGAGGTACGTCACGCCGTTCAAGAATGGTTCCGCATACAACCATAACCATTCTTCACTCAGGATATCCAAAATGTTGTAAGCGCTGAGAATCTTTCCCAAATCGGCAAGACGACTATGTCTAACGGATGTGCAGCTCATGTATCCCTATTACTTCGTGTATGTCCCAACCATATTCTAACCAATAAGCCAAAACAGAAAAAAAACAAAATCTCACTTTCATTAGGGCACACCTTATAGAAAATATAACATAAGACAAACGCAGCGTACCCAATGACATTCTACCCGCCATGTTGCAGCAACATTGCCAGGGAACAATCATAGCAACTTGAAAATCCACGAGAATTTCTAGTCCCTAAAGTTTACCACTTAATATTGTTCATCTTGTTGTCACACGTACAAAGCAAAAGAAAACACTGCGGAAATGATGTTTCATGAATTTTAAATTACGTATCAACAGTATATATTAATAGGCATTTCAAATACCGTATCTCAAATATTGCATCATATACTGTATGTATTTCAAATAATACATACAGTATATTGTGCAATAGATATGCATTTTGTTGATTGCAGTGCCATCATTAAAGTCCATAAAATAGGTATATACAGTTACTTGTGCAGATAATTATGAATTTAAAATTGCAGTTTATTGTAAAAGTTTTCTCTTTAAATTACTGAAGATGAACTTACAATATTATATAAAAAATATCGGATAATCAAATCTGTAAATGTGTATCCTGTGAAAGATCCAGTTTGACAGTACATAATTTTACACTAAAGAGGACTCAATTCGTTTTCAGACTGACCCACTTCTCTGGCTTATTGAACAGATGTGGAAAGCCTTCATTCTAAGTAACAATACCATAACCTCTCGTTAGGAAGAAATGGTATATCAAAAAATCTAATGGTATATCAAGATCTAAAGTATAAAAAAAATATACAGCTGTTTTATCTAATCATACTGGATTTCTTGTTAATTTTTAATGCTGTCTATAAAAACAATTTCTACAGGATTGCAGAAAATAAATGTACTTCTTTCTCATTTATCGGAATTTTACTTTTATCAAATTCAACTTGCTATTTCATACTTTGGTTGACGAACGTAAAATATTGAAGAAAGAAATTTTAGAGGCATAAATGTATTCTATATCACGAATGTGCAGTATATATATATATATATATATATATATATATATATGTAATATCTTAAATATTGTCACGATGATTTTGTGGAATACAGAAATGATACGAAGCGTAGCTCAGGACAGGTTTTTATTCACCAGATTGCGGGGAACATTACCTTAAATACACCTCCGGATATTTCCCGACATTCCCACCGGAAGTGTGAGGAATATTCCAGAAACCTCTGAAACCGGAACTGAAATAAATAATAGGTAAATTTGCATACAGCTCGCATGCAGAGCAAATTAAAATAAACGATGTTCTGGCACCCCGACGGCTGCTGCTTTCGAACCCGGGACCTTCAGATTAGACGTCGGGAGCGATACCACTGAGCCACGTTGCTTCGGTGAAATGTGGCCTTGCTCCCTCCCTGCAAAACAGCGCCTCTCTGTTTGTATTAAAATGATACGTTACGTGATTTTTGCTCTAGACCGCGTAAGGGGACCCGCATAAGATCTGGATGGTACATCGTGAGACTGTTCTCGTTCAACATTTTCTGCTTCTGGGTTGTCATACGGTTTCATCCGGAGCACATGAACTACTTCTTTCGATTTCCTCCTCCTTGAAGTAGGGTCAAAATCTTCCACTTCGTAAGTGACGCCAGATAACGGCCGCAAAATCTTATAGGGACCAAAATATCGCTTCAATAGTTTTTCTGATAGTCCAACTTTTCTTATCGGGATGAAAACCCACATTAGGTCATCAGGCTTATAAGTTACCTTCCGGTGTCTGGCATCTTAACGATGACCATCCTTTGGTTGAGCATTTAATGTTCAGAGTCGGGCCAATTCTCTTGACTCCTCAGCTTTTGTAATTAAGTCGCTTACATAGTCATCTTCCTCCTTACCGTCAACACATGGAAACATGGTGTCAGGTGTAGTCTCAGCTTCTCTTCCAAGGCACAGAAAGAATGGTGAAAAGCCAGTCGTGTCCTGTTTAGCAGTGTTGTACGCGAAGGTAACAAACGGCAAAACTACGTCCCAATTCTTCTGTTCTAAGTCGACATAGATGGAGAGCATGTCCGTTAACGTTTTGTTAAAACGTTCAGTCAGCCCGTTCGTCTGACGTAGAGTAATTCTTCTCAGCTTTCGTTAAACTTCTAGAGGCATAAGCTATTAACTTTTCCTCGCCATTCTGTACTTGGGTTAGGACGGCTCGTGACATTTGGTGGAATACAGAAATGATACGAAGCGTAGCTCAGGACAGGTTTTTATTCTCCAGATTGCGGGGAACATTACCTTAAATACACTTCCGGATATTTCCCGACATTCCCACCGGAAGTGTGAGGAATATTCCAGAAAACTCTGGAACCGGAACTGAAATAAATAATAGGTAAATTTGCATACAGCTCGCATGCAGAGGAAATTAAAATAAACGATGTTCTGGCACCCCGACGGCGGCTGCTTTCGAACCCGGGACCTTCAGATTAGACGTCGGGAGCGATACCGCAGAGCCACCGTTGCTTCGGTGAAATGTGGCAATATTATGCCCTCCATTCTAGAATTTAAATTCCCTTTCTTAAATCAAATCCCCAGTAATATTAATTATTGCCTTAAAACCCTTAGCCACATTGCTTCCCGTGAGAACAAGGCCTTTAAAATATCATGCCTTTGCATTTCTACACGTCTATATGACCAAATTCGGGAGTGGGTTAGTTTCGCGAGCCCCAAAATCTGCTGACCCTACAAATAATAGTCACATGTTTTTTTCGCCCTCTCGCGATTAATGTTGAAATGTGATATTTACTCCGTGTCGTTTTTCTGGAATGAACGGATGTATTTTTGCGCTAATAAACGATGTACTAATAAGTTTGGCCCGACTGCATTTAAATCTAATTTTTACTCCTTTCAGGCTGCGTCTAGCTCCAGATATGTAAATATCAGCTAGATTTCCCTTTCAGGTTATAATTTAAGAACTTGATGTAATGGGGATATTACTTACTTATGCACACACGCGAACACACACACACACACACACACACAAACATATAAAGAGAGAAAGAGTGAGAGAGGGAGAGATGTACTCCCTCATAAAAACATATTTATTAAGGCATTTCTAAGAATGGGACGAAGACCACCTTCACCGGGCAAGGGATTTAAACGTGTCTTTAAGAGTGTAAATGTGACAAACGAAATTATACATTGTTTCATGCCCCAAAATTCCCAAAGTGGGCCCTTTCTGTAGTCAGATGCGACATTAGGTCAGTAAATATCTAAGATATGCGGTTACTTAAATGGGAAACGGTCTGTACTCTTAAAACTGCAAGATGTCTATTTTCTCACGGGTTATTTTTTGCTCCGAGCTCGCCCGAGGGTAAATACAAATACAGTTGTTGTTCGCACATTTTTTAGACGATTTTGGTAAGCGGTAATATAAAATCGTTTACTGCAAAAGAAATAATTGCAATTGTACTATGTTTTTAAAAGTCAAAATTATCGTCTAGGGCTTGAAAGTTTTGTTTTTATTCAAAATGGCGTTTTTAACAAAGCAGTGGCTCGAAGGCTACATTTATGCTCTTTCCGAAGAGAAATATGCATACTCCGTTATCCAAAAGCGATGTGAGAGTCATGGTTTTGTGATATCTAAAGCGTCGATAGGTAATATCGTCAACAAGAAAGGAAAAAAACGTCAAATTGGAGCCTCAAGTGGGACAAAACATCCAAACAAGTATCGAAGGAAAAAACGGACATCTTCGACTATTGCAAAGGTACGTTGTTTAATGTTAAAAGAAAATCCCCCTAGTCAAAGGACAGTTGCAAAATCATTAAAATGATCGGTGTCCACTGTAAACAAAATGATAAACGTTGATTTAAATCTTAAGAAAGAGAAAAAACGCAATGTGCAACGTCTTCTTCCAAATCATATCGCTGAACGCAGGACACGCTGCAGAATTCTATATGAGAAACACTTATCCAAAGAAAAATGGAAAACAATTGTCACAATAGATGAATGATGGGTGTATTTAAATGATTGCAACAAAAAAAGAGCCATTTATTATCATAAAAGGGGAGAAAAAAATTTAAGTACATGGTTCAAAGAATCGAAAGAAAGTTTTTCTAAGGGTTTCATGATTGTTGCTGGTTTTTCTTATAATGGCAAGTTAAAAATAAAGAGAGTGGGAAAAAAATGTCAAGATTAACTCCAAATACTATCAGGAACATATTTTATCGCCAATTTTTTCTGAATGAAATACCATCACTTTACCCACAGTGCCATCAATCTGTGAGACTCCATCAGGACAAAGCTAGCAGTCACACATCAAAATCCACTGTAAATTTCCTAAAAGAAATGGAAGAAAAAACTGGTATCAAGGCCATACCCTTCGCTGATATCCCTACTAAATCTCCCGATGTATCACCTATGGATTTTTGTGCTTTCTGACTTTTAAAATCTGCATTATCCAAATGTCGTCCCAAAACCCTTACAGGACTCTGGAAAGCTGTTCAGGAGGAATGGGATAGAATACCTTTTCTGACAATTCAAAAGGCATTATTATCCTGGAAATTGCGGTGTCGAAAGATAGTTCAAAATAAGGGATGTCAAATAGAACATTTAAAACACAAGAATTTTATGTAATTTAGTTTTGTGAATACAATATACATCGTCTAAAAAATGTGTGAACAGCCTCTGTATTACGAAAAGTTTCAAAGGGGTTAACAAAATTAATTATTTATCTGACACATTATATTAGGGAAAGAGTTTAATTAAGTTAGGAAATGATGAATATATTTTGAGCATAACATATATATTTATAATTAAACGAGAAATAAGGAAAAAAGTATTAATTGTAATAGAAATAGCAAAAAATGTCACTAAAGAATAAATGATTCAAGCTAAACTTTTTTTAAGAAAAGACACTGCTGATTCTTCTTTCTTGTTCAATATTTCAATAGAAAAGTAGATACAATTATTTCTTACAGATAGAAAACGCCAAAAAGAGATTTTTAAAAATGGGTATACTTGATTTAAAAGCAGATTTCTAGATCTGTTTTCCTTTTTTTTACAAAGATGAAGTAGATGAAATTGTTTTCGTGCGATAAAATTGAGAAGAAAACCCTTTGTTTTTTTTAGTGCCAAAGAAACCTTTGAACAGTTATTCTATAGTAAAGTAGGTTTAAAAATAAGGAACTGAAAATGGTGCGAAGTTATACTTGTAGATCTGGTGTTCACGATTTTTGTAAAATTATACTACTTCAGTGGACTTTCTTCTGTAAATTATATGTAGACATTTATAACGTTGAATCGAATGTTGCAAGGTTATTAATTTAGAAGGAGCATCGTGATAAAAAAATTTCTTTTTTTGCATTAAATATTTGAATGACATCTAAGGCAATTCGTTATATTTAGAATGAACACTCAATATAGATTTTACTTCTGTCATTTCTCTGATAAATGTCACATACTGTAATCCGTAAGTTTCTTGCTCTGTTTATCATTTAATATACGTTTCTATCATATTTTCTGTGACACATTTCACAGAAATGTCAAATGATAATATATAGAATTTTCTTCCGTATATATATTGTCACGGAGAGTGACAATATATCAGAGTCTGCAGTTGTCTGGCATGGAGTTTGTTCATAAATAAGCAAGATTTTAAAGTAAAAACACAAAGTTTATCCAGAACCTTAATAAACGTTAAAAAATATGAAAAGCAATAAAAAAATGAACTTTCAACAAACTCGCTCCCGGAGTGTTAAACTTATAAACTTAGAACATTCGTATAATCTTACACTGAGACTTCTAACACACGAATCTCAGTAACTCGTGAGTCCGATTGTGAATGCTGCCAGGTGCACCTTTGCCATAGGGCCATAGGAACAAGTGTTTAATTGGGTTCCCTAGGCCAACATCTTCTAACGCAGATATTTCATATATTTTTCAACGAAGAGCGAAAGTTTCAACGAAATGAGAAAAAGGAGTGTTCATATTAGACTCCTCTGTATCTTCAAGTGCAACACAAAAGTGAATCAGCGAATTTGTCAGTCAGAACTTTGGAGGGTGAAATGGAGTGATCTCATTGGACGTCACCTAGATCTTTGTAACTGCTCGCAAATGAAGCAGCGGATGTTGCGGTCAGTACTTTGGAGGGTGATATCATTGGCTGTCTGTAAGCTGGATTTCAATTCGCAAGTAGAGAAAGGAGGAAGATAATTGCAAGATAAAAATACCGTTTTACATACCATGTTTTTAAATTTTCTGTTACATCATATAAACTTGACAATTTTATGTATTAATGAATACTTTTTAAAATTTTTTTGAGGAATTATCCCATCAACTTGAAAGAAAATGATCATATCCATAATAAAGTGTTGCATAATAAAGTAAAATCATCGTGTTCTGAGCTATTCTAAAAGTCTCAAATGTCTAGCAATCTATGTATCAAATGCGTAATCAATCGTTTAGCTCGAGAATTGGAAGTTAACTTGCGTTTAACTTTTCATTCCCGTCCCTCGATAGATGGCTGCCCCATTCTACAAAACAAAATTAACTGAAAATGAATTTAATTCTGCTTAAAGATGGATAAAAGTATTAAAATAATGTATTATCATCGTGTTCTGAGATAATCTAAAAGTTTCAAATGTATAGCTAGTCGGGAAGTTAGTTAAAAATCGATTGCAAGATTTGTACTGGACAAACACACACACAAACAAACAAGCAAACAGACAAGAAAGCGATTTAATAAAAACACGGTAAAAAGTGGATAGAGAGATAAGGTTCAGAATCCGTGAGTTCTAACTCTAAGAAATGGAGCATTTCCAAGTGGAATTCCTCCGAAACAGTAAAAATGCTAGAAGGTAGTTTAAGGATAGTAAAGCACCTTTGCTCTAACTCGAGCGGTACTTATACAAGCAAGTAAGATAAAATTAACATATATTTGTATAAAATACACTGAAAAAGGAAAAGTAAGTAACCATGGGGAAAACAAATGAAAAACCCCATTGCTCAGATGTATGATGTCAGTACTGTTGTGTGCACTGTTACTACCAATCTATAAGTGCAATATTGATAAAAATTTAACCACATGTATATGTTGTCGCAATATATAATTTTAAACCAAAAAATAAGAATTTTTTACAAAAGTTAATTTGTTTTTCAAGGAAAAACGTTTTCAATTTATAAGTATTTAAATTTTTTTTTCTATTGTGAAATTTTTACAATTTATGAGTATTTAAAAATTTAATCAATACTTTTTACCAGTATTTTGGTTTTAAATCAAAGATAGGTTTATTGTAAATATATTACACTGACCATTTTATTCCCGTCTGTATAATTTTATGTTTTATGGTGTGCGCAGTGATTTAAGGCATTCCGTATCTTAGACTCATATCCATTTTCTAAACATGTTATAAAAATATTAATTTAAAAAGAAAACCTTTCATTTTTGCAGAGTATATAATTCAAAATGTTTTAATCAAATACCAATTGAAAACGACATTTCTTTTTGTAATTTTATTAAAGTTTGATTAGTTTGAACATGACTATGTTTACTTTTACTTGCGATTAGAGATATGACATATGTAAAAAAAATGGAAAACTTCTTCTATATTTGTAAAATTTAAGACTAAATTCACTCGTAGGTTTTGAAATCTGGAATTTTGAAAATTGTTTACAAATGTTATACAATGGAAAGCGATCAAGTAACAGAATGGAAAGCCGATAGAAAAGACAGTAAACGATAAAATTGGCCCTAAAAGAAAAGGAGATTATAAAATGCAATTGAAAGACATACATTCAATAACACAAGATGTGCATTTTGTAAATAATATCTTGTATTGTTTCTAATACAAGATATGCATTGTGAAATTCCTTCAGATTAAGCTTCCCTTAGAATTCCCCACGTTTGATAATGTTTGTTTTTATATTAGAACATTTTGCATTCGATGAAAGTAACTGTGCATGTGTACTCAACAATCTATGCTATTTTTCCAAAGATAGAAATAGGTAGCATGGCACAAAGGACAGCGTCTCTTTCAACCTTGATTATTCCTTTTGTAATAAACTTTTTTTTATCAGATTTAAAAAAAATAATTCTGCGTTTTATGACAAGATATAAAATGTTGATAATACTGACATGTATTTATAATTAAAGGACAAAGAATGAACATAAAATCGCCTTATTTCCACACTGTCCGGTTTATTGGTTCTAAGGGCAACTTGCGAATGGATTCCTATTATGTCCAAAAACCTAAAAAATAATGAGAGTCCATCTTCGTGATATGCGGGATACCGTGTAATAGCTGTATATTTCATTGATTACATCAACTCCTGCTTTTGTCGAATTGAAATTCAGTATAATCGCTGGTTTACCACTGTTAAATCACGACTAACAATGGATGGATAGGAATACAAGGGTCCGAAAATCAGACCTGCATTAGAAAGGGTGTAGGTATAAATATAAACTTCTTAGAACATTCAAACCTTACATGTAAAAACAAACCATTCAAAATTACGAAAATGCTGCACTTCGTACACGGGCGCGCACTTGAGATGTTTTTTGAGCGTGCATAACGTGTCCATTTTTTTTGATACACGTACCGTTCCAAGGCTCTTTAGGATTTTCGCATGCGGTGAGTATTTTGCGACGGGAAAAAATGGGCGTTGCCATTCGAAAATTTCGAGTTTCTGTACCTATAACCGTAACCGTGAGCGCCACTTGGTTGAAGTTCACAGAATCCCGAGCTCATACCTCTGAACAACTAATGAAATCTCATCTTGATCGGAACAGCCGCTAGAGGTCCATATATTGGCAAAGTTTTTTTTATGACAACCCTGTACATATCCAGCAAGCAGAACAGCCTTGACCCTAGGTTCGAGGATATGGGCTACTCAGCAATAAATTAACCCATGAGGACAGCAGAGGGGGAAAAGCATTCCTAATGCGAAAGTTCTATAAACTTTTACTGGTGACTGTCAAAATGGGGTCAACAAGCTCACTTTGCAAAGAAACATCGCATTTCACGAAATGTGGTACAACTTTTATAGCACAAATTTCGTATATATTTTGTCAAAGCTTCATATTAAAAACTCTCGTGCTCCCGATTTTGTACGGTTTACAGACTTTTCAGCATTTATTTAAAATATGAAAATAATGTCATTCCAAAATAAAAATGCAACATATTTCTTACAGTTTTGAAGTTACTATTAACATTTGATATGCAATGAAGTTACGTTGAAAACAGTTTAACTTTAAGAATGACCGAATCATTAAATAAAAATGACTTGAAATTGATTGTTTCAATCCAGTGAGGTCAATTTTTGCTGCATGAGGGATAAGAAGATATTAATACAGATACTAAACTGATAGTAACATACCCAACCAGATTAGATTTTTAATCCACAGACTATAGTATTGAATGTCAGATGACAATGAACCATAGGTTTGTGCTCAGAAGAAAGACATAACAAAACATTACAACAAATAGCATGAACCATGAAAGCCTGGCAAGTACTAGTGCATAAGCGTAAAGGCGTATTTGCATTTGTTCGTTAAATGTGAAAATTTTATCCTTGAAAGTCAATGCAAAGGCGAAAAATAAATCAGTGAATTTTAATTCAAGCCACAAAGTTTTATAAAAAGCAACTCACAAAATTTAGACATCAAAATTTTGCAAATGGACCTTACTAGCACAATAACCACATTCAATCTGTCTTTTGGCTTAGTTTATTAAAAACAGGGGAACGATTGAATGTGATATTAAAGAGAGTTGTTAAATCAGTAAAAATATATGAAAATGTAAATCACTTTTAACTGCATTGTTAACCAATTGGAATTCAATGGTCATTTAATGGATTTATCTTAAAGATCACCCTTAATTCAAGTCCAAACAACAAGTACACAGGAAAGTTTCAGATTGTTAATAGTTGTACACAATCATTTAGTTGAATGTAGAAGAGACTTAAATGATTGTCTTACAAACTGCACTAAATGAAACAAAGATGAAATGACATTTCTGTCCCCGTTTTCTTTTATTATGAAAATTATGATTTTTTAGGGAAATGCTCATCCCTACATCAAATTTATTAAGATAATACATTAATATAACGTTGCGACTTTTGAGATAGAATTCGAGACGCTGGAAATTGTAAGTTCTTAAGAAATCGATGAGGGTTATTTTGAGAATTCCAAGCCAGTAATTCGGGCTATTCCACCAAATATTCCGCTAAGCATGCATTTATAGTGGTTAATGAATAATTCTACTAATTTGCGTCATGAATGCTTTTATAATGAGATCATTTGTGAATCGTAAAATGATGCGAGGGAATTATTTTAATGGTTTAATGAAGAACACTCATCAGGTTCTATTGACATTGGACACGCTATATTATATATGTTGAATTTTATGTATTCAACAATACAGAATTTTTTTTTTTAATTATATTTCTTTGCCTTAACTTAATTTGTTATTCACCTTGAATATCCACGGAAACGTGCATTCAGTCATAATTTGCATTTGATTAATGTAAAGTAATTGTCATTTAATATAATACTTTTTACATTTTTTTAAAAATTGGCACGGACATAATTACTAAAAATGAATAATAACTTTCAGCATAAATTATTTTTTTTATATAATTGATATGTTTATATCTAATAACTTTTAATTTTCTATTTCGGAAGAAAAAAAATCCATGTTAAATATAGATGTAGTCTTAATTTAATTATATTACGTATGTTTCTAAAAAACGTCATTTAAATAATTTGAAATGTCATTAATCGGAAATACATAATGAATTGGACAAAGGCTTTTGAATCTAATTTTGTACAGTAATTATTTTTTTTAATTAAAGTTCATTTTTTATGGTTAAAATATTATTATAATTAATTTATCATACACCTAAATTACAGTTTCTAAAGGAGAAAATTTCACTAAAATTTCCGAATTATTAATATGCATTACAAATAAATTTTATCAATAAACATGCTGAAAAGCGTAAGGACAAAGGATGTTTTATTCAGCGTATTTGGTACGTAAAAACTTACATAATGGAAATGGGGTTAACTATTACAATTTTTATTATATGTAGAGGGAATTAATCTGCTCTAATTTGGATACAAAAATGCTGTACTCTAATAGTCTTGTGTTTACACTCTTTGGACTGATGTAAATTTAGCAATGAACAAATGGAGAGACGCATGTAAGCCTGTAGGATTGCTTTATTTGTTACGTAATAAACCTATTTTTATAGATTAAATTATTAAATTACAATATTTATTTTAATTCTATGCATATTGTTTCCATCGTTCGCATTTAAGGTTTTTAAAACCTCACAAAATAAAACGCATTCAAATGTGACTTGATTCTTAGATGCGTATGGTGTCAGAATGCAGTAAAGTATTTTATAATTTTCATTTACATGGCATTTTTCAATGAAATTAGCCACTACATGAAAGACTTAAACATGGATAATAGATGTAATCAGCAAATTAATTTCATATTAACTATAATCTTTTAGTAAGCTATAGAGCAAGGGTCGGCAACCTTTTTTACAAGGAGGGCATATTTCAGATATGCGGGGGTTCGGCGGATACCACTGGATGAAGAAGAGGAGGGGGGGGGGTTAATATTTAAATAAGAAAATATTAATGCGACATAAATTTTTAATACATAAATTCAAATTTCCATTTAAATAATTGGTAATTAATGGCAATTGATAATTACAACTGATAATTAATGAGATATAGGACATTGCAAATCAGCGGCCAACTCGTTGTAATGTGGCACATAAGTTGAATTCCCAGTTCTCAGGCATTGATCTAAATAAGTGTCAGTTTAGGCTTGACCGGTAATTTGATTTTAAGTATTTCATATTGGAAAACAAAGATTCACAAGTATATGTCGACGTGCAAAGAGAGTTCAGTTTCAGAGCACATTTTCTCAGCAATAGGAGGCTATTTCTTCACTAAATTCCAGAATTCTTCTTCGTTGTGATGTGATTTTAATTCAATGTTATTGCTTATATTTATAACTTCCGAATCTAAATCCTCCTTATTGGAAATATAAAAATATGTTTCGATTTTATTGATCACATCGTCCTCTCTATGAGAGAAAGGATTAATAAAAAACGTCAAGAATATCTCCAATTCGTAGAATTCTTGAAATCTGGTATTAAATTCTTCCAATAAGGAACTTAATGTTTGGCAAACTGATAGGTTGTTTCATTTCCATCGCAATAATTTCCTATCACCATTTTTAAATTTGGGAAGTGTGGTAAATTATCTTTCTCCATATGCGACTTCCAGAGCGCGAATTTAACTATTTAAATGTAGTTATCGTACTTAAAATAGAAGCAAGGGGAGAGAAACACAATCGAGAGATCAGGCTGGTCAGTTTTTGATTCATGCGGTTTTCATTTTTTATTACTAAATTTATTCATTACACCTTCTAACGTTTCATGTTGATATTCTAAATTTTTTTGATATTTGAACGCGGGCACTTTAAAATTGCTTCGCGGGCATCGCGTTGCCGACCCCTTCTATAGAGCATTAAATGTGATTGTCACTTTAGACAAATTACAAATAAGATGAAGATTAAACACTTTGAAATAAATAAGAACTCATTATGTCTGGTTCTTTAAGAGAAAGCTATATAATAATTACAAGATAAAAAGAACTTTTATATACCATGTTTTTAAATTTTCTGTTGTATCATATCAACTTGACATTTCTATGTATTAATAAATACTTTTTTAAAATTTTTTTGATGAATTATCCAATCAACTTGAAAGAAGATGAAGTTAATTGGAAGTTAACTTGCGTTTAACTTTTCGTTCTCGTCCCGGCCAATAGATAGCTGCACTAGTCTACAGAACAAAATTAACTGAAAATAACTGTAAATGAAATTAATTCTGCATAAAGATGGCTAAAAGCATTAAAATTATGCATTGTCATCGTGTTCTGAGCTATTCTAAAAGTTTCAATGGTCTGGCTAGTCGGGAAGTTAGTTAAAAATCGATTGCAAGATTTGTACGAGACAAACACACAAACACACAAACAAGGAAGAGAGTGAATAAAAACATGTAAAAATAAACAAAATACACAAAATCGAAATAGGAAGTGACCACGAGAAAACAGTTATAAGAACGCTGATGATAAATCCAAAGAGTTAAAGATAATTATCCAATTGTTTTGATCGTAATGTGTTTTCCTACGCATGGCTTTGCTTAAATTTCAGTATATAAGTAAAACATGTTCATTATTTTGAACTATATTATAAGAAGTTCAGTCCCATCCCCTCATATTTTTACAGTTAATAAACTATGGTAACTGTCAAGTGTCGTTGATAATTTCTTCCCCCGGGGGAGCCTGTAACACCTAGCGGAAGCGTCCCTAGGTGGCGGATCGGGGAATGCCTCCACTGGAATTTCCATTCGGTGGTAGAAGGGAAATAAAATACCTTCCGCGGACCAATAGGTAGAAGGCCAACCTCTCTCCACGTAATTCCAGCTCTCTTCTATGGATAGTGCTTCTTTTTTTCTTTTTTTCTTTTTTCTTCTTTCTTCTATTTTTCTTCTGCACTATTGATAGACATGACAACAACAACAAAAAAAATTCCATAACTATCATGGCAAAAGAAGGAACTAAATCGGATGAACCTTTCCAGCGACTTAATGATCCAGTGGAAAGATCTGTTATAAATTGAAAATGTACAAAAAATTATTACTCAACTGCTTAGCAGACAAATTGACAAAAGCTTAACAAAATACCATACTAATAATTGAAAACTGTCATCCCAACACTACTCTTCGGAAGCTCGCACCTCAGCTAATGAACCGACCCGAATTAAAATTTTATTTCTCGCTAAGGTCCACTGGTTTGGACAATATTCAATTTTTTCCCTACGCCAGAACAGTGGTTAGCAGACTTGAATCCATATGCTGCTTAACAACAGAAAACTCGTCTGAGTTCTTAAGCAACAAGTTCGTTGTATACGTCCCACTAATTAATCAGCAGGATCCACGCCCCTTCTTTATTTCATGATCCTTGGCTGAGGTTTTTATAATGCTTTAATTGTAAAATGTTGCCAAGTGAAGACTTAGGGACGTGGACTCGAAGAAACTGGGCAAAAACTGAAAATTCAAAATTTTTTTGTACACCACCGTATGTAATGTTTAAGCTATCAGTAACCCTGTTAATGATATTTTTCCAACTCTAAAAACGATCCTTAAGTTGTTAAATGTAATATAGTATTTCCTGGGAAAATATTTATCTGCACCGAGGTTGTTTTGCTAAAAGAGATGATGCGTTAAAAGATGATGTTGCAAGGCTGAATAATTGTGTAAAATCACCTCCGGAATTGCTTCCACAATAATTTGCACAGAACCAATACACTATCCGATTTGATAAAAGGGGTTGATTAAATATTTTTCATAAATTTGTATCTTTAAATTTGCATCTTTATTTCAAATTTTGGGATATCTAGCCAAAATTAAGTTTCTAGGATTTCATAAGCGCATTCTTATTAAACACAATACTATATAATTATTGCGTCATTTAAAAAAACTATTTTAATGTAGTTGTAAAATATGACTATTTTACAATCCGAAATTTATTGTGTACTTCTGTGGAAAATCAAACCGTTTAATCCTGCTTTGCGTGAAAAAAGAGAAATTTTCCTTTGATCATAGAAGACAAAAGTATCATAATGCCCACATACAAAAAACGCCCTTGATCCTTTCACATGAATACACAAAATAACCTGACTTGACAGCACTGCAATATATAATCTAATTGCTTTATTGTTCACTCATATCAAGTGATTACATGGCAATTTTTTAAGACAAGTGCTCCATAAGTAGGGAACCTTCTACACTGTGCATGGATACACAAAAAGAATTGTCATACTTCCTGTTTATGGGTTTGTATATTTTTAATATGTTTTTCCCTCTGTCGAGCTTGAATAATGTTACGAAAAGTAGCTAAGAGATACTGAGTTTTTGTTTGTAGATAAAATTGTTAAAATACAGCAATAGAAGTATTTTTCTTCCACATGATAACTATATATTGTTTATATCATAACTATATACGTTAACGAAAATAAATAATAAAAAAAGTTGCACCCGAAAAGTGTAAGAAAAAAAATTAAATCTGTTGGGAAAGAATATAAAACGAACGAAAATTCTTTATCATAAAATAGAGGATAACTTGAAAATATCTGGTATTAGATCAAGTTTATACATTAGATTAAACTGTCCATTTATTCAAACTCCTTTTTAGCTTTGTTTCCAATTCCCTCGACAATACTTATCGGACTGTTTTTAGTTGAGTGGAAACATAAACATTGTAAAGCTTCGATACTCGTTTTATGGTCTCTATATAATTTTCAGCTAAAATTGTGCTTGTCATCATCGAATTATTTGTATAATTTAAAATATAATGTTTTCAAAATTAAAAAGGAAATATAAAGAGCGTATCGTGCTTGGGGAAACGCTTGATATTTGATGACATTAACCGCAAATTAACAGTTTAAAATTAATTCAATCATTATAAAAATTACTGAATTAAAGAAATTAAATAAAAATTTATTATAAATTAAGAGTTCACAACCAATTTATCTTTGCAGCATTCCTGGGAATGATATTAGAAAATCGGGCCACATTTGATAGAACCTTCGATAGAATTTTAGTTTATTTCAATGTTGACGTAGGATTACGTCCCTCCATAACGGTCCTCCAGAAAGCAAAATTTCAGATGCTAAAACCATCCGTCGTCGCGAGCTATAATTTTGGAAGCACGCCAAACATAGTCTGTAACGCTTAGGCAAGCAGCATTGCAAAGTATAAGAACAGTTGCAAACAGTTAAACAGAAAAGTACCAAAATGCGTCAAACTTTTGACATACATATATATATATATATATATTTATATATACATACATACATACATACATCTATATATATATATATATATATATACATACATACATCTATATGTATACAAAAGAGTTAAGCAACGATAAGTAATCCTACGTTAATAACCCGCGGTAGTTTCGTTAGAAGAGGATACATGAAATTGGTTTCTTTTAAAGATTAAAACAAGGTGCAATTTAAAACAGGAACAAGCCAAATGTAAGTTCAAATAAATACTTACTTCACTGCTGATTTTATTTATTAATGAAAGATATAAGCAACACACACAAGAATAGAACTGTATGTATTAAAACAGTTTCAAAAATAGCCATGGGATTCAGTGCAGTATTACACTAGAGAAGTACACTGGAAATTACAAGGAATAGTATTGTTTCATTAATGTGAGACTTACAACTCGTGATTACCGAATAATTATTTGAAATCAACTTAATATTAATTTTAGAGGACCATACTAATATTTTTTTTTGCTTGTTCAAAGAAAAAACTTAAAGCACCCTAAGTATAGCAGCCTACCAGTTGGGAATCTATGTTATAAATAGACTCTATATTATTGTAATAATGGAAGCGGAAAAGAAAATATCACAAAGATATTTCCTGTATTTTTCAAGGCAAAAGTACACTACATTCCGTGTTATCTTACTGATACTAATATCCTGAATTATGTAAGCACTCGTAGGAACACAGTATTTTTACAGCACTATATTCTGACGCTTCATGTGGACTCTGTCTTCAGACGGATGTATGTTATGAGGAGGATATTTACTACTTAAAGCGAAAGATAACTGATATTTAATCTATTTTATTTATTAACAAGTTAATAATTAACCAATACCGATGATTCGCAATAGGCAAAATGATTTGCAGGCAGAAAAGAAATCGCACAGAAAGAATCCCTATGCAAGAGATGTTTTATTGGAAGGAGACTCGTCTTTCAAGCAATAATCTTTCTCCTGCTCTACTTCACTATAGTCCCATTAAGCCATTAACTCCTTTCAGTACAGGTTGAGTGAAGATAAATTTTATTTTATTTTATCTAATTATTGTATTGAATTATATCTGTCTAGTTTAAAGATTTTGTATAAAAATAAACAACCCAATCAATTTATAAATTTTCCAGTAAAATCTGAAATTTCAGGTTTTCAGGAACAAATATATTCAGTTTACATTACTTCTTATGGGGAAAATGTGTTTCGTATTTGTCGTGTCTTCTAGATCTAACTAACGACGGGTACTGAGATACCATAATATATATATATATATATATATATATATATATATATATATATATATATATATATATATATATATACATATATATATATATATATATATATATATATATATATATATATATATATATATATATATATATATATATATATATATATATATACATATATATATATATATATATATATATATATATATATATATATATATATATATATATATATATATATATATATATATATATACATATATATATATATATATATATATATATATATATATATACGCTCTACTAATTACGGCAGTTTTAGATTTGCAATTGTGCCTAAATTTAAAGCATGGATCCCTTGGATCATTTCTTTTTAAACATTTTAGGAGTAAGATGAAAAATTAATTTAGAAAGGTAAGAAGAAAAGATTAATCGCATATTTTTCTGGATCATTAAACTTGGCAAAGATTTAACATCTCCCGCCTCCCAAATCCCCTGCAACAATTTTTTTCCTTCCATTTCAAAGATTATGCATTTTAAATATAAATTATTTCTGTAATAACGTGAGATTACTACATTTATTGGAGAAAGTGAAACTCAAAAGTTTTGCTTTAATGACCCTAACGTAGTTTTAAATAATTTATTTTTAATCTCTTTTAATCACCTTTTGATAAAAAAGTGATGTAACTGTTTAAATTACATTAAAACTTTATACGCATTTTAATTGATAAAACAGTTGGAACTGCCAGCTAATTTTTATTTAAAAAGTAATTAATGATGCTACAAATTGAAGTGATTGTTAGATAATAGTTAAAAGCTCATACATTTGTAGATTTTGCTTTTTATCATTCCTCTAGTATCGCTGTTTGAATGTATACATTAATTGCATTCTTTCAGAAAGTACAAAAATTTGTTCTTGTTATTATTGTTTTCCAGTGTGTTGCGCATGCCAATGTAGACCCGTCTCATTTCTCTAGTATCGCTGTTTGAATGTATACATTAATTGCATTCTTTCAGAAAGTACAAAAATTTGTTCTTGTTATTATTGTTTTCCAGTGTCTCGCGCATGCCAATGTAGACATGGCAGGTTCTCCCCTCCCCCTCTCAAATGTCATAGAAGGACTATCCGGGTTATGGATTTAACGTGCATTTATACGACCTAGACTCGAAGACATTTAATGGCTTTCATCGGGAATCGAAACGAACCCCTCCTCCCCAGTTTCAAGCTGAACGCTAGACTACCACTAGGCTATGTCAGGCCCCCACTGTAAAAGTAAAACAGCAAAATTTATTGTCCAGTACCAGGAAATTCAGTACTAATACGAGGGTTGTAAGTAAATTAATGGCAGCATACCCGGAAAACATTTTTAATGAACGTACAAGCAAAATTAAATTACATTCTTTCAATATGATTGTCACCGTGGTTTTGTTAAGTTGACATAGTTAGCGCACGAACCAGGTGGTCGAAAGGATAACGTTGAGAATATGGGGGTGTGATGAGGACCCCAGATGAGAGAGTATCGATATACAGCCACTGCCCTCAGTGATGTAGATTGGAGCAAAAGGAAAGGGGTAAAAGATATGACGTCCAATGATAGAATGACGAGGGATTCATTGGTTATTGGGTGTCACCAATGATGGCCCAGGGCGAAGAAGCCTAAGTGAAATTAAGAGAGAAGAGAATGATGACAGAGAGATCTGAAAAAGCAACAGATGCGAGAGAGCCGATAAGCATACCAGTTAGGAGCTGAGTAGCGGAGAACTGATTGCGAGGAGAGCTGATAAATAGAAGGAAAGGCCGCAGCCAATTGAGCATGGCCTATTGATAAGCCCATATTAATAGTCGTCTGGAGGAAAGAATAGATGGAATGACAAGTGAAGAAATAGATGCAGGCAGCCAATTCCAAAGGCGAGAAACACGCAGAAATTAATGTCAGGACGTCGAAGTACCCAACACACCAAAAACCTGCAGACGCCAGCCCCTGATACATAGGTGAGATGTACAAATCATTGACGCCCTGCATGAGAAGTGACTAGTAGATTGATGAGCGCCTGCACCGAGCTGAACCAGACGCAAGATTGCCGCCGACCAGACGCAAGCTCACCGCCACCAGATAGAGCATCACCCCGATGACCCTTGCCCTAAAAAGCGAAGGCCCTCTTCAAAGAGCACCGAGGAGTTGAACCTGCCTCTAGCCACTAGTCCACGTCGAAGATTCCGGAGCCCAAGCGAGACCTGACGGTTCGATTATCCAATAGAAATGAGGGGCATTTCTCCGGCTCCATTTGTCCAACGAGAAGACTCGTTTTGTGCAGGCCGCCCAAGGTAGGGAGAATTTAACGAATTTATTCTTTATCAATGCTCAGAATTTAAAATGATTACTGGGTTAGGTTAAATAAGAGGATTGCGTAGGTTAATGACGGGAGCAATTATAATTGATGTTATATATGTTACCATAGATATATATATCACTGGTACGTTTCAAAGAAGTGTGTATTAATGTAGATGTTTAAGAAGTGAATTAATAATTAATAGCGGATTGCAATTGTGATAAAGTGTATTAACGTATGTGTTTAAGAAATGAATTACTAATTGGTAGTAAATTGCACCTGATAATCAGTGTATTGAGGTATGTGTTTAAGAAGTGAATTAATAATTACTAGCGGATTGCAATTGTGAGAAAGTGTATTAATGTATGTGTCTAAGAAATGAATTAATAATTCATAATAAATTGCACCGGAGAATTAGTGTATTAAGGTATATGTTTAAGAAGTGAATTAATAATTAGTAGCGGATTGTAATTGTGAGAATGTGTATTAACGTATGTGGTTAAGAAATGAATTATCAATATTGGTAGCAATTAGCAAACGATAAATATGAGTATAGATTAGTGTAGGAGGGTACATTGAAGAAATGAAAGTGCAATCGAAATATGTATATGTTAATATGTTGTTTAATAAATTAATTCATATGTATACATTTGAGTAATCACTTATCATCACTTATAATTATCACAATGTACTAACCACCTATTCAATTACACGGTTACAAATAGCAAAAAAGAGTATCATTAAAAAAACATTTAGCCAATTCTTCCTATCTTATTATAATTCTTTGTCGGTTATTTTATTACATATTATTGTGTGTGTTTAAGAAATGAATTACTAATTGGTAGTAAATTGCACTTGATAATCAGTGTATTAAGGTATATGTTTAATAAGTGAAATGATAATTAGTAGAGGATTGCAATTGTAAGAAAGTGTATTAAAGTACGTGTTTAAGAAATGGATTTTCATTATTGGTAGCAATTAGCACACGAGAAATATGAGTATAAATTAGTGTAGGAGAGTGCATTGGAGAAATGAAAGTGTAATCGAAATATGTATATGTTAATATGTTTGTTTAATAAATTGATTCATATGTATACATTTGAATAATCACTCATTATCACTTATAATTATTCACAATGTACTAACCACCTATCAAAACCACGGTGACAATGATCAACAGCAAATTCTTGTACCTTTCGCCAGATGTCAGGAAGCCATAGGATAACGTTGGCAAGGTGTTGTGTGTTGATTTCAGCGACGAAGTGCCCTACTGTTCGGATCACAGACGGCACGTCAGGAAATCTGATGCCTCGAAGGGGTTCTTTCAACTTAGGAAAGCGGTCGTGTCAGCGGAGTACGGAGGCTGTTCCAGTAACTCCCAAGACCACCGTCGCAAAAGATCATTTATAGCTCGTGACAATGACCATTGTCATGAAACACGATAGGGAGATTTTCCCACAACAAAAGTGGATGATTGCGCCGTATAGCGGGGCGCAGATCGTGCTGTTGTCACGGGCAACCTCGAATTTAATCCCTGGCCGCTTATCACTTTTTGTAAACATGATTAAGATCGGTAGAAATTACACTGCCCACTTCAACGTCATTCAGCAACTACCGCTTCTACTGGATGGACGGTTTTATGTAATCTTTACATCCACAACAGCTCCACCTCACTCGTGAGATATCCTGTTTGAACATGCCCGATGTTCTACGACTTTCTGGGCTATGTTGCCACTACTTTATTTACAACCCTCGTATTTCACAGAGCTAAGACATTAGAAATAGTAATTGAATTTGAAATCTGTGAAATCGTTGGAGTTCATGATTTGACATCAAAATATTGTAAAAACTGGATTGAACTAACACTCATGAAATGTGACAGTCTGACAAAGGGCATCTGTGACTGCCATAATACTGTGACGCATTTCGGACAAGGTATAGTTTAACCTGTTAGCCCCCTTACAAGGGTGCTAAAATATGGAAAAGCATTGAGGAAAGGCAACGCTAAAAGAAATAAGAATAGTAATGGAATTCGAAACC
The DNA here is from genome assembly GCA_907164885.2 of Dolomedes plantarius. Classification (NCBI taxonomy): domain Eukaryota; kingdom Metazoa; phylum Arthropoda; class Arachnida; order Araneae; family Dolomedidae; genus Dolomedes; species Dolomedes plantarius. Next base: position 116,241,208 of record OU015498.1, on the reverse strand, counting down.
TGGGAGGTGGCAACATTTCTGGGGTATTTTATACTTGTCAGTCGACACCATGAGTTGGTCCAGGTGAACATTCGCGGGTTCGTTACCGCAGCAGTGCCTGATTTTTCATTAAGCCCAGTAGGCCCGGGAATAGGGGACCCCGAATGTTGGGGGGGGGGATTTTAATTTTAAAAGGAAAAAAGAAAAATTTTCCAATTCAATTTTTTAAATTTTACCTTTTTTAATAGAAATTGTTTTATAAATCCTTTAAAATTTGATTGATTCATCATACTATGTATAATTATATGTATAATTCATCATATGTATGTCATAGTGTATCTAAGGGATTAATAAGTTTTTCTGCTTCCATTGTAATGGTGTTTTAATAATGAAGTTAATATGTTGTATTGCTTTTTGTTATTTGACAATGTTCTAGGCTTCTACGCTTCAAATAGCCGATTCTTTGTAAAATGGTACTTTCACAGTGATTCGTGATTATTTTTTTGTGTCAATTTCGGAAATTTTACGCCCACATCAGTGTTAGGTGTCCCTTGTCCCGAGTTGTGCCTATAGTCAAGAGTTTTCTAAATCGGGCCCTGTAATCGAGGCGTGCTTTAAGAACAACGATTCCGTAACCGGGGCACAGTGGGCATTAAAGACGAGCTTCTGGCTCTTTGCAAATGATGCCGTTTCTGAAAACAATCCCACGATGTTTTTAACCCTTTGCGGCGCAGTGGTTTCAGTCTGAAACCACATGTTGAACATTTTTTTTAATGCTCTTACTTTTGTCAATTTTCAACAATTATTGCGTAAAATCAATCTTCTAACTCTATGGAACACCAATTGATGGCAGAACTAAAATAAATTTACAGTTTAGAGGGTATACAATGGTATAATTAACAGGTATTTTTCAATGCTTATTAATTCCAATAGTTTTCAAGTAGAAATAATTTAAGGACACTGAAAGAGAGAACCAAATTTCCTTCATCTGTTCGTAAATAATGAGAAAAAATTCTAACATTTCTAAAAATACCTCTAAAACTCTTTTTTTTTATTTAAATATGTAGCGGTTTCAGGAGCGAAACCGGTGCGCAATAAGGGGGGTCACTTTTCCTCTATTCCTTCAACGTAACTTGAGGCCGCGTTTGCTTGCTTGCTACAGCATAGGTAGAGCCTTTTCGCGAGAACTCAGCTGTGTTGGGGGCGGAGTTAGAGGGGAATGTTTATGTTAAAAGGAGAGTTTGGGTGATAAGAATCACGTGCATTCACACTCATCGAATATCATTGGATTTCAATGCTAAAAACTGCAATCCTTTTCATTTTCTATTTGTTCTGATTCGGAGAGCGCGATTTTTTTCCAGTAGATTTTGTTTTCGATCGGATTTAGTTCGAGCACTGATTGCAATGGGAAATAAGCAAGTTACTCCCGGAAAACAAATTCCAAGGTCTCCAATTATGGTTAAAAAACACAAATTTTATGTGCCCAAGGAAAAAAGACTAACAAATGTTGCACACATTCCAGTAAAAGGAAATCAAGACGATGTGCATACTGGAGCACTACTACAAAACCACGCCGTTCAAGATGGATGTGTGAAACATGTAATGTGGGAGTATGCATGTTTCAAAAAGATGTATCATGTTTTAAAAAGTTCAATTCAAAGTAAATGGCATATAAATTTAGTAAATATTTAACAAAATAAACCGAAAGTATAGTATTCAATCAAGAATTATTAGAAAATGTATTGCCATATTTTGATGCAAATGTTACAGCCATGTTTTTCTAATTTTACCTGCATTTTTTAAAAATGCTACATAGAAATAATCTGGAAGAATTTAACAATCTGGTTCTTTTTGTTTACAATTTCTCGTAAGAAAATTTTGAAGTACGGGTAAGTTTTTTTCTCTTTCTGACAAAATACGCAGAGACCGTAGACGCGCACTGGTTTCGCTCTGAAACCGGCGCCCCCCAGGCACTGAAGAGGGCAAATTTTTTTTAAGCACATTTTATCAGTCCATGGCATCAAGGCATCAAATTTTATACGTTATTTCATTAAAATTTGTAACGAATAAATCTTGCGCCGGAAAGGGTTAAAACTCTAGATTAAGTTGGCCTGCCATACCAAGGAAACCAAGTTATCGTCCTCGGAACGTTAGGACACCTGAAAATGTGCAGCGAGTCCGTAAGTCCGCTGTTTGTGATGAAGTTTCTGCCATTCCTCCAGGGATAATCAGCAGTGACAGAAAACTTTAGAGAACGCTTTCTGTAGTACATCGCAAATGACAAACATCACCTGAGTGATGTTATTCTCAAAACCTTGAGGTTAAAATTTTGATCGTTAGTACTTACCTAAAATATAAATCTTTTTTTGCAAACTGTTTGTTTGCTTTTTATTACCCATTGAAATGTGACAATGAATTCTGCCATCATCTGTAGAATAAAGTATGTTAATTGTTTTTCTATAAACGTCATACTAAATTTGCCAGAGGGGAAATGCAAATTTCAATAATTGAAGGAAACGTATTTTAAAAATAAGGATCATTACATTCAGCGTTTACGGTGTAGATTCCAAATGATTTCTCATAAAAAACAATTAAAATGATCTTCTCTAAATATCTCCCCCTCAGGATTATATCAACTGTAGCAAACTAGTTGAACATATCATGGTACGAACATATGTACAAACATATGAACGTTCATATGTACGTACGACAGGACAATGTATGATATATTTATGTGTGTGTAATATCCGTATAAATGGAAAATAAAAGTTGAAATGTATGTCTAAGTCTTGAAAAAGTTGCTTCTTTTTTCAGTACGTGAATTTAACCCCTTCTGAAATGCGTGACTGATTGCAGTTTATAGGAAAAACGTTCAATCACTCGTTCTCAGCAACCTTTAATTATGTAATACATTTTAGGAACCGAGAAACTTTCTTTCCGCAAGCATGTGACATTTTTTCTCCATTTTCATCAGGTAACCTTGCATATTTACATTCATACTCAATACAAAATAATTCTTAGCTGCCATTTATTACATGTAAACAGAGACTCATTAATAAGTATGTTTATTTATTATAAAGTGCACGTAATTTAGATTTGAACTTATATCCGTTGTCGATATAGTCATGAGCTTACTGTCAAATACATTGCTGTTCTGTTTTAGACAAAATAAATTACACTTAGGCCCCTTAGCTAATACGTTGAAAAAGGGTTTAGCAATATAAGAAAAAAACAATTTTTTTTAACGGGAATTAATATCTCAGAAAAAAATGCAATTTTGAAAGAGATTCCACAAGATGTTTAATATTACTGACTTTGAAATTAAACTTTATAATACAAGGTGTCAGGGATAAAGGTATCCAAAAGTCATGAGTTATTTTTACGGAGCTATCTTTTAGAATTAAAAAATAAATGTTGAACTAGAAAGAACTTCTCACCAAGTTTTAATATCAATCATAGACTTCGACCATAGTATCATAGATTTCAATGTGTGCACCTTTTTTAGCACAACAAACGTCTAAATGTTAATCCACAAGTGTTTCGTAGCATATCAGGAGTTATTACACGAATTGCTTGAATGATTCGTTTCTTCAACTCATCCACAGTTTCAATTTTTTGTTTATACACAACGGATATAATAAATCCCCAAGCAAAAAAGTCTAATAACGCCTGATAAGCTACGAAAAACTTGGAGAGAATTGGATTACCATTTAGACGTTATTCGTGCTACAAAATGTGCACGCATCGAAATCTATGATACTATGATAGAAATATATGATTGATATTAAAACTTGGTGAGATTTTCTTTCTATTCAAATAATTGTCTTTAAATTCTAATGGGTAGTTCCGTAAAAATAAGTCATGACTTTTGGATACCTTTAGCCCGGATACCCTGTATAGGACAGAATGTAAGTAAGAAAACTTTACTAATCATCTGAGTATATTCATTGAGGCATTAAAACCAACGTAGGAAAATTTTATACATCGAAATGACGAAATTCGTTAGGAGAAAATACACGAATTATATATAACTTTGTAGAAAGACTTATAATAACGAACGCGTGATATCTTCCATTTGTAAGAGTCAATATTTGATACCAGAAATTAAGTAGCTTAGTACGTTATATATTAATGTCTCGGTAGACTAGCAGTTATAGGATAAAATCGCACAGAACCAAGGGAGATTAAAAATAAATTACCTAAAATTTCATGTTAATTAAACTTTCTTAATTAAAGTTCTTACTTCCGATATCCAAATTATGCATATACCATGTACTCTCCAGGTGCAAAACATGTAAAAAAAATTAGGAATTCCTCCAAGAATGTTCATCTCACTGAATGTTTTATGTTTTTAAAAATGGTAAATGACGTTACAGCAAGGAATTGAATTTTTATTCTTTTAAATTTCATCGTAATCTTTGCAAAGACGTCATGCGTATGAAAGACATACATCTTAAAGTTTCTCGGGCCATTAACTTTTCAGGCAATTCGTAACTCGTAGGATAATACTTTTGCTTTCGGTTTTATAGCTGTTCACAATTCAATCGATGCTGTCTATAAAACTTAATCTGTACATATTTCATTCCTGTATCATTGCACTTATGGTTTACACTATATTACAAATTTCTGAATATAAATTTATATTTGTATAGTAACAAACTTGGTCTTATGGTATGTATTATACAAATGATTAAAAGAGGAACCATTTCATTAGCGGGAAACCTCTACTTTTGGGTTTATATTCATCAGTATAGATGCATTACTTTAAATATCATTTAATACTTGAGCAAATGTATAGTTTTAAAGACTCATCATATATATATATATATATATATATATATATATATATATATATATATATATATACATAGAGACCCTTTGCTTGTTAATTATTTCATAGTAACTTTTAGCCTCATGGATCTGGTCTAGCCTACGGCTAGAGCGGGTGGAATAAGCCACACGCACACACACACACACACACACACATATATACATATATATATATATATATATATATAATATATGCATTCTTAGACCCGTATTCTTGGAATACATGCTATGCCACCCCGTAAGGAAGAGATTAAATTTCTCTCTTAACATTATTGTCTAATTCGACTCTAAACATTACCATCTGTTCTAAAAATACTCAAAAAAGCGCTTGACTTTTAAGCTTTCTCGTAGGAATTTCTCACAATATTTCTTTACTGTTTTGTACAGAATGCAGCAGTAAATGTTCTTTAGCAAGAAGAAAGAATATAATTCATCACTAAATAAATTGCAAATGCTACTTAAAAATCATTTAAAGTGTTAAGCATTTAACAACCGATAAATTTATTATCTTATAAACAGTATAACATAATGTTTGGAGAAGCAATATACATTGACTACCTTCAATTTTGAGACCTTCTTACTACTTCTTACAACTTCTTAGTTGAAAGCATCCTTTCAAATATCATATTCAGTCAGTTCAACATTTTTTTAAATTGATGAAATATTCATTAAAATAATTGAAATCTATTTTTTTTAAATTCTTTAAATTTTTCTCTTGGACTTTTTAAAATTTTTTTTATAAAAGTTAAGTGATCTGATAGAAATGAGAACGGAATTTATTTCTTCTTACCCTATAATTTTCTGTAACACACCCGTCGGTTCGAAATATGTATTTAATTTTATCTTTCTAGCATTAAGTTAAGAAGCAATTTCTTACGCGCAGATTATTTTTGGGCATCCAATCGTAAGTTTTATTTCAATGATATGTAATCCATATTTCAGTAAATCTCAGCTGTCAAATTCATCATTTACTTGTCATTAATTTCCACCTAGGTTACAGACTGAATGAGATATGTTGGATACAAAGTTCCAGTTATGTACAATTGTACTCTAGATTACTTTTTTTATATAACCATTAGGAAGAGATGAAAAATTTAGTATGAGAACTACTGTATAATATGTAATTTTTCTTTCCATAATGTGCAATCTATCTCTCAGTAAGGCTTAGCTGTCAAATTTCTTATTCACTTGTCATTAATATCCAGCTTGGTTACATATTGAATGTGATTTGTTTGATACAAAATTGCAGTTGTGTATAGTAGTATTCTAGAGTATTCTGCTGTATTAATAGCATAGGGAAGAAATGAAAACATTAGTATAAAATGTGAATTATAGTTTAAAATTACCGAAGAATTGATTTTTTTAGTTCAAATTACCAACATTTTGTTGCTGTTAATGTTCCAAACGCCCCCTGGCAGGACGTTCCAGACCAGGTCCATATAGATTTCGGGCTGAGGAGTGCGGGTCCAGTTTATCTTAGCACCACAAGAGTCGGAGTCCAACTTAGTTAGTTGCCACCACAATTTTGATGGATCGTCCCCAGGGGTGACATCTGGGGGTATTGTACCTCTCCCACTCACTCAATTCATGTAAGGAATTTCCGGTCTACGGATTTAAAGTTACAATATGCAGCCTGGACATGAAGGCACTTTGCGACATTCGATACGAGCACCCTCAGCCCGGAAAGCCGATTCGCAATCGAAAGGCTACCCAGCCCCCCCCCCCCCATTTTCTACTAATATTAGTCAAAATAAACATTCAAAAATGTGTAGGCATATATTGAATATTCGTCTAACATGACGGATGGAACTTTAATAGTGGCATCACTGTTGTAAAGACCCCACTCAGCAACACCCAAGAAAGCAGCCTACAGCACAAGTACGTCACATACCTGCCTTACCTCAGAGCGAATACGTTCTTTCCACAAACATCATACGTCCGCGCAGTGACAGGACGAACACAGCCATGTTTAAGTTACCGATCTATCGTAAGTTTTTTTTTTGCAACGTACTGTTAGAAGGAAAATTCTTGTGCGCATACAGCGGATACTTTGGTTGATGTGCTTGCTCGCTGGGCCTAGGAAGTACTGTACCATCCCCCATATTCCCCGGACCCCCGTGTGAGTTTGATGTAATCTCTAAGATGAAAGTATTGATCCGTGGCATTCTCTCCATAACGTTCCAGAGATTCTGCAGGCTGTAGACCGCTCCATGCGAAGAATCAACAGACCAGGTGCTGCCAACGGCATCCTGTAGCTTCCAAAACGTTGGCAACGGGTGCTAAACAATGATGGTTACTACTTTAAAGGGCTATAGAAGTTTCGCCCCTGTATCTCTTCTTTATAATTTATACATACCTAGTTGCCGCTATTAAAATTCCATCCTATGACTTATTAGTTTTTACTGATTTTGGTCTCAGAGACTTTTTAGAATTCTGAATCTGCTCACGAGCACACGAGTAGCAAAGATTATAGTACCACAAGAAATTGTGAATTTGTCATACTCCATAGTTATTTTCTGTTGTTGCTGTTGCTATTAATTCTATCTGATCTAGCTGATAGGCTAGACCATATCTATGAGACCAAAAACATTAAACAAATCCAAGACAAGTACGGTACACTGCGTCAAATCATCCTTTTCAAGCCCGAAGTAAGAAAGAAGATGGTCAGAGGTGGAATGTTTGATGTTACATTTTCCACAAATGGGGAAGATGTTATTGCCTTGATCAAATAAAAGGCACTTCAGGCGACCACTTAGGAGTCTTCACAAAGTAGTCTGCTAAACCCTATTGCCCACAAAAGCCATAGCTCCTCCCGGCAGTCTGCCACACTACCAGTCATGTGCTGGAGGAGATAGCCAAAAAAGAGCAATGGCAGATTTAACTCTTCAGCAGATCTCCAAAAAAGTTAAAGTGTTAGAGGTCAAATACATTGTAGTTCCCTCCTTTCCATGAGATATTTTCTTTAGGGTATTAATCTCTCATTTACCGAAGTTTGATCTAAACTGAATCCATTTTCATTTAATGATCTCATATTTTTAACCTATAGGTAATACATTCAGTTGGTGAATATTTTCAAATTTTTATACTTAGCAGGTTTAGAAAAACAAAAAATTTAGAGACTGTTTAAACTCAGTCTGCTAGATTCTAAATGCGATATGATAATAATAGTTCATTCTATTCTGATCATTTAACATAGTTATATACAAATATTGAATATATTATTTTTCTACAGTTTTTTGGATAAATAAAATTACAATCATTTCGATTTACGAGTCATAAATATACTGCAGATGATTAGAAACAATTTTATGTCCTACAAATATTTTTATAACCAAGTTCCGTATTGTGATTGATTATTCAAAACTCCGAATATCTTACGTATTTTCAGAAATGAAGATTGCTTTCGTTTATTATTATATTATAAACAGTGAGTATTTGTAATATAAAGGTAATGTTTCATGAATTTAAATGATAAGTCATGCTATGATTTCTTCAAACTTTACATTTCACTGAGGAAGTTGTTTAAACATGTCCGGAGAGATTAAATATTTCTGAGAAATTTAGTGTTCTGGTAGTTTACTTCTTCATTCTAATAAGGTATGTTGAGTTACAAAATTAGGAATAATTTAAAAAATTAAATCAGTGCTATGAACATTGTCTTCTATTTACAATCACTTTATTATGGCTGTTCTGTACTAACCCTATTGGATTCACTCGCCTCAATGTTAACCTATTGAAAAAAAATTGTCCAAAGATTGCCGACTTGGATTTAAAGATTTTTTAAATTTTAAATTGTACACCGTAATAAAGAAAGATTTTTTACATCTTGGTACATTTTATGGTTCCAAAAAGAAATAGCAAATATTTTATATTATAAATTATTCCGGAAAAAATGTGGTAGAGTGTGTTTTAAACACTCATGAATTCCTTTGGTGGACGAAATTTATAAAATGAATCCTGTTGCAAGATGCAGAAACGTTCTTGCTATCTGAAAATAGCATTTTTATTGGATTATCAGCATTCATGTAGCTGTAAATATTAGACAAATTTTCTCCATAGATTAACACTGAAGTGAGCGAATGCAAAAGGGTTAGAACACAGCACCCTTAAAATATATCACTTTGTTACTGACACAGAGAATGTAAGTTATTTATTTTAACGTGTTGGTCAGATAAGAATAAAAATATGTCTTATTCATGAATAATATTTGTAAAAGTAATTATTACAAAATATTCTGAATCTTTCAAACAATTTTGATTGCGTTATCAGAAGGTTTTGTCCATTATTACTAATAAATCATTCTTTATGCAAATTTACAAAAAAACATTGCTTTCGTTAACTCTAATACGATTTCATGTGGTAATATGATTGATTAAGGTAATCAATTCACAGTTTAAAACTTAAATTTTGAGAATTGTTATGGTTCTGAAAAATTAAATTTGCATTTTTCTGGAGCAGAATGATTAAAAGTTGTCTTGTAAACAGGAGTCAAATATAACTCATCAATTAAATATTAAAACATCCACTTTAAAATTAAAGTAAGGTATGTTAAGATCTAAATTTTAAAAACCTAATAAATCAAATGTTTGTTCTAAACTTTTGTCATGCGTCTGTCGTTATGAATTTTGAATATTTTAACAATACATTTGATTATTGTTAAAGATGCCAGTCACAGTACGTTTAAGAGATAAATGTTATATATATATATATATATATATATATATATATGATCAAAAAGGGTAAACAATTTCGCACTTTAATTAAATATTAAAACTAAAAACAACCTTTCATTAAATTTATTTTGCCTTTAACAGCTAGACTGACGTGCAATTAGCTCTGGTAGCTTTTAAAGATAAAATTTTCTTTTAAAAAAAATTCAGGAATTATTTTCTTTTTATCTGAATTACGGTTTACTCATTTGCTTTGTGCTTCAGTTAAGCGCATATATATACATATTTTTTGTAATTTTATTATAATATTCTGTATATTTGTATAATAAGTTATTTTGTTGAATTAAGTGAAAACAGTTTTCTTTTCAATGTTTTACAATTTTTTGGATCCATGTTCTGCTGCTGTAGTTTTTAAGTTCTAAAAGAAATGTAACATTATAATGAATTTTTGCGTGACTTAAGTTTATTTGTAACAAGGTTTAAAAATTTTAGTATGAGAAGGAAATCGTAAAAATTTAAACATTACAAACGAAAAAATGTAAAATAAATATTAAAAGCATAATAAAAATAATCTAATACTAAGATGTCTTTTTATAACGAAATATAATTTTATTGTTTCTTAGCAAATGAGTTTTACTCTAATACTTTCCTTTGAAAAGATTTTTAAACAACAAAATTTCGCTTTAAGTGAACTAAAAATAGCTTAAAATGTCTGTTTGCTCACGCTGTGTAATGTATCTTTCTTCGTTTTTATATTTTTGTAATATTCCTTTTTGCATACTTTAGAGCCATGGGGCACAGACTTTATTTGATCAAGACCCACTTTCTTACAGTAAAAAATCCCTTGGTTCCCAATGAAAATTTTTTGCTGGTAGCAAACTTTTCTAAAAAATTTGGAAAATATAACAAATATTAATAAAATAGAAAAAAAGATACAAACACATTTTGACTACTTTAAAAATCAAGAATTTTTTTGATTTTAGGTATACGGTAAAGCCTCGTTTATCCGGACTGACTGGGACCGTAGGCAATCCGGGCAATCGAAAATCTGGATAATCCGGGTAATATGGGTAATAAGCAAAACAAAATCCTTAACTAAGCAGACTTACTGTTTGTTATGATGAAAAATCTATGTTTTGTAACAAAATTAAATAGTATTGTTTACAAGACATTAAAAATATAAAAATATACTTTTCACATCATTTTTTAGCAAGGAATCGGTAAGTCTAGTAAAGCTTTCTTAAACTCAACATAAAGAATTTTATTACTACAATTTATTGTACAATCATTGAAGGATCTGTACATTGTATCAAAATAAAAACAGAACATTTGGGGTACTTGCAGTTACGTTCTTGCTATCGTAGTTAAAAATGTTTATCTAATGTGAACATTAAATAAAAATGTCTACAAATCTGATTCGTATTATGCGGAGATCCGGGTGGACGAGGTTTCACAGTATAGTATTTGCTTGGCATAACAACAATACAAAAATTCTTGCTTACCATCTAAACTTGTTTTTAGCAAATTTCATGTGATTAAAACTTCACACCTAAATATCAATATGTACTAGTATTTCACTTAGGTAAAAATTATCAAAAATCGAAATGTGTTAATTTTTACCTAAATCTGAAATCATGCTTAATAACAAATCCGAAATCCTTTACCTAAATCTGAAATCTAATTCTAAAATCAAGATATTTTATGACAAAATGATTTCAGATTAATGAGCTTTATATTTAAACATTGAAAATTATGCATTTCATTTATTTCTATAAAACTAAAACAGAAAAATAGGAGTGCGAAGGGTCAGCCTGAAATCATTTACCTAAATCTGAAATCAAATTCTGATATTAAGTTATTTTATTAGAGTATGATTTTCTATTAATAAGCTTCATATTTAAACATTGAAAATTATGCACTTCATTTATTGATATAAAACTAAAATAGAAAATATTATGAGTGAAAAGGATTACCGTTGACCTCAGATAATATTTGTTGTATATTTGAGAGTGCTACTCTCAAATCATCTCTGGGTCAAGTCTTTATCCATATCTAGTTTTTAAACCTTCTCATTTTGAAAACCTAGTCGTAGACAAATTGAATCAAATGGATGAAATGGAAGCATAGCCTTTTGTAATGTCTTCCTTTCGCAAAACTGTTTGATAAATTATTTAATAACATCATATCATATACATTTTAACATACATAAAATGGGAATAAAAATGTATAATAATAGACATTTAAAGTATATTTTTAATTAAATAATTCAATATAATATGAATTTACTTAAAACTATTAGGGACCCTTCCGTTTTTTTTCGGAACAACCCTTGGGGGCTGCGAGCCATGGTTTGCAAACCATTACTTTAGAGTTTACTTTGAACTTCAAACTTGCCCCGTCATTCCCGCATAACGTTTCAAATATAACGTTTCGTTACTAAATCAGAGTGTTAAAATAATTTCTCTAAACACCTGCTTAAGCATTTTAAAATTTCTTTAATAGTACATCGGTATTTAAATATTTTTCACGGAATTTCTTGTAAAGGCACGATGTCAGGGCAAGCAACTATGATATTCAAATTTAAGCATTCATCAACACATCCTTTAAAGGAGTTTGCTTTCACAGTAAATTAAAATTTGAAAAATAAATATTTCAAAGAAAAACATCATTAGCATTGTATAATTAATCATGCTCATAAACATTTGTTCCTGATAGATTTGGACTTATTAATATTATTAAAGCTAATTAAACATTACTTGCTCGTATATATATTCATAGCGTTGAAATTTCCCAATATAATTAAACAAAGGGTTCTTTCTTCTCAAGCGTTAATTGAACTGCGTAAGCATAGATAATGCTGGTGGAATAACTTAAAAAGAATATACCCATCCGTGCATCTAAAGTCAAAATGTTAGCAGAAAATTGAATTTTCTGAAGTATTCTTAATTGTAAATTTAATCATATCATCATTTTACAACTAAATATAAAGAAAAAAAATTACAATTTACTATAAATGAAATTGAGTTGCTTTTTTCTAAATGTGAGATGACGATTTTCCTATAATCGATATTTGTAAATGAGTGCGTACATCTATATCTCTCGATCTCTCTCTCTTTGAATATATATATATATATATATATATATATATATAATAAATTTAAAACTCTTTTTATTGTTTTACACACCTTTTCCAAATTCTTCATCTTAACGCAACGGAATACCGTCCCTTAACCTTGGATTGCGACCTAAATTCAACCAATATAAATCTATTTTTCCCCTAAAGCTGTTGTACGCGCGGACCATTATATAAAAGTTATATAAGATCGAACCGGGTCGAAAGCTCAAGAAACATCATCCGACATGACTCGCTAGGGTCCTGTTTTCGCTTCTCGCCAATTAAAAAGTCAGTGCGCCCATACCTGGCAGATCTTGGCGCTCTTTCTGTACACTTTGTGTTCGAACCATGAAACGAACATGACGTAAGTTGAGCCTCCGTCCATATCTTGCAGTGCTCTACGCTGCCGGGACCTTTTTACCCGGCATCGGTGGAATTAAACTTGTTATAATCCTACTAGAAGATGTCCAGCAACATTTCGGCAAATAAAACACTATTTTGTGACCTGATATCTCCTTCCATGGCGTTGAACTCAGTCACTCTCTCTATTTGCCAGCCACTTGTGTGTGAAAACAGCCTGACTACAAAATTACGGATCAAAACGGAACTTTCCCGATCAATCATCCTTTTGGAGGTATTACACACACACACACACACACACACACACACACACACACACACATATATATATATATATACATATATATATATATGTTATATATATATATATATATATAAGGAAACCTTAAAAAATAAACTCTTAACCGTTAATTTTAACTTAAGTTCCCAGACTTAAAAAACAGTATCAGATTTCAAAAGAACTTTTGAAAAATATCTTTTATTTACTCAATGTTAAGTATTTTATTTCTATATAAAATATACTTTTATTACAGTTAAATTTTTTAAAAAATGTTTTTACCTTTTTTTTTACAGAAAGCAATCAAGTGCTCTCTAAACTTAAAACTGCGATCATTATCATTATTTAACTGAATGGAAGACATGAAATAGAAGACTTCTATCATATTAAGAAAAATTGTGTGATTAAATGTCTAGCAGTATAGTAAAAATGGCATTCGTTGCTCAAATCTGCTTTCAAAAATTCCTTTAAAAAATGTTTCTTTCAAAACATTCTCTGAAGGAAGGATTTAGGATGTAATATTTTCACAATATAGAAAAAAGTTAAAAATCTTGAACAAAATTAATATCTTTGCACAAGAATATAATTTTACTAAAAAAAATTGTCACAATGATTTAAAAAAATATCGAAGATTAAAAAGGAGGGATTATGTAAAGAAAAGTACAAAACTCATCAGTCAAAAGAATCTAACAGAAATCAGTTTTAATAACAGTGTCGATCAAATAAAAAAATTTCTGATTCATCATTGTCACCCTATCTTCTAATCGATCGATCATATTTTAATCTAACACTTCATTATAAGCCTCGTCTGTGAAATTTTTTATGTTAATTTAAAAACTAGATCTTATATCATTTTATCAAGAAAATTCTATTGTCTTCTTCAAGCGCCAAATTTTACATCAGTTCTAACACGGATGAAAAAAATATTTTTTAAATACGTTTTTCTTTAGAAAATTTAAATTACTACTTTGATTTTATAAAAATTGTTAGTTTAAAATTAAAATATTTTATTATTATGTTTATTTTCATATATTCAAACAAATTATTAAACGTTTTGTATTGTTACTTTAAAATGATTTATGACCTTCTCTAATTATCTCACAATATTTTCCGTCGACGAAGAAAGTTAAAAAAATTATGAAGTATTGTATAATATGTTTTGTACTTTCATAATCAATAGCACATACTTTCCCTGATATCAAATTTAGATTCATTGCTAAAATATAACAAACAATGCTTCCTTCTATTCTATGCATCTTCTAAAAAGTTTCGAAAAAGAGGTTTCTTGCGTCTTTCTCTCCACTTTTCCTTCTCTTTTTCCTCTAAAGTAAATAATTTATCTAGAAAAAATTATAAACTAAAATTATTAAAATTTATAAACTTCATTTTCTAAAAAAATCTATACTTAATTCTCTTTATAAATGAAAAATGGATTAATTGTATTCACAAATTTCTTAAAAGTTATATTAATTCTTTTGTATTGATCTTTCCTTCAATTTGTTTATTAAAATGTTGTATATTTTCTTCTGTGATAAATAACCTCCTTTATTATAAAGAAATAAGGCTTACTTTCGTACTTAAATATAACTTACGTAATTTGCAGTTGAAGAATATTCTTAATTTGATCTTTCTTCTTTGTTCTCTGCCTTTTTAATTCAAATCCTCTAATACAAGGATCTTCAACCTTTTTTGTTGTGACACCCTTAGGAACGAGATTAGAAATTTGGAGCACCCTTGTTAGAATTTTAATTTTTTCCATTTTTTATGTATTAAATTAAAGTGGAATATATTTCATGAACATGCTAAATTTAAATAAAATTAAACACTCTACTGCTGATTTTATTCGGATCATTTAATATGCTTCACACCCAGGCCACAATTTGTTGAAAGCTAAGTAACAATCACTAGAACAGGATATATTAATACAGTTTCAATTATAGCCATGGAATTGAGTATAGTAATTAGACTCGAGGACTACAAAAGAAATAGATAAAAAAAGTTTTCTTTTGCAATTTGAGACTTGCGGTTGATGCTTAAGCACAAATGTTTGATGTCGAACCTAACAGCTTTGGGCGTGAATGTAGCTTATTCCCCCTCAGAAACGAATGCATCTATTTGTATCACAATCTGTCGGGCTTGACAGTAATTAATTCAACTTAATATTTCTTTAAAGCGGGCCGCCCTACAAATATATTTTTTGTTATCCAAAAAAATCTCGCTTCAATCGTGGCCGATCTCATGGCACCTTAACGTGCCGCGGTACATCGGTTGTGAATCACTGCTTCAATAGAAGAAAAGTAGTTATTGTTTATTTCAATGTGTAAATATTTTTGTGTCTTTTATTGAAAGTATACACCTAAATGAGTATCATTTCTACAATTAGCTACCCATTATATTAAATTTTAGAGGAAAACAATGGTAAATCCACTTTTGAATTCCAAAAGTAAGTTTCTCTGTAAGAGTGTATGTGAAACATTAGTACACCTTATAATTTTTTGACAAAATAAGGTATTAATTTAAAAGGTAAAAAGACATGCTGAGAGTACTAACTTTAAGAACGATTTTCCTTCACTACTGCTAAATCTCCTGCAACTTCTCAACCTGATTCGCTGCTATTATAGTAACAATCCTCTGATACCATGTATTAAAAGAAATGTTGCATACACCTAATTCAGTATCATTTCTACAATTAGCCTACAGTTATCAAGTTTAAGAGGAAAGTAATCATAAATCAAATCTTGAAACCCGAAAGTAAATTACTGTGTTAGAGTATTAATGCAAGAGGTAAAAAGAAATACTGACAATGCTAACTCGAAAATCGAGTTACCTTCATTACTGGCAAATTACGTGCATCTTTCACCTTACAGATTCGCTGTTATTATAATAACATATCTTTAATACCGATTATTAGAAGAAAAGTAACACACACTTAAATCAATATCATTTCTACCATTAACCACCCATTAAATTAAGTTTATGAGGAAAGTAAACAGGAATCAGATTTTGAAACACAAAGGTAAATTACTGTGTAAGAGAATTTTTCAAACGTTACCACGCTTTATAATTTTTCAACAAAATAAAGTATTAATGTAAGAGGTAAAAAGAAACACTGACAGTACTAACACGAAAAACCAGGCACCTTCACTGCTGGTGAATTGTGTGCATCCCGAGCCCTGCTTCAAATGCACTGCTATTACAATCCTCTAATACTGAGAATTAGAAGAAAAGTTGTATACAGTTAAATCAGTATCATTTCTACAATTAGTCATCCATTATATTATGTTTAAGGTATCAGACTACGTTCAGAACACTTTTTTAGAAACAAATGGTGTAGCCACACTTTATATACATATTGGGATTAAAATTCAATGAAGATAAATGAGAGAGTATCAGATTTAAATTAAACTTCTGTGTTTCTTCAAAATCGTTAAATATATTCTGAATTTTCAGGAAACTTTTGCTAATTTTACAACGTTATTATTAATATAATAGGTCATAAATAGGAAAATATTCATTCAATCAAAGTTATTTTAGTACCTCCTCTAGAAAACAATATATATACTAGGCACGCAAAATTTCACAAAAATTCAATGATAATATTTTTAGTTATCACTTTTGAAGTCAGCAAAAAATGGACATATCTCAGTTTTGAGAAAAGTGCATTTTAAGTTTTACATGTGCTTAGAATTATAAGCTATGTGAACTAGTTTAGAATTGCCACACAATTTGCAAAAACGTTCTTACTTTAATTATTTCAATAAAAGTTTACTAAAATTATATTAAAATATGAAATTCTGTTTGTACTAATTTCTAAAAGGTTTCTAGTCTTTTAATAAAAGACCCTTTCCGGTGATTTAAATCTCCACTTCCGGTTTTCTAATCATTATAAAATATTGAATATTTCGGCTTCTAATTAACGTACAGACAAAAATAAACCTATTTTGTAAAGCTAGATAACTTATCTATCCAATTAAAGAATAAAAAAAATGTTATTTTTGGCCCAAATTAAACTTTATAACATAGTCGGATACCTTAAGAGGACAGCAATATTAAATCAACTTTTGTATCACAAAATTAAATTACTCTGTAACAGTATTTGGAAAATATTAGCATGTGTCATAAATTTTGACAAAATAAAGTATTAAGAGGTAAAAAGAAACACTGACAGTGCTAAGTCGAAAAACGAGTTGCCTTTACTACTGGTGAATTGTGCGCATCTTCCGCCTTACGGAGCGGGAGGTTTTACCCCGCATTCCTTTTCAAAAAAAAAAAAAAACTCTACATGCATTGAATTAAAACGGTCCTATTGAATGAATTAGCTGTAGTATTCATGCGATGAAGATTCAAGTCAGAGTATAGAAAGAATTGCAAGTAAAAGGTATCCGTAGTCTTTTTAAAAAGGGGGAAATGTTTCTCAAAGACATAATTTAATGAATAATTGAAGATGAATCAGAGCTTTATGCATATTCATTGCGATTGACTTTCATTATTAAAGAACATTTTGAAGTGATGGTAAAATAGAACTTTCTTAATCTTGAATATCCCTTTCTACGTAATAAAGTCTAGCACTGAAGAGTATTTTTCAAGTTGGACGCGATGAAAAAGGTCATTTATAAACTGAGTTCTTTATTTGTGTACTTAAAATTTAAGACATTTCGCGAAAATAAATTATGTAAAAAACCGTAGCTCACAGACCGAAACATCGAATTATGGCTTTTGTTTTAACTTGCTTGGCCTGGTGTAAGCAGACAAGTGCTTCAATTAAGAGTTCCAATGAATAAAGCTATTTCTATTGCTTTAAAATACTTTTATTTCAGTTTTATATTTCAAAGGGAGATTTCAAATACTTTGAATCTTTAATACCAATGTTAACTTTGTATTTTTTTTACGTTTTTGCGTTTAGAAATTTATTTCGAACTGTGCTTAGCTTCTCTTTCTAAAGTAAGTTAAGGAGGAATTTCTAAAAGTGTTCTATAGCAAGGTTTTGATTCCGAAGTCTTTTATTAAAGACCTCCTCTTATTAATGAAACACAGGAGATTTACATTTGTAACACTAAAAAATAAAGAATCGAGATAAAAGTTTTATTTTTAAAATATATGATATATATCGCGCATATTTTACTTCCCAAATTAGGGGCTTTAGTGTAATATATATATATATATATACCCAACAAACACAGGACTGACGGCAGCTTATCGGGCCAGTGCTGGAGGCACCGGTTGAACGACAAGTACGGGAGAATTTTGTCGGGCCACTGGCGGGTTGTTTACGAACCTCCGAAGGGGAAACGCTTTCCGTTTACGTGTTTCAGGGCCTGTTATGGGTTGATATGAATCGCACCGAAATCGTTTACCCTGCATCGTCCCGGAACTGTACCTCCGATTCGTAACCACAAGTAACAGATATCTGCATCAGAATTATGGATTTGAAAGGGAAGGCGAAGATTAAATTTAACAGACTTTTCAAAAATATTTATTTCATTGTTGTGAAACTTCTTTTACGCGGAAAATTCCCATAATTTTCCTTGTATGTAAAGATTGTATTATGTGAAAAGTATTATGTGAAATTGTATAATTGTATTATGTGAAAATTCACATAATTTTCCTTGTATGTAAAGATTGTATTCTGTGTGTATGTTTTTAACTCCCTAGAAGCTTATAAAAACAGATGAAAATTAGTTTCAATTTTATATATTACTGGAGAAATTAAATATCTACTTAAAAATGGGTCCTTGTTTCACCACTCTTTATTTATAAGAGAGGAAATAGTGATAAAATTTGTATTTTTTTAAATTTCTTCTATAGTATATTAAAATAATAATATATATTTTTGTAGATAAAATATTCAAAATATATTTTTCAGGAAATTTACATATTCTAAGTATTTCTAATTGTTAGATGCCATTATAAAACAACTGATTTTGTAGAATTTTTTCTCGAATTTCATCGTATTAATTTTACAGTAACATATTCTTATAATACAAATTTGAATGAAAGAAAAAGAATTTTAAATTTACAGACCTTAGTTAAAATAAACAAATCACACATATTTAGAAAAATATTAATGTAATGTAATGTCAGAGACATAGACAGTAGATGTCATGAGACACCAAAAAATATCAAAAAATAAGACCCTTTATCCTCAGTACGTACATTGAAGAATATATATTACATTGTTTTTTTTTTGTAATTGAATCAGGATACGAGAAATAATATTTACAATAAGAAAAAAAAAGGCAAAAAAATTAGTTTAAATAAATGTTAGAAATAAAAAATAAGGCAATTAAGTTTAAAATAATAAGTAAGTTATATTTAATAAATTAAATTGGCAGGTTTGAACATCCGTGAGTACAGATAACAGAACTGCACTTTGCAGGATCGAACCGAGGACTGAAGCATGGGAAGCAAAAACGAACGCCCCACACCAGCATTCCCTGATAGGGTATCAAGTGTGGAACTTCAATAAGAGGAAACTGCCTCGCATGGAACAGAAAAATAAAGGAAAAATGTTAAACACTATCAGAAACCACACTATCAGAATAACACTATCAGAATTAACCTGTGAACAATTAATGGACTGGGTAAGATTTGAAATATTAAGATCGGAACATAAATTTTTAATTTTTAAGTGGCCGTTCGGTTTTGGGATTTTTTTTTCCAAAAAAATTCAATGCGTAAGTAAATTAAGTAATTTTGAAAGGTCCGATATTAATCCAATTGCAGTAATGTTTTCAGATAAGATTTTGAGAAAGTTTCATGAAATTGATTTGGGATATTGAATTTTGACTAGGTTGTACATTTTGTTGAGGGTATCTTTGTACCCTTCCGCCATTAAAAAAAAAAACATGGCTCAGGTTTGGTTTCCCGCCTAACAGGAAATTCATCATTAGCAGCGGGAATTTCTTTCCTCCGGATTACGACAATTTCCTAGGATAGAAAATTGGTTTGAGAGATTGATTCGATCATTAATGCTAGTTAAGTTCGAGAGCAATTCGCTTTAGACCAACCCAAATTTAAAAAATCACATTATGTTCGATTTCGTTCAAAATTACCACATCACATTGCATACCAAGATTATAATATTTTATACATTACATATACAATGTATTTTTCATTTTCATAATAAAACTAAACTTTTGAATGTAGTTGACTTTTTTATGCGGCCCGCCTGCCTTGAAAAAATTTACCATGTGGCCCAGATGCTGCAAAAGGTTAAACACCCTGCTTTAAGCTCATCAGCCTGATTCAGAGGTTTAACTTTTTCAGATTTAGGAATATAATCAAAAGTGGGTGTAGAAGAAAATTTAAACGCACACTTACTGTGCATAAGATTAAAAAGTTCTTTGAGATTGGGGATGTTAAACGTTATTTTGAAAAAAAAGAAATTCATGTTTTTCAAAAGTCCATAGTAATCACACATGGTTTCCATTACTTATTTCACTGACACATTGAATTGTGTTTTGTTTTGTTTTTTATTATTAAATTTTGGCATTATCTTTTGAGAATGTATTTTCGTTTTTATCAATGCAACTCTTGCAGAAGTGCCACGGACGGGTAAGGGTGACTCGGTAACGAATTTAACAATCCTTTCTACTGCTTGTGTGTGACATGGAAAATTGCTGAAGTCAGTACGTTGACTCTCCTGATCAGATTATTTTGCTTCCTAGTTTATAATCAGAAATATGCCTCGTTCTGTTACTTTAACATCTTTACGTACAATCATATCAATATAATCCTTGGCATCAAAGTTTATACGTTGAACTTAAAACTTTCCAATGCCCCCTTCATTTTTCAGTCCTTGCTTTTAGAATCCGGCGTAATCCAAGCTGTCTTACGTGGCTGCGATCAACTGATATCATACATAAGAGGAGATTTTCAGAAGCAGCGAAGTACGAATTTCTTTGAATGACTGGGTCAATTACATTTTTAAGAGTCTGATGGAGGTAACGTGAATAGCTTACAAGTTTCCACAAGTGCTTCGATCCATGGATATAAGATAGTTTCCGCTTTATGTGAAACGAAACAGATGCATATACTTACAAAATGTACTCAGTCAGTATTCGGAGATTTTTTTTGCAGTACATTCTGTTCCCACATACAAGTGAAGTATTTGGTTTGCTAATGTAAGCTATCATGAATAACAAAGTTTTCCTGGTTTTCTCATAGACAAATCAGAAGAGCACCTTCCAACAGAGATTGCATTAGACATTTCTAACAAATATTTTGGGTCCACACTTAAATCATCCTTAATTTCTAGTAATGGAATGCCATTTTCAATAGGTGATAATTCAATTACTGGAAGTTCATAGCAGTTTTCTAGTTGTTTACCTATTTCTCCTCCAAATTAGGACGTAGGCGCAGTTCATTTCCATGAAATAGACAAATCAACCACTGCAGTGGCCTTCTTAATTCCTTTTCAAATAAACGAACCACATCATTATTCAATCCAGTGTTCACGGCAGTTCCACCCATTCCAATTACAGTAATGTTTAAATTCTGGTTGTTGTCATTGAAAAATGCTATTATGCTATCTTATATACATTTTCCAGTGCCAGAAATCTGCTTCTGAAAATCTCGTCCTTTGTATGATATCAGATGATCGCAGTCATGTAAGAGAGAGCTTGGATTACCCCGGAATCTAAAAGCAAGGGCTGAAAATGAAGGTGGCATCAAAAAGTTTTTATTTCAACGTATAAACTTTGATGCCAAGGATTATATTGATATGATTGAATGGAATGATGTTAAAGTAACAGGACTTCCTATGAAGAGGCATATTTCTGATGACAAACAGAAAGCAATTCAATGTGTCAGTGAAATAAGTAAAGCAAACCATGTATGATTACTATGGACTTTTGAAAAATATGAATGTTTATTTCAAAATAACACTTTGCCTTTAAAGACATTACATTAATATTTTTCTAAATAAATGTGATTTGTTTATTTTAACTAAGGTCCGTTAATTAAAAATTGTTTTTATCATTCCAATGTGTATTATAAGAATATACTACTGTAAAATTAAGATGATGAAAATTGCGAAATTCTACAAAATCAGTTGTTCTGTAATGACATCTAAAAATTAGAAATACTTAGAAATACCTAAGTTTCTTGTAAAAATATTTTGAATATTTTATTTACAAAAAATATATATTATTAATTTAATATACCATAAAATAAACAGAAAAAAAGAATTTTATCTCTTTTCACAAAAATATCTATTTTGAAGCACCTGAAAAATATTTCAGTAGAGCAATAAAATTTTATATTCAATACCAAAAGGCAGCTTTTGAAAGCTATAGCATAATGAAATTTCAAACCATCTTTTTTTTCGCCTCGTCATACTACAATGCACTAGTGTCATCTGATTGGACATTCAGTTGCACGTGATTGAAAAGGCGCCATTAAAGATTGATTACAAGTTCGTTGAAATTAATCCACAAGTAAGTTTCATTCGTTAGTCTTAAATTATTGCCTTTAGATTTTATTTAACACCCTTACATAGTGAACATTATTCTATTTCTGTTATAAGATAGTGTTTTAATCCAAGTTATATATGAATTGACCATATTTCAGATCAAACTCTACTGAACTGAGTGTATTGAATTAGCAATACTTATGGCACTTACGAGCACTTTCGTATGTATAAATAAAAACATTTTGTTTCGGAATAATTTAAGATTCGTGTTTCAGTTAATATTTTAGATGGACAAAGGAAGTAAATGGACTCTTGTGAAAGTCTTAAGTATTTGCTAATTAAATTAATATTTAGAATTGTAATTTGTACGCACTATTTAGATTTTTATATCCTTTAGAAAGTATAAAATACATGACACAAATATCAATTCCAAATCTACATAGTTGAAAAATAAAAATGTATTTTCATTTCCAGTATAATATTTTCCATTTTATTTCTTTAAAGAAATTTGAAAGAAAATTATAATGAAATTTTTTTTAATATGTTAATCCAAATTAAACATTTTTTTACTACTGGATTGATAAATCAGTTACACATGATTCCTCCATAGTAAATTCATGCATAGTATTCAATGGTGGAAAAATTGTCCATTTTCCTATTAAATATATTTTACAATGTTCTTATTGCCAGGTATCAATAGGCAACAAATTATCCATGTCTAAATGTTAAAAGATGGATTCAAAAACGTTCCACATTATAAAAGATTCTAAAAATGAACTTGTAAATCATACAAAAGGATCTATTGAATTCCTTATCAAATTGTGTTTTGAGTAAACTTTATAAAATACACTGCATTTTATACATTATAAAGAAATAAAGAACAAATATTCTTAAAATTTTTGTGTTCATAATTTAAAAGAATGTATTTAGTATAATTATATATTTTAATTTAAATGCTAAACACTAATAGGTATTTTTCATGTATAATCTTAATAGCCTTAAAATATAATTTTTTTAAAATTCTATTTATAATGTTCTATGTGTACACTCAATTGCTATATATTTATATGTTATTCCTACTGGGTGAAATTTCTTTATGTCTATCGAGAGCAAAGATATATTCAAAATTTCAAAACCAGATCAAAATATTGTTTAATCAGTATCCACATGTCAAGTAAATATTGAAACAATAGCAAATATTGGAGCATTTTTTTATTTTGAATATCTCATTAAATAAAAAGCTTATTTAAGGAACATTTTGAATTTCAATTGCTATTAATCAATATTTTGAACTGGCTTTGATATTTAGATTATATTTCTACTCTCTCTGAAGATATAAAATAAAACAATTTCACTCTTTAGGAATAACATAATGGTGCATACTTTTTGCAACTGAGTGTATATATTCTTGCAATTGAGTGTATATATATTTTCAAGAATTATTAATTTTTGTATGTATGTGAACTCCATTGTATTCCTGAATTCATTCAAAGAACCTCTGGAGTAATGAGAAGTTTAGAGTTTTAAATTTGTGTCAATATAGATGCCACGTGCATTTAATTTTCTAATTTGTATCGTGTTTGAAATCACTTTTATCAGTGTTATTAGAGATGATGGCAGTGAAAATTATTCCAAAATAGACTATTTAGATACATAAATTGTTTCTTAACTTATTAATTTGCATTCCATGTTTTTAAATTATATATTTATAAGTATATAGATTTGTAGATTATCAGAATGTGTACATACAAAAAATTGCTTTATTGTAATAGATATTGTACGATAAGAGTTTTTATAAATCTGAGAATGTTCTCAATAACTATCTATAAGCTGTTCATCTCTAAAGGTCTTTTGGAAATTATTTTGTTGTCATGCTGTGCAAAATAAATGTGAACTTATTGGCTTAATATATATATATAAAGGGTAAAATTAGTTTCTTTTCCCCTTTTTATATTAGTGATAAGCAAGTTTATAAAGAACTCTACTTTTCAATACTTCTTGGTTTGATAAAACATTAAATTTTTATTATGGCATTATAAGAAAATATTGGTTTCTTTACAGAATTTTGAAACTGGAATCTAACTTCGGGCTTGAAAGACAAATACCACTTGGATCTCATAACTCATGTAAGGTTTTTGTTTAACGTCACTGAGCCTACCTTTTTTATTCTCGAGCTATACTTTTATTTTCAGCAGTGGACTTGTGGCCAAAATCACTGTTTTTAATATTTTTTTAGATTTATTTTTAACTAATTAAATTTTTCTATGAAAAAACTATAAAAATATTTATTAAACAACTAAAAATTTCAAATTAGTTTTTTTAACTTAGACGCTAATCTGAACTTTCTCATAAACTTTGGTCTCAATAATTTGTGGATAGAATATTGATTTTCTTTATTTATTCTTTTTTAACTGTGAAGCTTGTTGTTAAGGTTTTAGATGAGTGAGAAAGTGCAATCCAGGGATTTCAGTTAACATGACTCCCTGGTCATGTTAACTCTTGTGAAAAAACTTGAAAGTCTTTAACTCTTGCCAAAAAAAGAGATTTATATTATAAAAGTATAAAATGCCAAGGTTTATTTAGAAAATATAAAATCTGTTCATGGACAAAGTTTGTTTATAAAACTGTAGATAAGACATTCATTGTGAGTTGTGGTTTATTATATCAAAATGTGTGTTTGATAAGTGAATGAAATAACCCTTTCTTAATAATGGAATAGAACTCCTGTATAATCAATGAATTCACGGATACAAGATACAGTTCCAAAAAGCAAAACGCCTGGTTTACAGAGTCTTTTATAATAACAGAAAAATGATATTTATATTATGAAAATGTGAAGTGCCAAGCTTTATTTATTCTTAATGGTTAACATTAAAATTTTAAAAATATTTTTAGAATTTCCTGATAAGTTGTTAGAGGTTCGTTGATAATTCATTACAGAAGTAGTAAAAAGGAAATTGCTTTTGGATGTATTAGATCATTAATTAATGGGCTAAGTAATTTTAAATTTTGGTAAAATTTAATTTTATGCATGCCATAAATTTTTCTCTCTGTTAAACATGTTTATTCCATTTTAAGTCTTAATACTTATATAAAGAATTTGGATTAAATGAAAACAGTAATGAGTGATGGTGAAAATGTATTAAATGTGGTAATTGAATTGCTTGATGTTCTAAGACATAAAATTTCTCATCATCAAAATACAATAATTGACTTCTTGACTGAACAACTGACTTTATTATTAAACAATATCCTATTTTGCTACCCCCCTTGTTTAAGTATATTATATAATCATCCTTCAAATCCTAATAGACCATTATTTTATATTTTTGATCCTGTACACATTCTGAAGTGTGTCAGAAATAATTGGCTGAATCAGAAGAATTATGGTCAGTGTATGCATTTTATTGATTTTAATGATCATAACTTAACTAAAACTGCCTCTTTTAGAACCATTAAAAGTATCCATTCTTTAGAGGATGGACAGATAGTGTTATCATAATGTGTTTGGATAATTATATCCAAACACATATTTAAACATAATATGTGTTTGGATTAACTTTTAAAAACTCCATCTTCTATGGAGAGACAAAATGTAAAACTATGCCTTAAAATTTTCAATGACTATTTTGTTGAAGGGTTGAAAGTGCTTTCTACACATACTGATGAACCTTTTTGTTTAGAAACATCTGAATATATTGCAATCATTATTAAATGGTGGAAGATAATGAATGTGTAAAGTAAGTTAAAAGGGGGTCATAAACGAGATGTGTATTGTGAGTCTTTGTCATCTAATTCATCCAATGAAAAGGTTATGTACCTACAAAAATTCTTAGTTTGGCTTGATACTTGGAATTCTCTTAAATATACTTCTGGCTTTTTAACTAAAACATATACCACACTTTCTCACACTACACATGCTGTACTTGAAATGTGAACATATTGTTGCAATGAATTGGGGATGGCATATTTCTTAACAGGAAAAATTCAAACCGACATTATTGAAAATAGGTTTGGAAAGTTTCGCCAATTGTCTGGGTCACAATACAACATCTCGTTGACACAGGTTTTCGAAAATGAATCGAAGCTTAGACTTCAAACCCTAGCCCCTTAATTTTATAATTTGTATCGTGTTTGAAATCACTTTTATCTGTGTTATTAGAGATGAAGGCAGTAAAAAAAATATCTTTAATATTTTATCCTAAATATATCTATTATGTGCTTTCTTACGTGCACATGCACACATTAGCCAGTTAAGACATAACTATGTTTTACTATCCTAAAATTAAGAGTTAGAAACTCATTAAATCTAAACTTTAGTTAAGTGTATGTCTGGGAACTAGTACCTCATCTCGTATATGGTATGTCAACTGGAATTTTTTCAAAAATTCTGATTAGTACTTTTTTTTCTCCCCATTGATTCTGAACTCTTCAAGTTAAGCATGAGCTTTGGGTTAATGAAAAAAATCATAGACAGCATCTGTTTTATGTTGTTCTTTAAATTGTTGCATTATGCTTAGAATTTCTTTTATTGCCTTGTCAAATATTTGATTGTACTAAATTTTTTAAAATTCCACTGAGCATCTTGTTTAGCTGTTTAAAAAAATGGGGGGAAATGCATTGTAAATTGTCTTTACTTTCTCAAAGTTTCATAATTAAATATGTTGATAAAGTTGTGCCTGAAAAATAACTCAACTGATTCTAAACATCAGTTGGAGTTTTATGGAAAGTTGAAATTGTTTCTTGGAAGTTTTGTGAGGTAGTAATCTAGTTCATGTATATTAAAGTCTTATTTAAATATTGTGCTAAACATATTCAGCACATTGAAAGTCTGATTACTTCTCAACTTTTAATCACCAGGCAATTTTTGGTATTAAATTATATGCTCAGTGCATATTCCATTATGAGTAATTTTCACTCAATCTGATTTGAAAATTCATGTGAGGAGAAATTTTTCTGATTATAATTTAACAGCTTGCCTTGTGTTATTATATATTTATTTTTATTCATTTCAGAAAGTCTGTTGGACAGTGTCTAATATTGCTGCTGGTAATACACAAGATTCAATGAGGTATTTAAAAAAGTCATGTATTTAATACCTTTTGGTTAATGTAATGTTACTTTTTAAAAAATAGTAAATTTACTGCTAAAAAAGTAAATTTACTGCTAAAACTTAATTTTATTCTCTAGTTGAGTGCAGTGGCATAGATTATTTTACAAAGTGCAATAAAATACTTTTAACTTTTCAAACCGAACTTCTAACCAGAAATTTAAAAAAAATTTAATAAAACTTTTAAAATTGAAAATATTTTCATGGATCTAAAGAATCGAACATAACACCTGTATGGTCAACTAAGTCATGGATAAAAGATGCAGCCCTAAAAGCAAAAGGCCTGGTTTCTGTATACTTTTATAATAATCATGTTACAACAGTATACAGAAACCAGGATTTTTGCTTTTAGAACTGAATCGTTTATCCATGAATTTGTTGACTATACAGGTTTTCTATTCCATTGTTAAGATCTGTGAAAATACTCTCATTAGCAAAATATTTTTTAAAAAACTTAAATTTGGGTTAGAAGCTTGGTTCAAAAAGTCTAAGTGTTTTTTCACGCTTTATAATATAATCTATGCCATTTCACTCAACATTGACAGCTAGTCAATATTACCCACCTCATTTTTCAAATTAACCTAGACTAATCAAACAATATATCATAACAATTGTTTAGTAATTACTGAATCTAAATAGTATATTTTGAATATTTTTTTACTGTGGTTATCCCTAATAACAGCTGCTCGCAAATAAAAAATACTTTATACACAGATCTCCACCATAATTTGACAATTTAGTAACAAAAGATATGCTCTATTAAAATACTATGCAGAATTTAGTATCCCAAATTACTTTCAACCACAATTTTTGTAAAACCAATTACTGTGAAAGCTACATCATATAATAAATGTTTACTTTATTCATTATTATAGTAATAGATTAGTTAAAGAGTATTCACTCTTTTCACTAAATTTCTGAGTACAGTACGACATTCAATCCTGTCAATTAAATGATTAGTTATTACAGATATAAATAAAATAGATTAGAATGCCTTGATAGAGTACAATAATTGAAAGCTGACTGAGAGACTTGTTTAGAATGACAACAAAATTTTCTCTTCACTATCGAGAATCACTCTCACATTGAAAGTAAAGAAACACAAGAATGAAGATTGAATACTATATAAAATCTTTAATTTCTAAATCTGACCCAGCATCTGTATTAATGCTCTGTATGGCATGTTGTAATCAAATTTAGAAGTTTTAAGATTTTGTATGCTAATGTTTTACTTAGCATTCAATCTTTATTCTTGTGTTTCTCTACTTTCAACAGCATTATTGTCAATAGTGAAGAGGAAATTTTGGTGTCATTCTAGACAAGTCTCTGATTCAGCTTTCAATGTTGAGCTGAAATTATGCTCAACATTAAAAACTGATTATTGTACTCTTATCAAGGCAATCTACCCTATTTTATTTATATATATAATAACAAATTAATCGACATGGTTGGATTTTCTACTGTACAGAGAGAAATTTAGTGAAAAGGGGAATACTCTTTACAAATATTTTATAACTATTTTCTATTAGTATATTTATTTAATCAAGTAAATATTTTTTACATGATGTAGTTTTCACAGTATGTAATTGGTTTTACAAAAAAAAATGTGGTAGGAATTTACTTCTCGGAAGTAGTTATCAATAAAATGACAACAGATTTAAAACTGCACTCATGTGTTGGGTGCTGTTTTATATCAAGTTTTTTTAAACCCCTGTCTCAGAATTTATATTTCCTAATTGGATTTATTTAATTCTACTTTATCAACAATGAATTTTTTCAACTACTTTCAACAATCAACTATTTTTACAACAATAAATTACCCTTTAATGTACAAAACTATGCAAAAAATAATTTTCTTATCTGCAGAGCATTTACTAACTCTACATCAAAAAATAATTTAAATAAATTCTTTTGATTCATAAATTATATCTGGGGATGGGAGTCATTTTCCTTTCACATAAATTTATGAACTGATTTTCTCTTTCTTTTTTTTCCCTAGATGCTGTAAAGATGGAGCCAGAGGTACAGCAAAAGGATCCTGTTTTGTAGAAAATATAGAAAAAAATTGTGTAAATGTGCTATGTACTTTCTAAATAAACTATTTTTACTTTAAACCAGCTCTTTTCTGTATTTAAAAACATGTGTGTCTGCATTTATTAACTCTACACCAAAAAATAATTTAAATAAATTCTGAGCAAGTTTTCACAAGCTCACAAAGATGGGTTTCATCATACACACTACACATTACTCAGGTTTGAAAGATAAATATATCAAATTATGTTAATAAATTTTATACTGGGGAAGTACAAATTTTTTGGGTTAATTATTAAAGTAGTACTGTTTTACATACTATAATCTCATTCTAAATTAAAAAAAAACAAACTGGAACCTTAGATCGAATGGAAAGATGATTTAGCTTTAATGGTTGGTATTAATGTTATCTTAAATTTCAAATTTGGGTAAATGTATCTTAATACGAAATGAGGTTTTGTTCTAACAAGTAAACTAATGATTCATATGCAAATTTTTAGGTAATAACAAAGATCAGTATTTGGCAATACCTAAAAATACATAAGGCAAAACTGAATACTAGAAATATGAAGGCAAAAAAATAATAATAAAAAAAGTGAAAGGGTTGATATCAGAGGTTAATCGTCAATGAAATAAATAAGCATATAAACGAAAGGGTCCTACGAAAAACTTTGAAAAACTGCCGGCGGTCCGATTCTGGTAGAATGCTGGCATGATACCCGGACCTACGGCACATTGCTGTTTACGAGATGGGTAGATGACGGTATGTCGACACCAATTATTGCTCCCGTAACCGGCCCGTCAACCTCCGGTTACGCTCCGGCTATCTGTCCGCATCGATGGCTTAATCGCGGCTGCCTAACGGTTCGCAGTCGGATGAACGATGGCTCGATTCCTACCGGAAGCGGCCCAGAAGTCGACGGGGTAGTCGCGGGCGAGAGGACACAGCCGTGACGGAAACGATACTGACCTAATGCGCCGGCCCGGCAGTGGTGAAATCGGCTGGCCGGAACCTTCCGACCCCGGCCCGATGACTTTGTGTTTGTTGGGTATATATTGCATTGTTAGATACTGTACTGTTAGAAATATTTAATTTAAAATATATTTATTCACATATATTATCCTGTTACATTTTATTTAAGAGTTTGTTTTGTTAGCATTTGATTTGAAACATAAGAAATTTTTATTTTATTTCAGACGTTATGCTGATAATTTTTTATTTTTAATTTTACGCATGCACTATAAAACTGGAGGTTTCTCTCCAGGCATTTTCAGCTGCAGTCTCTTGAAACACTTTGCAAACACAATTATATATATATATATATATATATATATATATATATATATATATATATATATTTATATAACAGTTCCGTAACTAACTGACAGATTACGCACAGACCAAACCGCTGGACCTAAAGGGCTGAAATATTGCATGGCGATTCTTCATATAGTGTACGGGTGCACTATGAAAAATGTTTGAAAAATTCTACTTAGATTTTTTTAAATTAATTTTTTAAGCTGTTTTTGTAAATTTAAAATAATGATCTGAGTGTTATAAAATTTATATCACAAGAAAGATCATAAAAATTCCTTTAAAATTATTTTTTTTTCGAATCTATACCTCTCTCTTCAGATTTTTGGTGAATTTTTAAAGATTAATTTTTAGAATTTAATTTTGGCAGCGCGCCAAACCCAGAATGTATCGCTCGGGCAAGGAGTAAACAGTTAAACAGAAAAGGACCAAAATCCGTAAAAAAAACGGTAAGCTACGATAAGAAAACCTACGTTAATTGCCCACGGTAGTTTCGTTAGAAGAGACAACCGGAAATTGTTATTTTTTTATAAATATAGTTTTTCTTTTACATTAATTGCATACATTGACCAGTGTATTTCATTTGAATATTTTCTTCTACATTATTTTGTCTATAAAAATATCCGTTACGATTTTTTTTAATAAATATATATATTTTTGCATACATTGATACATTTTGCAAACATTGCATACATTAATAGCATACATTTACCGTTTTATTTAGCGTTACTGTGGATAAGAAACGTTTCCAAAAAATAGTTGAGAAAGATTTAGTTATTGACGGCGAATATGTTCATACAATTGTTGTTCCTATTGTAGGAGATGGAGTCTGCTTATTTAGAGCTTTATCTTAAAGCAATTTCCTTATTTTTTCCTTGTAATTATCCTAAAATGTGCTCTGCAGCGAAGCACTGGTATTCAGCTAGTTGTGTATAAATGAAAACTTAAGATGGGAATTTATAACTGTAATAAGCAGGATGTGAATGTGCAGTGATCTAAATTGATAGGAGAACCACCCAGCCTAAGGTGACAACCGATTTATGACTACGATGCTTTACGGCGTCAATGAGTGAGGCTTGGCTCTGCATTGAACAACACGGGCCATAAAAACATAATAATACGAAGACACCAGCAATAAATCGGAGGTCAAAGATTAAGGAGCAGGTGCATGTTGCTTGTGAAGTATCCCAGACGTGAACAGGCATCAGGATTAAGTAGTACGCACAGATATTTTGCACTGGCAGCCAATGCGATGAAAATAAGCCGTGAATGAAACTGTGGACAAGATGGCTCGTCCCTCATCCCAATAAAGGTGTGGGGCGAGCGAATGAGAAGCCAAGAAGGCAACAACCAATGGAAAAACAAGTAAAGAAATATATATACGAGTTTGAAGTGTTTTACAAAGAGCCCGTTGTTATTAAAAAAAATGACAAGAAACTAAGCTGCCACAGGGCCGATAAGAGATCCCCTTATTACAAAAAGAACGACAAATACACTAAGCTGCTACGGGGCCGATGAGAATCCAAATAATACGAAATTGAATGCCCAGAATGAGCTCCTTACAAAAAAGAAACAAAAAACAACGGAATAAGCTACTACAAGGACGAGAAGAGAATCCAGTGACGACGTGAAATTACTTGCTTAGCAAAGGTCCGCAAACTACGACAAAGTGCAGTATAAAAAAAATGAGCCGAATCAACTAATACTACTAGGCCGCTACCTGAAGGTGTACGTATCCTTTTATAGTGGTTTGAACGCGCAGACAATCGCCGACCAGTGCTGACCAACCCGCAGATCGTCATTGAAGTGATCAACGCAAAGCAACATTCGAGGTGTACTCCAAGTTATCGTCGACCACTCAAATCCCGACCTCTTTTAATGACGAGATACAGAACTCACTTGATCTCTCTCTACGAACTGTAGTGACCGACAAATATTACACGAACTGTGGTATCCAAGTGGTGGAGACGAGTACATCCGATAGCGACAGTAGCCCCATGCGTGAACATATTTGCTAATATAATTTCTTTCACATCCATGCGTATTACATACTTGCCTCTTGAATAAGGGTCGGCATTGCTTACTGTATGCCAATAATATGTACTATAATTTCAATTGAATATATAAATCAATACGGTGTTTGACTATGACTATGAATTTGACCAGATGCTAATTTATGTACATGCAAATATTTATATATGTAAATAAACTGTATATATGTATAATTAGCGAGTATTCATTGAGAGTTGTTCCCATTTTTCTTAGTGGTGTATTGAACAGCTTTGGTCGCAACGCGACGTTAATTGTGCATATACGATCACAGTATAATAATCCCAGTTTGGGTTATTACAATAACATAAAGAAATTTTCATTACATGTTCTAAACCAGTGGTGCACAAATTTTTTCGACCGCGACCCACTTTCTTTAAATAAAAAATCTCCGCCCAATGAAAATATTTTCGGTACTGGCAATCTTTTTTAAATTTGAAAAAAATTTAACAAGAAATAGAAAAAATAACTATTTTGACAAACCATTTTAAAAATCAATTACTGTAGATTGTGGGTATATATCTACTTTGAATAATAACAGTAAAAATATATTTTGTTTACCTCCTGCACTTGTTTTTGGTTAATCTAATGTGTCTAAAACTTTATTTTGAAGTAATAGTATGTACTTCAATTAAGTAAATATTAACAAAAATTAAAATTATAAAAAAACATGATTTTAAATTTATAAGCAATGTATTAAAAGATTGAAAATTATAAACTTCATATACTTATATAAAACTAAAATTAAAGAATAAATTAATGAGAATATGTAGCCTGAAACTCAGATAATATTTGCTCAGTATTCGGTGAAATATGTGAGATTTCTAGTCACGTATCATCAGTCTCGTATCATCTTTTTACAGCTAATAATTTTGAAAACCCAGTCTCACACATATAGGTAGAATAGCAAATGAAAGCAACGTAAAGCAAATAATAGGCAAATGAAAGCAACGTAAGAAAAGCTATTTTCTCAAGGAGATTTTGTTGTAAAACTGTTTG
Source organism: Dolomedes plantarius (assembly GCA_907164885.2). Classification (NCBI taxonomy): domain Eukaryota; kingdom Metazoa; phylum Arthropoda; class Arachnida; order Araneae; family Dolomedidae; genus Dolomedes; species Dolomedes plantarius. The sequence goes on along the minus strand of OU015498.1, from coordinate 116,207,061 downwards.
ATAACTTATTTAACAATACCATATCATATTTAACATATAAAATATAAATAAAAGTATTAAAAATGTGTAATTATAGAAAAATTAAAACATGGTTTTAAATTTAATAATTCAATATGATATAAAATTACTTCACACAAATTTTTTTCGCGACCCAAAGATAGTGCACCACTGCTTTAAACAACTATTCGTACTTTTTAAACTTCTCTCTATGGTGCTATGCTTTCTCAAGCACCTATCTCCAGTCGCTGAAAAAATATTTTCCTGCATTAAATAGATATTGTCAAAGAAATTTGTGATTATATGACGTGCAAAGTAGAACCATAAACATTATTTAAATGCTAAAATTCCTTAACAATAATTTCAATTAGATTGAGAATAATGACGGTATAACAATAATTGAACACAACGTCGTGTTGCAGCGTATTTATTTTTATTCAGAAGAATTGCCAAAACATGTTTTGAGATATTATATCATATAGAAAAATCTAAGCAATTAAAAATATTACTGTAATCACCATTTAATTATATCATTACAATTCTTTAAGTTAATTGAAAATTTTAGAAACAACAAAGGTGAGAATTTAAACTGATACATTTTTACATCTCCCATAATTTATAAAACTTAATAGAATCGTTAAAAAAAATTCAACCCATTTAGTATTTTGTAGAATCTTATGCAAAGTAAATCCATTCAATTTCTTGAAAATTAGGTGTGGGCGATAGAATACTTTTACCTACCACCCGCAATCGGAATAAAGTTTTAAATTTTTTGTTGCCATTATCTGGTAATAGATAATACGTAGTACAAAATAATCTCGCAGATTAAAACACCAAGATTTTGTAGGATTTGAACGAAAAAGAATAGTCGCATCAAAAACCCTAGACAAACATTTGCTTTTATTCGGAAGCGGGCTGCTTTAGTAAGAAAAATTTGGCAGATACCTACATTGTGAGCATGAATCATAGCACGTAATGCACAATTTCTTGAGGTGACCTTTTCCTTCTATGAGGCGCCCTCGAACCATTCAAGGAAATTGTTGTGGGCAAAAAGCCAAACTATTGCCCATAACACACAGGATACCGTTGAAGCTTAACTGGAATATTTTTGTAAAGAGGATTTTGATCATATACGATTACTGCAGAACGCTTGCATTAAAACTACAATTAATATAGCACAGGCTCCACGATTTGCCACTAGACAGTGCGCCAACTTTGGATTTTTATCTGAGATTTTTTCGGACTTTTAAAGATAGCTTCACTACCCCTTTTCTCGAGCCCCCCCTCCCCATTATCTAGGGCTTCACTGTGAATAAACTGTTAAATCCCAAAATACTGGGCCTCTGGTGACATCACAGCACCGAAACTGCTACATCTTGGCGAAGATAGACATTTGCGCTATCCTACCACTTTCAGTTTCAAGTCGAGATCCTTTTGAAACATAATTACTGCCCCTCCCGTCCCCCTGATACCGGGAGGATTCAACTTTTCGAAAAAAATGCCGAGACGCAGGTGACGTCATCGCATTTCTAGAGACGTCGCTACAGGAAAATTAGTAGCAGCACGGGGAAAATGCTTTCGCCTGCAAATTGTATTTCTCGTCTCCTGTTTCCAACGTACGTAAGTCATATGAAAAAAATGAATTATCGTTAATGGTCCCAATGTGTCATTAACGAAGAACAATACTCAATCAGAAAATTGAATCCTTCAATTCAATCTTTCTATAAATCTTAAAAAATAAGAAAAGGTAAACCCAAACTAGGTTCTTTATTTCAAATTCAGGTTAATTTAGGAGCGACTTCAAATATTCTTCCCCCCTAGAGTGGCACAATTCTTGCCTTTAAAGTTTTGGCATAGAGAACAATCAATGCTCTTCTCTAAATAAATGGGTATAAAATAACCACAGAGCACAGTATTTAATATTTTTTGCATAAGAAATATCATTCTATTTCACAGTTAATACTATTGAAAGGAAATAATTTCTATTTCCAGTAGATAGTGATAAACATATTCTCCATTTATTTGCAATTTCCATCTTTACTTTTCAGACTTTCATATGAAATTTTACTAGTTTCCTACATACATTCAGATCGTTACACTGTTGAAAATTTAATGTATTAAAACCTTCATATTTTTAATTCTCCTCTATTAGTCCATTAACTCGTTTAGCTTTCTATTTCCTCTCTAATAACTCAAATTGAAACAAGTGAATTTCCTACATTTAAAAATAATGAAAATTTCCTTTGTGTTTTATTTCACTGAATTAATTGAAGAATGATAAAACACTGGATAATTTCACCGATTTTTATAATTTAGTTTTAAAAATAAACTTTCTTCTGTACCAATACTAAAATTATCTTCTCAGGTGACATTTTTTCTCCACACAGTATCTTTATATATATAATTTTTTGGGGCTAATCAGCCTTAAATTTTTTTAAATGTTCAAGCACACAACGTAAAAGTCATGAAGACGATAATCAACACTCGTTGGTTGTGATTGATCATGATTGATCGAGGACAGTTTAAAGTAACAAAAACCTTTTTATAGAAGTTTTTAACTATTCGGACTTCTCTGTCGAACGTTACTTCAGACCTAACAATTTAAAATTTGAGATAAATAATTAAGGTGGACAACAGAAATATAAACCAAATCGTTACTCGAATACGAAGGCTTTATTGAGTAACGATTCATTTTGAGATATAGAGCCTTAAAGTCTAATGAATGCTAAGAAATGACTGCTGAAGTTTGATTTGTAATGCTCTCTGTTGGCAGCAGAAATAATCTGGAGTTTTACCAGTTTAAAAATAAGATAGACATGATTTGTATGAACATGAAAGTGAGGCTAACTCCACTTTTTTAAAGTGGAGTTCAACCACTATTCAAATACGGCCTTCGTGTAATACAAAGGTTGGCCATTAAAAAGAATATAGTTTTTTTTAATCACAAATGAATATAAAGAATAAAAGTTTAAGATATATATATATATATATATATATATATATATATATATATATATATATATATATATATATATATATATATATATATATATATATATATATATATAAATATATATATATATATATATATATATATATATATGTATATATAATAAAGGGCGGCTTAAAATAACGAAAAAATAATTTAAGACAGTTTTCAAGTAATCTGATTTTTCATTCCAAATTTCCTTCAAACCTTGCACACGAGACAAGTAAAAGACAATGATGAAAAATATAAAGATGAAATATTTGTTCAAATATACTACAAAAGACGTCTATTAAAAAGAACATAATTCTTGGCTAAATTTTTCTACTTTAAAATCTAATCTACTATATTTCCTAAATAATAGTCAAACTTTTTGTGTATTCACTAAGAAAAGGTTTTCGGTTTATCTTTTGACAGTCTTCCAGAATTTAACTATAAAGTTGAGTATTTATCTCATGTAAATGATTCATTTAAAAATCCTTGATTTATATTAGGCATTTACACGAGCGTAATGCAACATTTTATACTTTTAGTTATACTTTAGTTATACTTAAGTTATTTCTATCTGATTTTTGAAATATCTAAATCCCATATATATTATGCAATATAAACTATTTTCAATTCATATGTTTATAACTATAATTTTATTTATTTATTTTCTGGTAGTATTTATATTTTCAAACGACATTTTAAGAAATAAATCTAGGATTTCAACTTTTATATAAATGGGATAGTTATATATTTCTTAGTTAAACCCAAATATAACCTTTTATATTTAGTTGTCTTTGCCACATAGAATTTTGAATCGTATTTTAACAGCATTATTTCTTAAGAAATTCTAAGAGATATAAATTTGGAAATTTTTACTTAAATTTTCAATATTTTTGGCACATAATACGGCAGTTTCTGAAACATAGCATTATTAATTTAATATATTTCATTTCTAAAAATCAAAAGACTTTGGTTCGTTTTATCAAAATTTTAATATTTTAAGAGTATAGTCGTAATTATAGCTTTTCTTTGCCTTTAAGAAAATATAAAATGTCTGAGGAATTAATATTTGAAGAAGGACATATTTTCTTGTATTTAATTTTATTGTCAAGTAATTTTAGGAAATTACTAAAATTGACAATAGGAGATCAACTTAAAGCATTAAAAAGTTGTACTTATTTATAATTTTATCTGTTTTAACGCTGAATATATATATATATATATATATATATATATGATAATATTATTAATAACTTTTAATAGCCTTTTCTGATCTTTCTTTCTCATCTGGTAACCTTTCCGACGCCTTGGCGAGATGCTTCGACTTCCCATACTAACTTTCTCCGCCAAATCTGGCAACCCCTCTTTGACCAAATTCTAGATTCGCGCGCTACTCAGGGGCGGCGGGCTGGCTCGATGCGAATAACATGTCGCTGTTCTTCTGAAATAAATTCTTTTCTTCATGATTTCCACTTTTATTTTTTCAGCCATGATGTATGCTTTTCTTCAAGAGATGACCATTTTGGGTCATTTCATATATATATATATATATATATATATATATATATATATATATATATATATATATATACTAGCGGACCCGACAGACGTTGTCCTGTTCAAACGTTGTAATTCTAGCTGAAGTACCCGGCGATGCCCGGGATTTCAAGAATGTTTGTTAACCAAAATCAATTTAAAAATTAACACAGTATAAATAACATAGAAAAAAAAGGATACGAAATGTTATACATATTAATAATATGAAAACCCAATTAAAAATGTATAAATGTATAATAAACTTCCTCAGATTTCAGCTATATTCGGTATTTCATCATAAAAAAGCTGAAAAAAATAAAAATAAATAATAAGAATAATTTTAAAAAAATAATAATTTAAAAAAATTAAAATAAAAAATAATAAAATAAAATAAAATAATAATTAAGCAATTTAAAAAATAATAAAATAAAAGCTGAAATAAAAAAGCCTTAAAAAAAAGCCGAAATAACAGGTCTAGCAAAATTTACACAACTCTGGATTCGAACCCGGGTCGAGAGCATGGTACTTTCCAAATTGGCGACCTTCCGAATGCGCCACGATAACACGGTGTTCTAGTGGGTAAAGTGAAACATATTCGCTATTGGAAAGTTGTTGTGGGCTGGTGATTATACATGTTAGAGGAGTTTTTAGTCAGAAATAAGTTAGCAGGATAGAAGCTTAGTCTTTAGCTCTTCAATAGACACAAAGATATAGGCGAGGAGGATTGCAGTAGCGATTAAAAAATATCTCGTGTCACTTAACGTGGTTGATTCGAATTTTCCATCGCGTGTCGAGAGTATCAATATGCCGTTGGATCTGATCCATTTTAGAGTATAAAATCTGACTTGAAAGATTATTATTTTCATTTATTATTCTGGTTTAATACATGACTTGAAACTTTTTGATTTTATTTATTTTTATTTTTTCGCTCGCTGTTTGCTAACTAAACCTAACGTGGACGCCATTATCTAGAGGGGTGATTTCACAAACTGTAAAAGCTTCCATTTACCGGACGCACCCCCTTATAAATTGTTGGTTTTTTATTAATTAATTAAAAATATAAAAACATATTCTATCGGATCAAATTGTGAATCTAAACCATTCTCGAATCAACTAAATTGCACACACAAAATTTCATAAAAATCAGTCCAGTCGTTTAGGAGGAGTTCAGTTACATACACACGGACAGAAGAAATATATATGTAAGATATATATATATATATATATATATATATATATATATATATATGTAATGAAATAAGATCAGATTACAGAACTATTAGAAAAAGAAATTTATTTCCGAGTGGCTAAACAGACATCTGATCTAGTTGAAAGCCAACACCCGAGTGATTCCCGGGGTTTGAGTATAGAGGTATCTGCGGTTGAAGAATTTGCTGACCAAAGATGTTTTTTGCAAGCTGCATCAGTTGTGCAGGACGATTGCCTTATTTGGGCATAGACAGTGTGGCTTGCCCAGGGATTGCTGACGCTATGAAAAATATTCCTGGGTTCTTGAAAACAGAATTTGGTAATGCCATCTTAAACATGGGAAGGGAAGAGAATTTATAGGGGATCAACTTAAATTTTATATCTTTCATATTCCCCCATTTTAAAAACGTTGTCTACCCGGGTGGAGGCTCTCATACATAACATAAAAAAATAAACTACAAAATATTACAATTATACAGAATATAACAGAAGATTACAAAAATATCTGGCAAAGTCCACAATGGTTCCTCCAGATAGCAGGTCCATGCGGTTTCCCTACTATCCTTCATCTTATTTGCTTCGTATGCACTTTACCATAATTACAGTATAAGTTCAAAATTAAGACTTGTATTCGAAATATAACACGATAACATAAATTCTAGGGCTACATGACATATTATCCTGATATATTTGATATGAATCAAACACAATATAAACATTTACACTATCTGGAAACTACCTCTTAACATTGTCCACATATTGTATTATTAGTTCTCACATTATATTATATTAATACTGACATTGTTTGTATCACTATCAAAATTCACTGTATTATATTTTTCAACTTCCTTGAGTACTCTCATATTCATTACAATTCTCTATTCGTGCAAAATTACAATATTATAAATTTTTACATTCATTCCATATCAATATCTCTTCTTTTTCTTCAAAGTACTTTTACATTAATAAAACAACTTCATTACATCAAAATTCGTTTCAATAGCAATACACATTTTATACCTTAAACATACCTTACTTCTAACAAACAAATCACATTTCTCTCAAACAACCGTGTATCCTCACGTTTGCTGAGGAATGCTTACTATGAAGTTGGAAAGGAGGTTAAAACAAATTCCTCCCGCCACTTCAAAAGAAAATTTTTGTGGATGAACAAATGTAGATAAATGGATTCAGTTTCTCAACTGTAGTTGCTCTCAAAAAAAAACCCAAAAACCAAAAATAAAATTTTTCCGAATGAAAAAAAAGTTTCGAGTTGTGTGGCCATCACAACCCGACAATTTTATTAAAAAAAAAATTAGAAAAATAAAAACAAAACAAGAACAACTCAACTGAGGAAAAGAATGCATCATGACATTAAATTAAATATTATAAAATTCAAAATTCACCTTGATAATTACAAAATTCAAAATAAACTTCACATGATCAGTCTATACCATTTTTAGTTGTCCTTAAAAAGTAGTTGTAGATTCGGAGACTCACAATATTGGCAGTCCATTGATGGGAGTCCATCAGTATCCTCTGGTTTCTGTTCGCTTGGGTTTTTAATATCATTTAACTGAAAAGTCTCTCTAGGACAGAAAAATCGAAGGCGAGTAGAATGTACAATCTCAGTGGGAGTTTTATAAAGAGCATTGGGTTTATCAATTTCAAAAAGAACATCTGAACATTTTTTTAGAATAGTATAAGGGCCTGAATACGGTGGGGCAAGTTTTCGGGTATTTGGATATTGAAATTCTTCATATAAAACTATATCTCCGACTTTAAATATAACTTGTTGAAATCTTCTGTCATATCTTATTTTATTCGACTGATAATATTGTCTTGTTCTTTCTTTTGCAATTTTTCTAGCTTCTTCTATAGGAGGGTATATCTCATTATCTTGGAAAGAAATTTTATAAGGCAATTCGCCATACATTAAATAAATTGGGGGAAATCCAGTTACCGAATGAGGGGTATTATTATATTCTTGGGTGACAGAGTCTAAGATTTTTGTCCATGGCACATTACTAGGGCTATTACTAACTTTACATTTTAATCTAGTTACTATGGTTTGGTTAACTCTCTCGACCTTTCCGTTCGTCTGCGGTCTATGAGCAGATGTCAAGAGCTGTGTAACATTATTATGTCTGAGAAAATGTTTAAACTTTGATGAGGTAAAGGCGGAATTCCTATCACTTAAAATTTTCTCGGGTACATGATTTTGAAAAATAGAATTCAAACAATTTATATAGGTTTCCGTGGTGGCACTTTTAGAGGGAAATCTCCAGATGTACCTAGTGGCATGATCAACTACAATGTGTAAATATTTCTTAGTAGAATTATAATAACTTAAACCACCTACAGTATCAATTGATAATAGTTCAAAAGGTTTTTCACACAGAGGAAGAGATTGCATAAAACCATATTTTTTCTGATGAGACTTCTTGTTTACTTGACAAGTTTCACAATGTTTAACATAATTTCCAACATCATTAATTATCTTAGTCCAATAATATTGAGGTGAAATAATTCTTAACATTGAAGCTATTCCTGGATGACCAAATTTTTCATGTACTTTCTCTATTAATTTAATTCTTAACGCTTTTGGTACTACAATTTTGATTAAACCTTGTCTTTTTACTACTACAATATTATCCTTATTAAAACATCTGGGTGCTGTTATATTTTCTAACATTTGAAAATGGATGATTTCCTTTATATCTAACAAGGGTTCTGGCGGGGTTGTAGTTATATTAAAAGCAATTGGGTTTCTTGTTAACATGTCAGCTTCAACATTAGTTGTACCTTTCTTATATTTTATGTCAAAATCATACATAGAAATTTTTAGAGACCATCTGAAAAGTCTACCTGTAGGATTTTTAAAAGTTTTAAGCCAAACTAAGCTGTGATGATCTGTATGTACAGTAAAATGTGACCCATGAAGGTAGCAATGGAATTTATCAAGACTATCAATTATGGACAAACATTCTAATTCCGTTATCGTATAATTAATTTCATATGGTCTAAGTCGTCGGGAGTGATATGCAATTGGATGTTGAGTTCCATCAGGATGTTCTTGTTTTACTATGGAGGCTATGGCTTCTTTTGACGCATCAACATAGACATGGCAAGGATAATTTGAATTATAAAGGGCCAAAATGGGTTTTGAGATTAAACTATCTTTAAGTTTTTGAAAAGCTTGTTGACATTCAGGCGTCCATGCCCATTTCTGGTCTTTCTTTAAAAGGTTATTTAAGGGAATTCTAATTTTAGCGTAATCAGGAATAAATTTATGATATACGTTAATGGTGCCTAGAAATCTTTGTAAATCTTTAACGTTCCTTGGGGCCAATAATTTTTTTATTGTTTCTACATTAGTATTATTTGGGCTGTATGATCCATGCTTAACTTCATAGCCAAGAAAATCAATAGTATCTTTAGCAAAATGACATTTCGATTTTTTAAGTTTAATATTTTCCTTTTCACAAATTTCAAAAATGGTCTTTAAGTGCTGAATATGTTGTTCTAATGTCTCTGAGAAAATAATTATATCGTCAAAATAATTTAGAGCAAAGTTAACTTGATATTTATGAAGTATACGCCTAATTGTTCTTTGGAATATTGCGGGAGCATTCTTAAATCCAAACGGCAGTCTGGTAAATTGGTACAAGCCATAGTTAGAAGTGAAAGCAAGCTTTTCAGCTTCCTCATCCTCTAATTTCAGGTGCCAATACCCACTACATAGATCTAAGGTAGAAAATACCTTAGCATTGGTCAATTTGTCTAGAACACTGTCTATTCTGGGAATGGGTTCACAATCGGTTTTTGTAATTTGGTTAATTTTCCTATAGTCAATACATAGCCGAGTCCTAGCATTATCTTCTTTCTTAAATGCGAGAGTAATAGGTGAACTATATTGGCTATAACTAGGTTTAATAATTTTAGCTTTTAACAAGGCATCTAATTGTTTCTTTATCTCTGCGTCATCTCTAGGCGACGTTCTGTATGGTCTTTGACTTATAGGAAGTTCTGAGGTTAAGACTACTTTTGGCGATTCTAATTTAATTTCTCCCACATCAAACTTATTCTTAGCAAAAACATGATCAAATTTTTGAATTAAATTGTCAATATCACACTTATCATTATTACAAGAAATCACATTACATAAATCATTATTATTACTTAAAAATGCAGATACTTTTTCATTATTTCCATGACCACTTCTCTTATTAGGATTATTATTATGACAGCTGGTACAATTAAAATGCTTAAGCAATTTATTATCCTGAAAAATTTCTCTAGTTTTAAAATTAATAGTGACATTAAAGAGTCCAATAGCATGACCAGATAATATAACATATGGTAATTGTACATTAGGTAAGTAATAAAATTTTAATGTTTCAATTTTTTCACCCAATTTTAACGGAAGCATTATATACTGACTTACCTGGACGTTTCGTCCCACAGCTGTAATGTTAATGTTGCAATTTTTGAAATTTAGTTGGTGATTTTTATTTAATGTGGATCCCGGTAAAATATTTAGAGTTGAGCCTGAATCGAATAAAATCTGGACTTTCTGTCCACACAACAGGCTCTCTACTACTGGCACTCAGTCACTGTCGTTGGTTCTCACATTAAAGTTTTTATTATGATTCTGCATTGTCATTCTTGGCTGAAAGGAAGGTGCACTGGTGTTGAACCCTGGTCTGGGACGTTGCTGGAAACGGGGCGGATAAAAATTATTCCTCGGTCTCCACTCCTGGTGTTGAAGATCAAAATTTGGCCGAAACTGTCGGTAATTTCCTGGGTGTTGTTGGAAGCGTGGACTCCAGGCTGGAGGTCTATGGAAAACTGGTAGCTTGGGGGTATAAAAAGTCCTTTCCTCTGAATTTTGCTTATCCAATAGTTTTAACATGTTTTTTAGTTCATCACAATTTTTTGTCGAACGAAGTTGGAGATCTACTTCTGGGCGTGCGTTTATTCCTTTTATGATGTAAAATTTTTGCTCTTCCGAGGTCATCGCTGCTTTCGAAGCTATTTGCTGGATAGTGTAGTAATACGCTTCGTAAGTTTCTTCCCTTCCTTTTTTTCGTCTTAACAATTGCTGATGTATTTCGGCCTTACTTATCTCCGTTTTAAATTCTTTAAGCAGTTCTGTTTTTAATTCTTCGAAGTTTTTAAACAGGGGTTTGGATTGAAGAAATAGTTCCACATTTCCGGTACACAGCTTGCGAAAGAATATAATTTTTTGTATAGGATTTAATGTTAACAGTTCAGAAACCTGCTCATATTCTGCGATGTAATTTTCGATTGGCACTTCATTTGAATAGGGCTTAATAAACACATTTACATCGGAAAAGCGGACGTGAGATGGCTCGTTATTTTCACCCGTTAAGTCCACGGTTTGATTCAAAATCGGATTTTCCCCTTTCTTCATTGCTCTTCAAAACTAGGTCACCGAACAGCGTAAGTCCACCAAGGTCAGTAATACAGTAATCCACTTCTGCTCGCTGCTATTTTCGACGCACGAAAGGGCGAATGAAGTTTTACGACGGGTGCTGGTAAAATTAATTAAAACTCCGTTTACATATTGAAATTAAAATTTTAAAACTGGTATCCTCACTGCAGGAAATCCTACCGGCTATAAATTCTGTAATGAAATAAGATCAGATTACAGAACTATTAGAAAAAGAAATTTATTTCCGAGTGGCTAAACAGACATCTGATCTAGTTGAAAGCCAACACCCGAGTGATTCCCGGGGTTTGAGTATAGAGGTATCTGCGGTTGAAGAATTTGCTGACCAAAGATGTTTTTTGCAAGCTGCATCAGTTGTGCAGGACGATTGCCTTATTTGGGCATAGACAGTGTGGCTTGCCCAGGGATTGCTGACGCTATGAAAAATATTCCTGGGTTCTTGAAAACAGAATTTGGTAATGCCATCTTAAACATGGGAAGGGAAGAGAATTTACAGGGGATCAACTTAAATTTTATATCTTTCATATATATATGTATATATATATATATAAATATATATATATATGTGTGTGTGTGTGTGTGTGTAATATCCTTGACGGGGTGATGCTCATTAGGCCGGTGATCTCGAACTAATCCATCGTCGGGTAGGAGACCTGAATTCACAGTTAAAGTACTTGTAGTAGTCGGGACATTAAAGAGTAGAAGTGGTCGACGAGTGGAGGCAGTCACTATGGCGAGAAATTAAGATCCGAAGCCAGAAAAGAAGAGGAGGTTTGGTCATTAGTACACTTTTTTTATTCCTGGAAATGTAGCTGGACATCTTTTACTCGAAATTACAATACCGCAGATCGACACATCTCATTACCGCACGTGCCTTTTCGGGGGAAAACTAATAGCTTAATTTGTTATATCTCTATCAAAATCTAATTGAGGGATAATGTTCTGTTGCGGAAAGACAAAGTTACTGAAGGGAAACGCTATTGTTTCATATATATATATATATATATATATATATATATATATATATATATATATATATATATATATATATATATATATATATATATATATATATATATATATATATATATATATATATATATATATATATATATATATATATATATATATATATATATAAATATATATAAATATATATATATATATATATATATATATAAATATATATAAATATATATATATATATATATATATATATATATATATATATATATATATATATATATATATATATATATATATATATATATATATATATATATATATATATATATATATATATATATATATATATATATATATATACAGTGGAATCTCGATCTATCGTTTTTCAAGGGACCGATTGAAATGAACGATAAATGCGGGAAAATGATAGATGTGGAAACATAACAAAGCAATATGATAGTTGGGACTGGATAAAATGAACAGTACATACGGAAAAACGATGGATCCGAAAACGATCGATCTATATTCCACTGTATATATATATATATATATATATATATATATATATATATATATATATATATATATATATATATATATATTGAGGGGTGTATTGAGGGTCTATAATAAATTTTTCTGTTTTAAAATTCAATTTATTTTTTATTAACGTAATCATTAGAGAATAATATCCGTTTTAATATGTATAAATACAGATTTGCATAGGGCGGAGTGATCCACGCATCTAAAGTCGAATTTCATGACACTTTTGTGTATTCCTCGAATGCCGCCGTCATCCTTTAATGGTGTACCAACACTAGGCAGAACCGGGGAAATCTACTGGACCTTAAACAACACATGGGTCCACCCGATGCAATCAATCAGAAGCAGTTTCGTTTTTCTCTTGGCGATGTTTGTGCAATTACAATCTGTGTTTCTGAAATCTTGTTTATATTTGTGGTATTAAAATGAAAGTAGCATAAAAACAATAAAACATAAACTTAATGAACCACTTTTTCTAATTTTTTGTTCATATTCTTCGTCAAATTGTCATCTTTAAATGTTTTATGTGCAATTATTAGTATTAAAATTATAATGTATGCTGTGTATTATAGAGAAAATGTGAGGGGGTCGTTGAAGAAAATCATTCTTTTAAAAGTGGTCGATGTAGGAAAAAGGTTGGGAACCCTTGGTCTATAGTATTCCGGAGGTCTATTGGGGGTCCATGATAAATTTTTCTGTCTTAAAATTTAATTTAGTTTTTTAAGAATGTAATTATTAGATAATAATATCCTTCTTAATATGTATAAATACAGATTTGCATAGAGCGAAGTGATCCACGCATTGTAAAATTGCTTAGTAAAATATATATTAATATTCGTTACGTTAGTTAATGTGACTGTATGATAATAAAAAAAATTCAGGCCAAACATTAAAAAAATTGTATCAATGCATCAAGCACAACCACCACATTAATTGAAATCGAACTTTTTGCAACTACAACCTGTGTTTCTGAAGTCTTTTTTTATATCTGTGAAATTAAAAATTAAAATAGTACAAAAATAATAAAACATAAAGCTAATAAACCATTTTTAAAAAATTTTTATTCATATTTTTAGTCAAATTGTTATCTTTAAGTGTTTTATGTGTAGTTATTCGAATTATAATTATGTTGTGTGCTGTATATTATAGAGAAAATATGAGGGGGTCGATGAAGAAATTCATTCTTTTAAAAGGGGTCGATGTAGGAAAAAGGTAGTGAACCCCTTGTGTAAAGGAAATTAAAATATATAGAGTTGAATTGAGCGTAGGGTCTCTGGTGTAACCACTGAAATATATTAAAAATTTATACAAAGTTCCTATCATTTAAAATGTTATGAAATTTTTACCAAAATTACATTTGTTTTCATGACTTAATATCACATTGGAACTAAAAATATATGTATTTAAACTTAGATTGAATAAATTTAGACACCTATATTTATACCTTTTTGCTTTATCTGTATCTCAATCGATTGAATAAACAAACATACCCAGAAAATTCGTTTCAGTTTTATTACTATAAATTACTACCTTTCATGTGAAGGTGAATGATTAGAAGGCATTTTCTCCTGGTTTCTTTTCACTTCGTGGCAAATTGTTTCTGAGTTCATATATCAAGATTAAGCCTTGCTCCAACAACTACTGAAGTCTTTACCATTCATCGTTATTCCTTCCTGAAATTCTTTTCATTTGTCTTTCCATCAAAAGTATAAGTATTGAACACCCCTTTTTACCCGTAAAATATTTTACCCTTTTTTTCTCTCGGCAGTCCAGAATATTCTGGCCTGAATCTATAGAGGCATGGTTAAAGTGAAGAAAAATAAGGCAAAATTGCTGTTAAATGTTACTTTTTCAAAGAAATATTTTTGAAACTATTTCATATAACGGTTACTTATTGAATTCCATAAAATATTCTAAAATATATCAGTTTTGCATTTTACACGAAAAATATAAAGTAAAAACCAAGAGAAAGATCAAAAACAAAATTATCTGTAAAAAAGTTCATTATACTTAATAAATGCCGCTGAAGAGGAATGAAAAAATATAGAAATTAAATTTTCTGATGTCAAGAATGAATTTCAGTACACCTAAATATATTTAAATAGAAATGTATCAATGAGTGAAGTCCACTTCCTAAAAATTTAAGAATGCTACGATATTTTACCTATATTTTTTAATAAAATTTTTAATACAATGTAAATTATTTTTCGTTTCAGATATTGGAATTTTCTCAAAAGGAAGATCGCACATTCGATATTCTAAACTATTTTGAGGATATTTGGGCCACATAGGAATGAAGTAAAATTCATTCTGAATATAAATTTTTATTGTATAAATAAACTATTAGAAACTGAAAACATTTTACAATTCTTGCTAGCTAAATTTTTAGAAAATTCCAAATCATTATAATAAAAAAACATGCATAACTTACACACACACACACAAACACACACACACACATATATATATATATATATATATATATATATATATATATATCTGTTCAACTAGGAAATCTGTTTCACACTTAGTTTTCAACTGTAAATAAATCAAATCAGAGAACCAATTATGAAACAATGTAGGCATTTCATAATATTTGCTTCTTTTTGAAGAATTATAATCTATCTATGTCGTTTAGAATACAGTACAGCTAAAGACTTTTTTAAGGATTAAGATTATCGAGAATTTCTTTTTTTTATTATCTTTCTTGAAATATAAATTACATTTCCTTTTATCCAATTTGTATGTATGAATGTAATGTATATAATTTACACATAAACATCAAGAGAGAAAAATTAAAGTTTTAAGTTGAAATATTTGTTACATCAAAAAACTGGAGGAGATTCTCTCTTGAAATTTCTTCTATCAGTTATTTAATGGAAATAATTCTCATATTTTGCAGTTTCATATTTTTAATGGAAGTATTTACAACTTCCCTTTGGAAAAGTTGTTTGGTAAAAATCTAAAGCTATCCTTTTTTTTGGTACATGAAGAAGTGTAGAAGATAAGTGGTGAAAAATGTTTCAATGTATATTTAACATAAAAAATTCAATCTTTTCCGAAATATATAAATATCATCCATAACTTTTCATTAGGAGTTCATTAATAACTTTTAAATTCAAAAATTATTATTTTCTCAATCCAGATTATATTGGATTTAGACTTAATAAATTAAGAGATCTCAGCTTTTTAACAATGAAAAATAATTTTTCCTGAATAAATCTACGCATTATAAAGAAATATTATAACATTGTATTTGCATTTACTCTTAAAACTCACCCAGTGTTCTTTATTTTTATTTTACTTTCTGGAACCAGAATCTATCAACGATTATCTTAGATGACCAATCAATGAAACTACTTTCAGATTTTTAGAATTGTTGTTACATTTGACATCGAGACAAAGTTAGAAAGTCTTTAAACTTATTAAATTTTGTTCCTTTCATTATTAACTTTTACTTAAAACACAACAATAATACTAATCAGATTAGTGACGTAAGAATGTAGTGTCATCCTTACTCTTCATGTATTAATTTGATTAAATAATGCAGAGTGATTCATGGTCTATGAGTGTCACGCAGACGAAACTTGAACTAGTTGGAGAAAATTTTTTCGCGGTTTCTGAACGCTGATCAAGATTCCAACTGCTTAGATCTTCGTGATATTATAAATCTGAATTTAGAACAGTCATACATTACCATTTCCCTCTCTTTCTGTCAAATATTCCCACTAAGAATTTGGATCAGGTAATGCTGATGCTTATAACTTTAAAACTTTTGTCCCATCTATTACTTAGATTTCACCTTTCCCACTGAGGTATACAAGTGGAACTGAACATATATATATATATATATATATATAAAAGAAGTTCTTAAATAACCATTTCATTAAAATAACGTTATTTCCACAACATATATGGTATTGGGATTACACTTTACATATTAAGCAAACGCATTTAGAATAAAAACATAGAAAAAAATTGCTAGCTATATTCAACTTTTTTTTACATAAATTCTGTATTGCTTAGAACTAGAGTGTGTCCATGAGTATCTCTAAGATGACATTTAACGAAACTATCTTTATTGTTTCAGATTTGTTACTACTGTTCATATTGAAATAATATTAGAATGCGTTTAAACTTTTTGTTCCATCGATTATGAACTTCTACTTAAACCACAATAACAGTAATTAACTAAATTAGCTACGTAAGCTTGTTCAGACATAGATCGTATACCAGAAACTTGAAATAGTTGCAGAAAAATCCTGCTCACTATTTGACAGCAGATCAAAATTTCAACTTCTAAACTCTTCGTGACGATATAAATCTGCATTTAGAATAGTTATGCATTCCCTCTCCCTTTGTCTCTCTGTCGCAAATATTCCCACTAAGAACTCTGTACCTGGTACTTTCGATGTAGAAACGCTGCTTGTAACATTAAAACTTTTGCCCCATCCATTATTTAGTTCTCACCTTTCTCATTAGGGTGTACAAACAGAGCTAAGCATATAAATAACACGCAGACGCATAATGCACATATTGTAATCCATGCGTTACAAAGACTAATGCGATAAATAACCAGATTCTGGCTGAAAAAGCGCGTCGAAGCGTTATCCGTTTCGAAATTTTGGAAGTCGTCGAAAATTCATGAAGGTCTGAGCAGAAGAAAAAAAAATGATGCATTGTTTCTGAATACGGATTTTACTACAGGCTTCTAGGGTTTTGACGACATAATAAATCTGCATTTAGAATAGGCATACATTTCATCTTTCTCTCTTTCTCAGTATATCTCTATTTCCCCCCTCCCTCTTTCTCACGTACTGTGGTTGAGACTGTAAGGAATGGATTCTCGGAATGAAATTTTCTCACATCCTAGAATATTATTTTGTTCAGGGGGGGGGGGGCTGATTTCTAAATTCTGAAGCAAGAGATTATACCAAACGTTTAAAAGAGCATTGAATAACCTGCAGGATGGTAAGCAAATATGATGGAAAAAAATAAAGGTAAAGTGCAATAACATGCTATAAGAATTCTTGAAATGTTATTAAAATATAAAGTGTACTAAAAAGAAAAATTGTAATAAAAATGATCAACCTTTTCGTTATGGGGTGGGATAGCATGTATCCCAAGAATACGGGCCCAAGAATGTGTGCATATATATATATATATATATATATATATATATATATATATATTATACAGTGGACGCTCGTTAATTCGAACTCGAAGGTTCTCAGAAAAAAATTCGAATTATCCGAAGTTCAAATTATCCGATGTTAAGAGAAAATATATAACTTTAAAAGTGTATCACTGAAGAAGAAAAATCTCTTAGTATGTATAACCCCAGAAAACATATTATACTATGTTATCTAAAATTAAACGTATTAAAAAGCAATACAGATTTACCTTAATCATAAAATGAAGCAGAAGATATGCAGCGGAAAGTAAAATTTAATTAAAAATATGAATTACACTTTTGGGAAAAACTGTAAAATGGATGTTTGGTTTTGTTTCTGATGCCTACATTGTTCAGCCAGCTTCTCGATTTGAAGTCAACATTTCAATTCATTTTCAGAGGAATGTTCTATCTGAATAAATGCTTTCAGAGTTTTAACAGATTCCATTATGGCTTGATCATTAGGACGCTTAACAGTGTCTGCATATTCTCTTCTGATTTCGAAAAGGTCTCTTTTATTTCATCTTCTCGGATAGTTTTTATTATGTCGTCATCGCTCAGTTTTCCACAGACTTCCACGTCTTCATCTACCCTTACATATTCAGAAAAAGTAACGTTATCACCGTCAATTTTTTTGTATTCAGATCTTCTTTTTCAAATCTGTATCAATATCGTCACATTCTTCGATATGATTGTTCTCTTCGGCGTGCATGAATTTAGCATGACGAAACCAATTAATAATTGCGCTTTCTTTAACATCATCGCATGCGGCGTATAAAAAATAGATCATTTATAGCTGTCAGCATAGTAATGTCATAAATTTCACCACAATCTAAACAAAAATACAATAGCCACCAACGTTTAGCGGAAATGCAATAGTCTAGGAATGCAGGCATGTGCCTCTTTACACAGAAAAGAAATGCAGATGATTTTGACACACAAAATAATAAATACAGCGTGTATTTTTTCCTTAAACGAGGAAAAAGAAATTTAATTTGTCAAATTTTTAGTTCGAATTAACCGAAGTGATAAAAATTTAGTTCGAATTAATGAGATATTTTTAACATTAATCCAAATACAAGCTTTAGGGGCCTTTAGATTAGTTCGAATTAACCGAAAGTTCGAATTAACCGAGTTCGAATTAACAAGTATATATATATATAATATATATATATATATATATATATATATATATATATATATATATATATATATATATGTGTGTGTATGTGTGTGTGTGTGTGTGTGTGTGTATATGTATATATATAGACTGGATTTGTTTTAAACTGACAGTACTCAGAGACATCTGTAGCGCAATCTATCAGATGGAATTCCACCAAAATTGATAGACGGACTAAAGACGACATGGGAAAGAGTTTTCCGTGAAAAAAATAGTTCCAAAAGTCGCCGATAGGGGAAGATATGGCGCTCTTGTTGTCGGCGCACCCGAAAATTTACCTAAAAGGCAAATAAAACATCAAAATAGAAATTCACGACAAAGTAGTCGACAGCAGCGCCAGTACTTCGGACTATAAAGATTAGGGATTGATACCGAAAAATTTGTAAGCAGACAAATGAATAACAAAGAAATTTTGCTGAAACTTCACTTTATGCAGCAAATTCCCTTATCCCTCTTTCAATGTTACTACAGACTTGGTGGACAACCCATTGCATCCCGAACACTACATTCTCAAAGGGTGAGCGTAACATGTCACTATGAATGTTCATCAAAGTCCGGGATACGTTGTTCTTTAAGGCCACCAAGTTCTAGACTCCACCAAGATACACCTTAGACTTTAAATAACCCCACAGAAAAATGTCACATGGGTTAGATCCGGGGATCGAGGTGGCCATGTAAGTGGAAAAAAACGTCTGATGACCCTTTCCTCTGTAAAGCGAAGGCGCAACAATATCCGCACTTTATAGCCCGAAATACTAGCGCTGCTGTCGACTAAATAGTCGTGAATTTGTAGTTTGATGTTTCATTTGCCTTTTATGCAAATTATCGGGTGCTCCGAAAACAACAGCGCCATATCTTCCCCTATTGGCGACTTTTGTAACTAATTTTTTTTCTTCCCGGAAACTCTTTCTCATTGTCGCCCTTAGTCCCTCTATAAATTTTGGTGGAATTCCGGCTGATACATCGCGCTACAGATGGCTCTAAGTAGTGTCAGTTTAAAAAAAATCACTCTGTATATACAAATCTAATAAATATGAAAATTGTAAAAAAAATGATAAATGCAAAAAATGATATTTCGTCTGGGGCAGGGTTTGGGAAGATTTTTTGTCAAAGGGCCACATCAGTAAAAAAAAAAATATTTCTCATAAAACCATACCAAAAAATTATATAATAAATTAATATATATTTTTATAAATTTCAAATAAATTCATAACTTATAAATATAAAAACAAAATATTCTTTTGTTTTTTATTTGCAAATAAGGAATGGAAAAAAAATTAGTATCAAATATTTAATTCTTTTTTGATCATGTTTGTGTTCGTTTTCTAGAAGATAAATTCTTTATATATGGTGCCAGTTTAGATGTAAGTAATTTTAATAATATCTTTTGAGGTTTATTATATACACATTATCATCTATACATATAAAACAGTTCCGTAACTGACTGACTCCCTAACTGACATACAACACACAGACCCAACCGCTGGACCTAAAGGTCTGAAATATTGCATGGCGATTCTTTTTATAGTGTAGGAGTGCACTAAAAAGATTTTTGAAAAATTCTTCTTAGATTTTTTTAAATTAAATTTTTAAGCTATTTTATTAAAATTTTTGAAGTTTGCATTTAAAATAATAATTTACCTCCATTTTCTGATTTTTGGTGAATTTTTAAATATCAATTTTTAGAATTTAATTTATTAAATGCCGATCGCGTGATTTCTTTTTCTGGTACTTTAAATAAATTTATCGTCACGTGCATAACAACTAAATAGACAAAAAAATATTTATTTTCTTGCTAATGCGGCAGACGATTGGACATTATCCAAAAAAATATTAAAATACAATAAAAGATATTATGCTCCTCAAACTGTACTATATTAACTGTACTACACTCTTTAGCATGTCCTATTACATTTAATTTAAATATATTCTTCTACATTATTGTGTCTATAAAAATAACCCTTACGATTTTTTATAAATATATTTATTTGTTTTTTTACATCAATTGTATACATTGATCGTCGTATTTATTATAAATATAAATATAAATATATATATATATATATATATATATATATATATATATATATATATATATATATATATATATTAATTTTTTTTGGCATTAATTGCATACATTGATCGGTGTATTTAATTTGAATGTACTCCGCAGAAAAGTGCGGGTTTTCAGCTAGTTCCTACATAAAATAAAAGTATTAATGTTAAATATACCAATAGTCGAACTTTTAAATTGCAGTAATTTAAAATATTAAAAGTTAATTAGTGCCACATGCGGAGCTGGAGCCGCAATTTCCCCAACCCTGGTCTAGGGTTTCGAAAACTTATTCGATAAATCTGCATTTTTAATAAGCATACATTTCCTTTTTTCTATGAATATATTCCACTCTTTCTATCTCGCTCTTTCTCAAGTATTATGGTTTGGGTAGTGAGGAATGGAATTCTCATAATGAAATGTTCTGACATCCAAAGATAGTGTTTTCTTCAGGGGTCTGGGTTTGAAATTCTGAAGCACTGGATCATACCTCACTCCTGGTAGATGATAGAACGTTTAAAGAACAAAAATTGATAGGAAAAACAAAGAATGCGAAATACAATAAAACATTTTAAAAACATGAAACATTACAAAAATGAAAAATGTAACAAAAATTTAATAAAATATGCTGATATTGAAAACTGTAATAAAAATGAAAATTGTGCAAAAAGGAAATTTGTAAAAAAAAAGGAAATTTTAATGAAAAAGTAAAATGCAATAAAGGTGAAAATTATAAAATAAAAATTTATAAATGTAAAAACGTAAAAACGATAAATCGTCTACAGTTTCAACGACATAATAAATCTGCATTTGGAATAGGCATATATTTTTTTTCTATGAGTATATCTCACTCTTTCTATCTTGCTCTTTCTCACGTAGTGTGATTTGGGTAGTGAGGAATGGAATTCTCATAATGAAATCTTCTAATATCCCAAGAAAGTCTTTTGTTCAGGGGTCTCGGTTTGAAATTCTGAATCACGGTATCATACCTCACTCCTGGTAGATGATAGAACGTTTAAAGAACAAAAATTGATAGGAAAAACAAAGAATGCGAAATACAATAAATATTTTAAAAACATGAAACATTACAAAATTGAAAAATGTAACAAAAATCTAATAAAATATGTTAATATTGAAAATTGTAATAAAAGGAAAAATGTAATAAAAATAAAAATTGAGCAAAAAGGAAATTTGTAAAATTTGGGAAATATTTATGAAAAAGTAAAATGCAATAAGTGAAAATTGTAAAAAAAAAATTATAAATGTAAAAAAGATACATCGTCTAGAGTTTCGACAACATAATAAATCTGCATTTGGAATAGGCATACATTTTCTCATTTTCTATGAGTATATCCCACACTTTCTATCTCGCTCTTTCTGACGTATTGGGTAGTGAGGTATGAAAATCTCGGAATGAAATCTTCTGATATCCCAGGATAGTGTTTCGCTCAGGGGGCTGGTTTCGAAATTCTGAAGCACGGAATCATACTTCCCTACTGGTAGACGATCGTTATATCGAAGTTCGAACGTTTGAAGAACAAATATTGATGGAAAAAACAAAGAATGTGAAATACCATAAAATATTATAAAAACATGAAACATTACAAAAATGAAAAATGTAACAAAATATGATAAAATTGAAAATTGCAATAAAAAGGATAATTGTACAAAAAGCAAATTTGTAAAAAAAGGAACATTTTAAATGTAAAATGCAATAAAAATAAAAATTGTAAAAAAAAATGACAAATGTAAAATAGATATATCGTCTAGAGTTTCGAAGACTTAATAAATCTGCATTTGGAATAGGCATACATTTTCTTTTTTTCTATGAATATATCCCACTCTGTCTATCTCGGTCTTTCTCACATATTGTAGTTTGGGAGGGAGGGGTGGAATGAAATCTTCTCGGAATGAAATCTTCTGATATCCCAGGATAGTGTTTTTCTCAGAGGGCTGGTTTCGAAATTATGAAGCACGGGATCATACCTCACTCCTGGTAGACGATCGTTATAACGACGATCGAACGTTTAAAGAACAAAAATTGATGGGAAAAACAAAGAATGTGAAATACAATAAAATATTTTAAAAACATGAAACATTACAAAACTGAAAAATGTAACAAAGATATAACAATATATGATAAAAACGAAAATTGTAATAAAAATAAAAAATGAAAAATGAAAAATCGTATAAAAAAAAAGAAATTTGTAAAAAAGGGGAAAATTTTAATAAAAATGTAAAATGCAATAAAAATGATAACGTCATAAAAGAGAAAAATGTAATGAAAATTCAACTTATGCAACCAACACCCAGCGTCCTTTGTTTAAAAATCAATTTCTTGTTCTTTGGCCCCTAAATGTGAGGCAGAAAACTGCAAAATGCCATTTGCTTACATTGGGTGGACTAGACGTCAGAATACTGGGGTCGAATTCCAGATGTATGCGGCTCACTTCCCACTCTTGGGTTACGGAAAACTATTATGTGTTAATATTTCTTAATTGATGAATCCAATTTTTGGGTTTTACGTGTACAATTTAATCTACGTTTTATCTTTTTTTCTCTTATTTTTTATATGCCTTTCCATATGGCATATATAACGCCTGGTATGTAACGTCTCTTTCCCATTGTTTGTGCCGCAAATACTACGACTTATTTGCTTCCTACTTTTTAGAATTCTTGAATTTTATCCATTATGTGGGATCGATGGTTAGAATTTGGTTTTTAGATAAAACTTGAATGATGGTTAATCGATATGACTGAGCTAAAATAATACATATCAAAAGTTGTATAGTTTGTTTAAAAAAGGACGGATACAATTAACAATGCGCCGAGTTGCAATTGTTCTACATACGTATATCATTTTCGTCGTTTTTTAAGAACTATTTTTGCTTAATACAATACTATTATAAGCGTAATACAAAATAATCAGTACTAACTTAAATGAAATACAACAGATTAAACAAAATGTGTATAAAAATCTTGAATTCACTCATTATGACTACAATGGGACAAATATATTTACTTGGTATATGTTGAGTTACAAAAGTAGTTCATATATTCAAAAATGAAATAAAAATGTCCATTGCTCGTATTTTTATTTAATACAAGTAAAAAAGTTCGAGAACTTATTTAGCGTTGTTTATTCTCTTTCTCTAACACATTTTAATCTATTTTCCACGACTCGAAGCATATCGTCAAAACCTGCCGTGCTGGAAAAAAATTAATTTAAAGTTTACTGTGCATTAATCTCTGTACGCAATCCATCACTTAATATGGCGACGGTTGTTCTAAGTGAAATCAGCATTTTAACCCCAACTTCGTTCAATTAATTATTTTATACTGATGTTTGTGCAACATATTCCAGAAACAATATCTTATTGAGTTAGTAAGTCAGAAGTCATTAAATCATGGTCAACAGATACACATTTTTCACCCTAATAATCTCTCATTCATAAACTTTACTTCCGATTTACTTTTCCCATTAATATCCCTTTGAGAAATAACCAACTTTTGGATTTAATAAAGAAGGAAATCGCCAGAAATGTAACGCCATGACATCACATAATCTTAGTCTATAATTTCATTAAGAGTTTTGCTCGAAATAAACGATTGCATTTTCTTTTGTTTCAGGTTGAGCTAACCATTGTCTTTATATTTCTAGCTAAACCTGGTCATTCAATAAATCAGGGCTCACTATAAACTGCTTATTACCAATGAGATATTAATGTTGTCATAGAACTGTGAATAAAAGAATCGTAGAATAAAATTGGATTTTATTTTTTATCATAAATATTATAGTTCCAAGTCTGAATTAAAAAATAAATATATGTTTATTTCCTTCACCTTTTATCACGAAAGTTATGTAAGGGATTTTATGAATTTTTTACCGCCAGCATTAATAAACGTGTCACTTTCTAAAAAAGTATGTCTTTTACAATTTGTAAGTATCTTATAAACTGTTGTCAAGTGCTTATCTGAAGCGAAGTTATCTTTTAGCTGTCATTTATTAATGACATGTATTAGGGAACATACCATTAATATACAAATGCTATCGGTAAAGAAATTCTGAAAGTTATTTAAAGAACATCTTTTTCTTCATTCAATTTCATTTTTGGAAAAGGAAGTATTATCTTCTGCAGCATTTTTCATGCAACATGACATTTCCTGACAGATGCAATATACTGCAGACTGATTTATAGTAAAGACTAGTGATATCAGCTTATGTCTAAACATTTAAAAACTTTTACGTCATTAACGAGATTTTACAGAGATAATAAATTAAAATTGTCAGAATTATCATAAATTTGCTTCCGTTTTTTTCCGTACAACTGTTTCCTCTAGTAAAATCGTAGATTTGTAGGTAACTTTAAAAGTTTAGAATCTCCAGTGAAATTTCCTTCATTACGGAAACTGTCACTTTAAACTTTTTACCTCTATGCATTTTTATCTTTTTTCCTGTTGAATGAGATAGAATTTGGCAATAAATTTGAGGCGATTGCTAATTAGCAAAAACTGGTAAACGCTGATTGCATATCTTTGTACCGCTTTGAAATCACGTGGGAACAAAATAAATTGTTTCCCCTGTTCTGGATTCAGTTTAAGTACTCTTCATTTTTAAGAAGGTAGTCTTGAAATGAAGCTCTCTAAATTAAGTTTAAAATATGAAGGTACGTTTGAAAAAATCTACGGGCTTTAGAGGCAGCCGCTGAAAAGAGAAAACAGAGAAGATTTTATTTTATCGGACGTTTCTTTGTCAAAGTGAAAAATCTTTAAAAGGGGGATGTTTATTGCAATCGAATTATCACATCTTCCTGTAATGAACTTCTTCAGGCGAAATAGAATTTTCAGTTATATTTTATTTACAAATACATTGAAACTTGTATCGTGATCCATATACCATTACAGACTCATTTTACTTTTAGAGGGATATAATCTGGAACATAACTGACCCAATTAAGTAATCGAATTAAAGAAATTAATGTGATGTTGATAGCCTTTTACTGACCGCTGAACCTACTATAATGAATGTGAAAACCACAAGTATATTGAACCTTGTAACGTAATCCATCTACCATTACAGACCACATTTTACTTTTAGAGTGACATAATCTGGAATATAATTGACCCAATTAAGAAATCGAATTAAAGTAACTGATGTGATGTTGATAACCTTTTATTGACCATTCAACCAACTACTATAATGAATGTAAAATACACAAATTTATGGAAATTTGCAACGGAATCCGTACATCATTGCATTTTACATTTAGAGTGAAATAATCCGGAACATAATTGATGCAGTAATTAAGTAATCGAATTAAAGTAGTTGTTGTTATGTTGATAACCTTTAACGACCATCAAATGTACTATAATGAATGCAAAACCCACAAACATATTGAAAGTTATACATAATCCATATACCATTGCCGATCTTATTTTACTTTTAGAGTGATATAATGCGGAAAATAATTGAGACGATTAAGTAATAGAATAAAAAAAGAAATTGATATGAGGATGATAACATTTTGTTGACCAATCAACCTATTATGAGGGGGACGATTAAC
The DNA here is from genome assembly GCA_907164885.2 of Dolomedes plantarius. Classification (NCBI taxonomy): domain Eukaryota; kingdom Metazoa; phylum Arthropoda; class Arachnida; order Araneae; family Dolomedidae; genus Dolomedes; species Dolomedes plantarius. The sequence continues at coordinate 116,180,390 of OU015498.1, read as the reverse complement.
ACATTGTACCCAAAATTTAGATTTATAAGTAAAGTTATAAAATGTAATTTAGTTATCATAATAACTATAAAAAACTACATAAAAGTCAAGATTTTTTGTATGTAACTTGCTTTGGCTATTGACAATGAATTTTGTGTCCGATGCGGTGCAAATAGTTCTAGTTTAAAGAAAATCTTTAGTGGATATTGTTAGCATTATTCTTTTAGGCGACATTAAAGGGCGTAATTTTTGTTAGATCATTTTGTTCCATTGGTGTGTACACCAATATGGGTTTGCTTCACAGAGTTACACAGTTTTTTCATGAAACAGTAACTCATTTGGAAATATTGTAAAAGAAACCAACAAATAAGTTTTTTTTTAATTTATTAGAGTGACATTTTTTTATATTCGGGTGTATCCATATTGTTATAGAGCGTCAACATTTTAAAACCTTAATTACTTCGACATTACAAATATCTTACAAAAGAGTTTCATTTAACAATTTTCAGACGCACTACATATAATTTGATTGTAATTTGTAAATATATAATTATACTATATTTACTACTCTTTGTTTGTATTCATAAATTTATACACATTATCGGGTATAAAGACATGTTACAGTATGTCAGCATACGTTTGAAACTACAGTAATACGTTTGAAACTACTAGTTTTTACGAAATTTTTCTTATCCAACAATTTGCAGACACATCATAAATCATTTGATTATAGTTTGTGAAAATGTAATAAGGCATACTTACAACCATTGATGTTTTTATAAATTTATACACGGTAAAATGTAAAGGATGAAAGACCTAGTGAAAAGCGGAAGGCTTCGTTGCAACAAAGATTTATATTCTTAAACTTATAAGCATTTTAAAAAGCTATTTTAAATAATATTTGGATGTTATTTTTTTAGACGTCTGGGGGAACTTTTGAGTCTTATGCCAATTGTGAAAAGGAAATAAAAACCCAAATCTCTTCCCCATTACTTAAAAAAATCATATCCAAATGGTTTTGATATTGATGATTAAAATCTTTATTACTCTCAGAAAACTATATTATGTAGTTTTTCAGCGGGGATACTTAAGTTTTGTTCTAAATGCCATAAGTCAAAGAGCCATTCAGTATCACAGCAAAAATATAGAAGATTTTTTCTTCTTATGTTCACGATTAAGTCTTATAGACAGTTATAGACTGTTATGCGCCATTAGTCGTTTCGAAAGCATTAGTTCCAAATGCTTAATTCTGTTTTCTCGAAATCCGTTTGTAGGTCACTTTGCCTAAAATGTTTTTAAATTAAACTATGCTGGTAAATGCTGCTTTTCAGCATTTAGCTTGTATCATATATTTTCTTAACAGTTCACAAAACGTTGTAAATGTGGTCCCAAGTTCTTAATATGAACAGAGAATGTTCTCTTTTGTTATGAAAAATATTTCATTTTTACACATATATTGCTTTCAGAGAAATAAAAAGAATTACTAAACAAAGAGTTACAATTTTATTCACAAACATTTAATGACGCTATAAAAACATTAGTTCTATTTTTTTCCAATAAATCGGTTTATAGATCAAGTTCGAATAAATTAGCTTTTAAATTTAACTTAAAACAAAAATGTGTTTAAATTTTACTAAAAAGAAAACTTTTTTGTATACACTTACAGAGGTAAATCCTTCCTATCCATAGTATTGAATAATGCATTATAGATAATGAAAGAACATACAATTTCTTATGCATTCTATTTAAAGAGAAACTTCCTATTTATCCTTTCTACTCAAGATTCCTATTGAAAATGTGACCGCAAAAAATTGTTCTTGGACAAATCAACAAATGTTTTTGATTATTATTTCCTGCGAAAAGAAAATTATTTTTGACGATATTTTTGACGATTTACAAACTCACAAAGACGTATTATTTGAAACACGTTTTATAGAATTAGGTAAACACAAAATACTAATTATTCAGAAAAGTAACAATTATAATTTACGTAGGTTTAAGCTGTACGCCTAATTTTAAATCCTTTGTTACAAGTCTAATTACGACGAAGGAATTCCTACACAGAAATCATAAAATGTATAGGTAAATTAAAACATAAGACATTCTTAACAGAGCAAGTCAATCTTCTAGATTTTCTATAAAACTTTTAGCACACAGAAACCATTTGAACGTAATTATTTCATTATACGCATTTTATACGAAGAGAAAATTAACAGTCTTTTAAATTGTTTAAATTTGAAAAAAAAATTCTTTCACTTCCAACATGAACATTTTAAAGATACTTCTGGGGGATTTTCAGTTTTCACTAAGAGCGAAGCTACTGAGGATATTTTAACAGTTTTTTTCCAAACAAAAGAGGAGATTTTCAAAATATTATTTCAAACATCAAATGAAACATGCTGCAAAAGCTTGCTTATTGAAATTATTCATTATTCAAATACATTCCATAAATAATTATGACTTTTGTCAGCGTGATATGTATTTTAAAACTGCGTTTAATATTTAAAGAGAAGTAATTTGTATAATTACGGGAAGCTCTGAGAGGAGTATTTATTCATATCAGGAAACAATACATCATACCACGTGGAGAATCTCAAAAAGTTTTATGTTTCATCCATCAGTGACAAAATTTTTAAGAATTTTGAATTTCTCAAGGCATGTCCATAATTATCAAGGGTCATATCTTTAAACATTTTTATTAAATAAAAAAAAAAGAGAAATACCTAAATTTCAGCAAGTCATATGCTGTAGATTCTCAAAAATGCGACTGATGTGAGTTCACAGTGCACACCAATCCTGCCTTAAAAATTACCCTTCATATATTTCTCCTTTTACATATTATATCTTCCTTTAAAAACACTATCATTGGAATGCAAGTATTTTCTTATTTTCACAAATTTTGCCATATACCGGTTTGTTATAATTAAACTTCCCATATAAACGGCATCCTACAGCGCAAACAGGTGAACGGAATAGAACGAAATTTTGTATATGGGCTTTACACGAGATGTGCTCACGGAATTTCGAAAAAAAAATTAGTTCCAAAATGTCCACCAGAGGGCGCCTTTTCGGGAAAAACATGCAATTTAACACAATAAACGACCAAAACGGAATACAGAAACAATATTAACATTTATTGACTAGTTTCTGATCACCTTGTCATGGAACCACATTAAGTAAAGGTAAGGGAGAAACAAAAACAGTTCAGTTTGCAGAAACAAGAACAGATTAGGACGAAATTGCACAAGAGGAGAAATTGTGAATTCCCTACATCGTGTGCAGCTTTCCCTACATCGTGTCCAGGACGATGTAGGGAAAGCTGCTTCACATGACCACCTTCATTCACCTGCAAAATTTGAAGTCGATGGACAGTGTATACAACAGCAGATCGTAACTAATCAGTTGTGAGGATTCGCACATGAAGCATTATGGAGTTATTTAGTCATTCAACTTCGCAACACCTCCACCATACACCAGAATTTTTAACACTAGAACCGCGGGACTTTCGATATACCTAGAACCGCGGAGAGGGTCATTTTGACCCTAGATTGTAAACTTATAAAATATGCACAAGCGCTTAATTTATTTAACTAAAACATATTACTTTTTAAATTATAATCAATATTTCTCAGAATTTACATTAAATAATTTATATAAAACAAAATACATTAACTTAATTTTTACAAAATCATATTATTTAAAATTTTATGTCCTTGAGTATAATAACATGTTTCTTTAACAAAATATGAAATAAATTTTCTAATTTCAATGGAAAAACAGAGTATCTCTTTTCAGTATGTTTAGACATAATTTCAAAAAATTTAAATTTCAAAATTTTATCAGTTACTAAATATTTTATCAGCACTTACTTTTACAGATTATAAAATCCAATTTACTGCATGCATTTTGTACAAAACTGAGTAATAAGTGTTGTACATTTTCCACAGATGGGCGCTTTACATTTTGAACAGATGTCTAGAGTTTTATTTTCACATTTCGAAATGTGGCATCGGACTCGTTTCGCTTAATTTATTGTTGTCCGTCGTTTTCATTGGTTGCTTCACATGCTATTTTGCCACCTTTTAATGTCGGAAGAGAACAAACTTTTCTCTCAATTCTTCAACCAAGTCTTGAATGAAGTGCCGTCTACTGATAGATTTTCCAGTTACAGCTTTATATAAAACCCAGGCATCGATTGCAGCAAGGTCCAAAATATTACAAAAAAACCTGCACCGGCCACCTACGTGAAGCAGACTTGACTGTATATTTCCTTGTCATTTGTTCAATCACGTCTACACCGTATTTAGTTGCGTTGTAGAAAGCAATTGTATCAGGTAGTTTTTTTGGGTTATCTGCAAATTCTACGTTTGGATGGAGACTACTTAGAAACAAAACGTTTTTATCTTTTTTACCTTGATAAACAGTTAGACTCATGTCTTTATGTGTCAGTACCGTAGTCGAATACAATGTGGATTTTAACATTTTTACAGAGACTAGTATTTTCTTCTTGAGCGTTTTACAGTTCCTACAAGGCTGGTGTTTTTGGATTTCAATGCCTTTGCAAGCTTCAGTGTTGTGAAAAAGTTGTTCGTAGTGACATTTCTGCATTTGTCTCATATGGACTTATTAGTCGCAGCACTACATGTTCAGCAAGAGAAACGTTGGATGGACTTAGATTATCTTTTCCAAGATACGAGAATCCATTTATCAGATATTTTGAGTCAACATCTGCAGCCAACCAGAACTTGTTTCACACTTATCTGGTTTGCTTGGCCTGTATTGGATAAACCTACACCTAGCTTTTGTTGGAAATTACTGTTCATCTGCAGTTATATTAGGACCTGGTGTAAAGTTAGTCTTGCAATTTTCCATGAAACGATTCCAGATATCCGAAATAAGGGCAAATTTGTCTGTCTCTAGACGCTTTGATCTTGTTGATTTTATGTCGAAGCGTAAAAATCCTATTATTTCACGAAATTGGTCTCTTGACATTGTATTTTGGAAAAATGGTGGTCTTTAGTCCTTTGACCACAAAATATCCAGTTCAAGTCCTTTTGCACAATACATACCACGTGCATATAAAATTTATGTAAAAGCATCTATTTCTTCTAAAGTTATATTCCATTCTCTTTCATGAATCTACCGATGAGCTTCATCTTTAGTACATTTCTTTATGTGTTTCAATATCCATTCATCTATAAAAAAACTCCAAGCACTTGAAGGACTGTTGTCGATAACATTGCGTTTAGTATGTAGTGTTGGACCCCCAACTTCTTTCAAAATATTACACTTTGATTTTCTTCCTCTATCGTTTGTTCCTAATTGAACGACATTCCAAATTGTCTCATCTTTGCCATCTTCATTATTTCCAACTTTGAATGTTATTGTCGATTTCTTTTTCAAATTTCTTTGCGTGTGTGTAACTTTTCTTGGAATGTTTGATTTTTATTTTTTATCAGATAAATTATCATCAGTATTGCGATGAGAAGGACCAGCAATTGTTAGAGCATTGCCAGAGTCATCTTCAGTTTCATTTTCTTCATCCGAAACCAAATTTTCTTCATTAGCAGGCAGGTATTCATCCTCACTACTCAAAATCAAATTTTGAGAAACCTATTTTAGAACCTTCTGAATCCTTTTAAGATAATTGTTTTAAAAATTCTAAAGCTTCCTGAGCAGCAAGATTACGGCGTCGTGACATAGTTTTTATACATATACTAATTTCAGAATAAAAGCAACTTCCAAAAGTCTTCTAAATATTCGCAGTAACTTTTCACTGCATTAGAACGTAGTTCGTACTTCAAACCTAATATATAGACCTTGACTGGAAAATCTTCACTATTCCCCCTTCTGGTACAGTCCATTTAAGGAATTCTAGGGTGGGGTAGAAGTATTTTACAGTTACAGTTCGAGAAAATGCATCTGTTTTTCGTTATTTGTGCATTAACATTTCTTACGGGTCAAATTGACACGCTTCGCGGTTTTAGGTATAAGTGTTAATAATCTAAAAATTATTTATGTTACGAATTTTTAAATTTGGTAAATTGTTCTTGTAATGACCCACACTGTGGCTATTGGGCTATGATCGTTAGGCTAGTAATGTCGCGTTGCGACCAACTCTCTTTCTATCCACAAGTAAGTCAAGGGTTACAACTCTCAGTAAAGACACTCCGATTACATATATTCAATTTATTTACACACTTATATATACATCTACACACATAGCATCATGCTAAATTTTCACCGCAATAGTACACAGAATTAAATAATTATAAAATAGCAATAATAATTATAATTATTAGTAATTTAATATAATTATTAGTTTTATAATTATTAGTAATAATAATTATAATTATTAGTAATTTAATAGTAATAATAAGTATAATAATTATAATTATAAAATAGTATCTCTACACGTGAACAATGCGTATTATTAATATATTCTCAGCAATGCCGACTCTAGGTCAAGAGGCAAATATGTAATAAGTAGAGATGTAAAATAAATTATATCAGCAAATATGCTCACCCATAGGCTGCCGGCACTGTCGCTTACACTCGTTTCACCACTTGTACTCACAAAGTTCGTCTAATGTTCGATAATCCCTGAGCACTAAGTTCGTCAGAAAAGAGTTCTACCTTGGCACTAACAGTTCATGGCTCGATGATAACTCAGGATTGATTTAGTTCATAGGGTGGAGATGGTGCTCTTTGATTACTCCGTGTGTCAGTCAGCACTGTCTGTCGGTCATCGACGTCTCCATCATCTCCTCGTCGCAAAGCTCGCTCCGGTGACCGCAGTTCGTAGGTCACCTTATTCAACATGCCTTATCGTCGTATATATTTGGCGTTATTATTCTCCACGTTTAATTGTAGGTTGATCACTTGGTGTTATATCTGGATGCTCCTTGTTTTCGCAGCAGCGAAATTCATTTGTTTCCTTCCTTCTTACGTCGGGAGCTCATTCTAACATTCACTAGGATAATATTGGAGCTTTCTTCGGTCCGGTTGCCTTTTATTTATCAGTCGTCTTTTTCCTTTAGTAAAGGGGCTCTCTTGTCGGCCCTGTGCAGCTTAGTTTTTTAGGCATCTTTTTTTTTAATAACGGGCTCCCCCCAAAATGCTTCACGCCCTGTATATATATATATGTCGTTTCTTCTTTTTTTATTGGATCTTGTCTTCTGGCTTGTGATTCGCTCGCTCCGCCTCTTGATTGTTATGGGGGATGAACCACCATGTTCATAGGTTGGCTCATATTTTTATGTTTGCATTTTAATTATACTGGACGCCTCTCCTCGTCTGGGAAATTTCTCAACTTCCATGCACCTGTTTCCTAATCTTGCCCGGTTTATAGCTGCTGTCTTCTTAACTTTTATGGTTTTATTGCCCGCGTTGTTTGCTCGCTTGCGACGCCCCTGTTCCCCGGCGCCTGGCCGCTTGAGAGTCATAAATCCTTCTCACAATTCATGCTGTGTGGTCCTACTCATTTAGATTGACCCGTATTCACATCTCGCTTATTACAGTTCTTCACCTTAAAATATTAAAAGTCATAAAAGGAATTTTTTTTTCAATGGATACTTTTCGCGTGGTGATAAATTAAACATCGTTTTGGGTCAAATTGACCCGCTCCGTGGTTCTAGTGTTAAATAACCCCATAACCAGAAATCGCACGGAGTTAGATCTGGGGAACGTGGTCCTCTTGTGCAATTTCATCTTAATCTGTTCCTGTTTCTGCAAACTGAACTGTTTTTGTTCCTCCCTTACCTTTACTTAATGTGTTCGATGACAAGGTGATCAGAAACTAGTCAATAAATGTTAATATTGTTTCTGTATTCCGTTTTGGTCGTTTATTGTGTTAAATTTCATGTTTTTCCCAAAAAGGCACCTTCTGGTGTACATTTTGGAGCAATTTTTTTTTTTCAAAATTCCGTGAGCGCATCTCGTGTATAGCCCATATACAAAATTTCGCTGAATTCTGTTCACCCGTTTGCGCTGTAGGATACCGTTTATAGGGAAAGTTTAATTAAAACCACCCGATATGTGATGGATATTCTCGTTTAACTAAAAATAAATAATCCAACAGAGATAGATAAATATGATAAGAATATAGACAAAAAACAAACAGAATTCAAGCTCTCAGGGCATCCACGCACCAGAGGCAAGATTCTGTACAAGTGCCGGAACTGAATCATAAAATGACATAGAGGTAACCGACAGGTCTCTTTATCAGGGAGCCTAACCAAATCAGTTACCTCAAGGGGAACTTTCTGAATAGGATGCAGGTAAGACCATGTAAGGTATACACAAGATTCGATTCACAAGAATCGAACTTTTGAGTGAATTAAAGAAGCTGCTTCAGATATGCTAATTTTGGCATACGCGCTTAGTATAAATACCACGCAGCGTCATTAATGAAGAGGGAGGAGTTGTTGTTAAGGTTGAAAAGGTGTTATCCTGCGCTAGTGCTTTACGGGCCAGAAGTTTACGTGGCAGTACTGCTGGTTTGACTTACTGTTCGTGAGTATAAAATTATATTGTTCTTGAAAGCTGTATTTACATTCCGTACAAGTAGTACGCATGCTTATTGCTGTACAAGCCAATTATATGTGCAGCGAATTCAATAAACATTATTTCATGTATAAACTGTGTTTGTATATAATTCAAATAGAGTGCTACTTCAAATTATATACACCCAAGTCTGGGTAGAAGTGAGTATAGATTCTCTATACTGGCGCCCGAAAAATATATATACCCTGGTAGTTAGCGTTAAATTTGTAACGAAGAACATAATTGAAATTAAAAACTGTGTACTGTGTACGTATATTGATAAAATTGTTGCAAGTACTTATATACTATTTAAAAAATGAGTGTTGTAGAACAAAATCCTGCTGGAAATTTTCCTCGGGTAATTATGGTTCAGCAAATTGCGCCATTCGAAGCCACCTTCAATGGCGGCCCCTCAAGCCAATTCCTAAAGAAAATTGAGCATTACTTTCAGCAACAATGCACCCCAGAGGGGGATAAACTTAAAATTGCTCTAGCCGCTTTAAGAGGTAGTGCATATCAGTGGTACACGTGTATGAAAAGCAGTAATCTGATTTTTGACTATTCGTCATTCAAGCAACAGTTTCTTAGCGTTTTTCCAAAGACCTTTAATCAAAGTGAAATTGAAGCGGAAATTTATTCGCTAAGGCAACGTGAAGGTCAGTCTGCATTAGATTTTGCTATGGAAAAGATTTCCAAGTGTGAGGAATATTTAGAGGGAATGACGGAAGCGATAATCTTAAAAATAGTTATCCAACGTTTGAAGCCAAGTGTTCAAGATTTTTTAGATAATCAAACAATTACAAGCAAGGTTACCCTCCTTCAAGCTTTAGCTAAATATGACAATAGACATTTCTTCGCTACCCCTCACCGTCATTCAGGTACGAGAGATTTTATACACCCCAGCCAAAATTTTTCGCGAGTTTCAAATCGACATCGTGGACGGCATGATAGTAAAGCCCAACGTTATAGTAACATTAGTGCGCTTACATTAAAAAATGTGCAACTACCTTATGTGCACTTGCAAATTGATTCAATTCCCATAACAACTTTACTTGATACCGGCAGCGAAAGGTCGTACATGTCAGAAAAGTACTTCAAATCGCATTACGACATGAAGCGCTTAAACACACATAATAAATTACGAACACTTTCAGCTCAAGGTGAAGAATGTCAAATATTAGGCTCATTATTGACACACATTAGTATACAATCCCAAAAAAACAACCTTGTTTTTCATGTAATGCGAAATATGCAACTGGAGGTTATCCTAGGGATTGATTTTTGCTACTCGTGTAATGTAGCACTAAATTTCAAGCAGAATTCTATCTCGGTGCAGATGCACCAACAGTCCAAAGAAGCTGTGCTGCCCGTTCCGGTTGACTTGTCGAAAACGGACTTAAAAGAAAACGAAAAAGTTCGTTTACAGACTACTTTAAACAAATTTGCCGAGGTATTTTCAGACAAGCCAGGTATTACTCATGTTACAACTCACAAAATTGATACGGGAGACAGTCCCCCAATTCGTGCCCGCCCATATAGGTACGATACAAACAAGCAGAATGTTATAGACATTCATATTGATAAAATGCTTCGCCAAAATATTATTTCGCCGGTCGATAGTCCGTGGGCAAGTCCGGTTGTGTTATGTCGAAAAAAAGGCAACTTGCCTATTACTGATCCCGAAGCCTGGAGATTTGCAGTTGATTACAGGGGGCTGAATAAAGTAACAAAATTCTCTACATATCCTATGCCAATAATTGAGGATATTCTTCATAGTTTAAAGTCATTTAAATACATGACCACTTTAGATTTAACATCCGGGTTTTTCCAAGTACCTATGGCTGCTGAAGACGTTAAAAAAACGGCGTTTATAACAAAAAAAAGGCACTTTTGCGTTTCGTCGCATGCCCTTTGGACTCAATGGGGCACCTGGCACATTCCAAAAACTTATGGATATAGTACTAAGGCCTGTTTTAGGAAAGAACGTTGCCGTATACCTCGACGACATAATTATTACGGGGGAAACTTTAACCGAGCACTTAGCTCTTTTACAGGAAGTGCTCTCTCTGATAAAACAGGCTGGCTTAACAATAAATACAAAAAAGTGTCAGTTCGTCCGCAAAGAACTACCGTATTTAGGATTCAAGATTACGCGTCAGGGCGTTCAAACGGATTCATCTAAAATCGATGCTGTAAAAGCGTTTAAAATCCCACAAACGGGAAAACAACTTTCGTCGTTTCTTGGTCTTTGCTCATATTACCGCACATTTATACCTGCATTCTCGGAAGTCGCCGAACCGCTTTACAAATTGCGAAAGAAACGCACTAAATTTACGTGGAGTTCCGAAGCCCAGAACGCCTTCCAAACATTAAAGCAGAAATTGATCCAAGCTCCGGTACTACGCCATCCAGATCACAAGCTACAATTCGTAGTGCAAACGGATGCTTCTAATGTCGGAATCGGCGCTGTACTAATGCAGGAAAACCAACCTATCGCTTTCACATCGCGAACTTTAAATTCCGCAGAACGAAACTATACAACCACTGAAAGGGAATGTTTGGCTATTGTCGTAGCACTCAAAAAATTTCGCTGTTATTTCTCAGAACAGCCGGTTCGGGTTATAACTGACCATGCTGCTTTAACCCGATTATACTCGGGCAAAAATTTTACGCCTCGTGTCATTCGCTGGGCATTAAAGATCCGGGAATACAACTTAATCATTGAGCATCGTCCGGGGAAAGGAAATCTGGTAGCGGATGCTTTAAGCAGAGACCCAGAGGGGGAGTCGATAACTCAATGTGAAATGCTCACTTCTATTGTGCTAGATAATAAAACGCAGTTAAAAGAAGAACTTCGTAAAGACTTGGAATTCGGAGATATAGTTAAATACCTAGAAAACCCCGAACAATTTTCCGGAGTTAATTTGCATGCTATACAGGGTAGAGCACAGAACTATGAACTAGTCGATGATCTCCTTTTTTACAAATCATCCACAAATCGGAATGGTGAAATTCGTCCCGTCATTCCATGTTCAATGAGAACACACATTCTACATACTCTTCACGATTTACCTACAGCCGGCCATATGGGTATTCGAAAAACTTTTTCTCGACTTAATGAGGTGGTTTACTGGCCCCAAATGAGGAAGTGGGTCACCCAGTACGTTCAAAGCTGCGACACTTGTCAGCGTACTAACTACACAAATTACCACCCCGCGGGTTTTTTACAAAGTATCGTGGCCACGTTCCCTAATGAAATCGTAGGGATAGATTTATTAGGCCCATATCCCCGTAGTGCAAGTGGAAAATACAGGTTCTTACTCGTAATAGTCGACCATTTTTCAAAATGGACCGAAATTATACCCCTGCGTAGAGCCTCAGCCAAAGCAGTTGCTGATGCATTTACACATAATTATGTTTTGCGATATGGTGCCCCTGTAAAAATTATTAGCGATAACGGTGTTCAGTTTGTCAGCGAAGTTTTCACGGACCTGTGCCGCAGGCTTCAAATAAAACATGCAAAAATGGTCACTTATAGACCACAGTCGAATATTGCGGAGCGGGTAAATCGCAATGTAGTTAAAATGATTCGCGCATTTATACAAAACAATCATAAAACATGGGATCAACATATACAGCAGTTTGCGTTTGCATTACGTTCGGCCGTCCACGACTCGACAGCCAAAACACCTGCCGAAGTTTTTCTAGGCAGAAAGATTATCACCCCTTTAGACAGTCTATTCTTCGTACCGGGGCAAGCGCCTCAATTTCAACTAGCTGATATTCAGGAGATGCTTCGCGAGGTCAAGCAAGTTAATGACCAGATGCGGAAGCAACAGAAGATATACTACGATAAAAATCGTAGGGAGGAGAAATTTGAAGTTGGGCAATGGGTTTTAAAAGCCACCCACTCACTATCTAACGCCAGTAAAGGCATAGTCGGGAAATTTTGCCCGAAATTTCAAGGTCCGTACCAAATAAAAAAGGTAGCAGGCCCAGTGGTTACCTTACAAGAAGGCCAACAGCAAGTTCCCGCAAATATAGACCAGATTAAGAGGTATATAAACCGTGCAGACTATACCCTGTTTTCAAATCAAGTGCAACAAGGTTCACAAGGTTCACAAGATGCTGGACCCTCGGGGGTCACCAACGAAGACCGTCCTCCCCCTACTCACGATTCCGGTGATAACCTGCATGAGGGAAGCAGCTCCACTCCTGCACAGGAACCCCGGTCAGGAGTTAAAAGAAAGACTCCCATGACTTCTCCATCGTCGGCGCCTGACTCTCAGCCGTTCGAACATCCACGCAAGCGGGGGAAGCAGACGCAAAGGAAACGAAAGATCTCTGCCGCCCAACAAGATCCTCCTCCCAAGAGACCTCCTGTCCATCGTCAAGCCGGACCAGCGCCTCAGGACCAACGACCTGCTGCACGAAGGATGCCCACACGGTCAACGAACCCCTTTACTAGGACTGCGACCATCAAGAGAGGTTCAGCGGATTGGACAAACTGGTGCAGTGAAGTTGCTGCATTCATGAGGAACAAGTCTTGTATCAATTCTCTTATTCTAACTCCCACCCTTTAATAAAATCGAACCAAATTGGTTTGAAGTTCCCCAGTGTATATACTGTGTAAACATTTTGAGGGGAAGTGGTGAGGCACTGAAAAAAAACGGTATACTGTTGTTTTATAAATTTTTGAAGGGGACATGTAGTGAAAAAAAAATAATACATACTAACTACAGATAACAAACAACTAACATACTAACTTCACAAATCATAACACATGTACATTATAAATTGGGGGAGAGCAGATACAGTCAAGAAATGTCATGCTGTGCAATTGTGTTGTCACTTTTAATTAAAATAGATATTTTAGGGCGCAGTTGGCCAGCCCAGTATCCGCAACTCTGCAAATCCACTGTGTAATGGTGTCACCTGGACCCTTCGGGGTTAGTTTTGTAAAATGGTAGTGGCGTTTTTCCCCCACACAACGTGTGGAAGGTTTTTTGGCTTTGCCACCCATTATGTAAAAAGTCAGACCAGCACGCGTTTTCAATTAGTTAACTGAAGCCGTTCAGACCTCAGTTACCTAATTTTTTTTCGAGGGAGGCCAGTGTAAGGTATACACAAGATTCGATTCACAAGAATCGAACTTTTGAGTGAATTAAAGAAGCTGCTTCAGATATGCTAATTTTGGCATACGCGCTTAGTATAAATACCACGCAGCGTCATTAATGAAGAGGGAGGAGTTGTTGTTAAGGTTGAAAAGGTGTTATCCTGCGCTAGTGCTTTACGGGCCAGAAGTTTACGTGGCAGTACTGCTGGTTTGACTTACTGTTCGTGAGTATAAAATTATATTGTTCTTGAAAGCTGTATTTACATTCCGTACAAGTAGTACGCATGCTTATTGCTGTACAAGCCAATTATATGTGCAGCGAATTCAATAAACATTATTTCATGTATAAACTGTGTTTGTATATAATTCAAATAGAGTGCTACTTCAAATTATATACACCCAAGTCTGGGTAGAAGTGAGTATAGATTCTCTATAACCAAAAGACATCCCAAGGCCCCGAGTTTCCCATGTAAGCATTTAGTCGAAAGAAAATGAAAAGACAAGCACAACTTACAGTAAGGGCTCAACGCACCGTACATGCAAACACACAAATAATCCTAATGTAAAGCCAAAGATGCATACACATCCCAATTCCGTAAGTGACGGTTATGGCGAAACAGCAGCCAATTCTATCGTAGGATATTCTCGTATTTTTCATTAATATGTTGTATCATTATTTTTTAGAATACTATGCCATATTGTGTTAGTGAATGTCTTATTTTATTATATATTCAATTTATTAAATATTATACACATTTTAATATTTACTAACGGTTTAGCGAACGGAAAGCGAAGGTCAATTTTATGCCATCTTTTAATATCAATTGCAGTAGATTTAAGCAATATTACATATTTTGTCCAAATGAAACATTGATGGTGATGTCCTAACGCTAATATTTATATATATACAACATATATACATATATATACACTCATGAATAAAAAAATTAGCGCACCAAGAAATAATTGCGGGATCGTAACGAAACTTGCAATGAAGGTACATGTCGAGGAGATATGTAAATGATTAGAAATGCAGCATGATTGCGCATTACGTATAGCCGGTAGAGGGCGTTGAACATCGTACTCAGTGGAGTATGAAACAGGTAACCAAAGCTTGTTTGAGTGTGCTGAATCATTTACAAAGGAAGAGCTGAGATGGACATGCCATTACGCCGTGTTCGAAGACAATATAAGCAGTTGTCGCAGTTTGAGAGGGGGGAGAATCGTCGGGATGATGGAAGCTGGGTGGTCAGCTAGGCGAGTAGCTCGTCAATTAGGCCGCTCTGATTGTGTTGTGAGGAGGTGTTGGGACCAGTGGACCCGAGAGATGTCATGTACACGAAGACCAGGCTCAGGACGCCCTCGACAGACCAGTCGTCGAGAAGACCGCCACATCATAAGAAACGCACGCGTACAGCCAACTGCTTCATCGGCTGCCATCCAGGCACAGGTAGCACCTTCACTAGGGGCCTATGTGTCTTTTCGAACCATACGAAGGCGCCTGGCTGAAGGACAGTTGGTATCGCGGCGCCCATTACGTGCGCTGCCCTTGACGCCCACCCATCGACGCCTCCGTTTGGAGTTTTGCCGCGCACGAGGAAACTAGACTGCAGCGGAATGGAAAAAGGTCGTCTTTAGCGACGAATCCAGGTTCAATCTCGGCAGTGATGACAATCGTGTTCGTGTGTGGAGAGCCCGTGGTGAACGCTTCAATCCTGCCTTTGCTGTACAGCGACACATCGCTCCCACAGCTGGTGTGATGGTATGGGGTGCCTTTCCCTACAATAGACGGTCACCCCTAGTATTGTTCCGGGGCACCATGACAGCCGAGCGGTATGTTCATGAAATCCTGCAACCGCATGTGTTGCCACTCATGTGTGTTGCCACTCGGCTCCCAGGAGCCATTTTTCAACAAGACAATGCTCGGCCTCATACGGCAAGGGTGTCACAAGACTGTCTCCGCACTGTTACTACCCTTCCTTGGCCTGCCCGATCCCCAGATTTGTCTCCAATCGAGCATATCTGGGATCATTTGGGACGACGAGTTGGGCATCCCACGAGTTTGAACGAACTAGAGGCAAGGTTACAGCAAATATGGAACGAAATGTCTCAAGACATCATACAGAACTTGTATGACTCAATGCCCGATCGTATCGCATCTTGCATTCGCGCTAGAGGGGGTCCAACGGAGTATTAACTCTTCCGTTCTTTTGCCTTTTTCTCTGAAATAAATTATCCTTTTTCTTTGATTTTCTTATTATTTACTTATATCAAAGTAGTCATTACGTATGTAAAATTTCGTTTCATTTTGACGACTCCTTCTTGGTGCGCTAATTTTTTTGTCTATGAGTGTGTATATATATATATATGTCTGTGTGTGTGTGTGTTGAAACATGTGTAACTTCTCTTCACGGCCACCCCTCTGTGTGCTCCCAAGAGCTATTTCCTCCTTGGTTGGTTGGTTGCCTTGTGAACCGCTACGTGCTGCTCTAGCGCGTAACTTTAATATACCAAGAAATGGCATTGTTGTTGTTCTAAACATATTGAGATTCTATGACGTATTTGCTGATCGATTATAAATAAACTGTTAACACAGTGTGTCCATTTTCGTTCCTGCGAACGACGAGTGCCCTGCACTCCTCTTTTTCTTATAGATAAGCAACTTATACAGCCCTACGGCATTTTACTATTTTTTTTACATTCCACTGTTTGTGAAGCTCGGCACCCTCTAAATGGCCGTAAATAGTTTAGAAACGACTAAAGACTCCATAGAGACGAATGGTCATGTTAGGTCCTCTTTTTATCGGCCATCACATTAAACAGCTATTTTTTTAATTTTTGACGGAATCATTACTAATGAATATTGAGAGAATTTTCCAAAATTACTGTAAAAATATAACATATTTGAAAATATTAATTTCAGTAAGATATTGTTTACGTACATTTCACATGAGAATTCTGACAGAAACATCTTAAAAAGTTGTATTAAACTATAATTACAATTCCTAAATCATATTAAACAATGAAAAAAATTAGTGGTTTATCTAATATAGTTATTTATTTACTCGATATGTATTTTAATAAAAAACTAAATTTTTAAGCATTTTCAAGTAGATAACTCACGCACACACATACATAGTTTTAATCGCTCATGAATTTTCTTTCTTTTTTTTTTTGAAGCGGATGTAGAAAAACTTTCTATATTAATAAATTCTCCTGCTTTAAATAATCACGTCAGTGTTCTAAAGAAAATTATTTCGTAGTAAAATAATGCATCATATCACGTGTGTAAACTAAAAAGTTTTTAGACCATCAATCAACGTCAAAATTTTTCTGTGTTAAAACTATATGTACTAGTTAATAATTATCATTTTTAAAATGATGTAAAATAGAATGTTTTATCCTCTAAATGAAGTTACTAGCTGAAAATGGGTCATTACTTTAAATGAAGGATTCTATGGTAAGTGATACGGTTGAAAGGAGCATTTAACTGATTTTGTAATCAGAAAACACGTTTCGTTTTACAAATTGCTGCATACCAAAATATCTCCCGAGAATTTTATGGGAATTTTATTATATCGATTTCCCGATTTTAGTGTTTTAATACAGGCATAAAGCAATCTCTGTTCGAAATTCCGGGAATTTATTTTACTTCGTTTTTTTATCGTGATTAGGCTTAATTTAGCCCAATTTTAGGCTTTTATGAAAGATAAATCATTTATGATGACAGTTTCTCTATGCATGTATCAAACGAAATTTCAAGCAAAACATAAAAGTTCTTAATTTTATGTTTACAGCAACCACCTATGCTAGCCGGGTTTAAATCAATCACCTTCAACCTGTTGGGTGAGTATTTTAACGACTAAGATAGCCTGTTGACATTTAATAATTTATTTTTTTAAAATTCTCTTGCAAGCACTGAACAGTAATATCAGCAATAATTTAGCTTTAAAAAATCACATAGAATAAATAATTCAGACAATATATATATATATATATATATATATATATATATATATATATATATATATATATATATATATATATACAAGGTGCGCCCATAAAGTTACCGGACAAATTAAAAGATTAAACCATAAAATAAAAAAAGTGAAAGAATAATCACCTGGCTAGAAAAAGTGACATCTCAACTCGTGTTAAAGCCAGTTTAAACTGGTTATTTAGTCGTTTGCACATAAAAAGTCATAGTAATTTTCATTTACTGAGAAAGCATTGTACAAAAAAATTTGCTTCGGAATGGTACAATGTTGTAACAATAAATTTTGTTACAAATTAGGTAAATCTGTTACCGAAACTTTAGAGATTATTTAAACAGTATATTGTGATGCATCGTTGTCAAGAACACAAGTGTATAAGTGGTACAGCCTCTTTAAATGTGGGTGAGAAAGCATTGAAGATGAATCAAAGACAGGGCACCGTTCAACTTCAAAGAATGAGGAAAATGTGGAGAAAATTTGTTCTTTGGTAAAAGCTGACAGACACGCAACATGTCAACAACTTTCAGACATGTTTGTGATAAACAAAGAAATATGTAGATTAATTTTTATTTAAAATCTGTAAATGAGAAAAGTTTGTGTTCGATTTGTGCCTCGTATTTTGACAGCACAGCAAAAAGAAGACAGAAAAGCTTGCTGTGGATATTTGCCGACTACTCCGCAACAGGTCAACAATTTCTTAAAGTGTGTTATAGCAGGAGATGAGACCTTCTGTTTACAATACAACCCAGACACAAAAAGACAAAATACACAATGGAAAGGACCGTCTTCTCCACTACAAAAAAAAAAAAAAATGCACGAATGTCGAAGTCAAGGACTACGGTGATGCTGATTGCATTTCTTGATTACAAAAAACTTATTCCCCATGAATTTGTTCCTGAAAATCAAACAATTAATCAGCATTTTTACAAGGAGGTTCTTTTTCGATTAAGAAATATGATAAGACGAGTTCGGAAGGAACTGTTTAATTCTGGGTAATGATTTCTTTTACATGATAATGCTAGGCCCCATACAGCAATTTCTGTACAACGATATCTTGCTAAGCATTCATTACAATGATAAATCACCCACCAAATTCTCCCGACTTATCGCCAGTTGATTTTTTCCTTTTTCCGAAGCTTTAGATGGCCATGAAAGGACAGAGACTTGAAAACGTCTCTAATATCAAATCAAATCTTACGCGTATTTTGCGAACGGTTAGTTCCATCGCTTTTAAACAGTGTTTCGATGACTTGAAGAAACGTTGGAAATATCGCATAGACTCCTTTGGCGATTATACTAAAGGAGATAAATTTATTTGAAGGTGAGTAATAATTTTCTTATTTCTAAAAAATTGTCCATTTACTTCATGGGCGCACCTTGTATATATATATATATATATATATATATATATATATATATATATATATATACAGGGTGTCCATAATTAAAGTCCCACTTTCAAAAGGCAGCAAAAAAGAACCACTGGTCAGAATGACTTCAAATTTGAACCGAATATACTGGAAGAAAAGGGGAAAAGATTTGGCATAATAAAAAAAAGTTCCAAAATGTATCAATATATGGCGCTGTAACATTTTGGAACTTTTCTTTTATTATGCCAAATCGTTTCCCTCTTCTTCCAGTATATTCAGTTCAAATTTGAAGTCATTCTGACCAGTGGTACGTTTTTTGCAGCCTTTTGAAAGTGGGACTTTAATTATGGACACCCTGTATGTATATATATATATATATATATATATATATATATATATATATATATATATAGTGATTCCTGGTTCCGTATTCTTAGGATACATGCCACCCCACCCCTCAAGGAAAAGGTTAATTCTCTTCGATCACTTGCGCCATTCATAAAAAAACCCATAGCATGGCCTTATTTATAATATTTTACGAAGGTGCAAAAGGAATTTTATTAACACATGAAAGTTAATTTTAACTTGAGGCAGCTTTTTGGTAGTGCGTTGGAATTTCGACGGGGGAGCTCCATTCAAATACCGACAATCGGCGCCTTTGTGTCTACGTCGAGTATGGAACACGTTTATCTATAAACCGGAAAGTTCTTCCATGTGCTTAGTGGATGGGAGGAGGGTACAATCCTGATATCGCTCCTTTGTATGTGGGGGGGAGGGGGTGCTTGTTCAAAATTGTGGTGACCCATGATTAAGTCGGAGGCCGACTTTGCCGTGTCATCGTAAACCTGTGATCCGTATTCTTGTGCCCGCAACCATCAATCGACCCTGTCTGGAATATTCCATCCGGGGGACATGATTTTATTTGCTTTAGTTGCTTTATTATATATATTTTTTAAAAATTTTTGACTTAAGATCAAAAACATTAGATGTTTGTAAATAAAATTCTGCACAACAAGGCGATACTTGTGACTGAGTTTTCTGGTATTTTGTACACTTTCAGGTAATACTTTTATATAAAATTAAAGAAAGGGACATAAGAACACCATTGTCTAACAACCGCATAGTACACATCAAGGGTGGACTTCCAGAGAGAAATTCTAGTGTAAAATGACCTTCAAATAATTATTGATAGGGACATGCAATAATTGTAGAAGGCAATAATTATTAATTATTACAATAATTATTTACATGCAATAATTTATAATTATTGCATAATAATTATTATTACATGCAATAATTATTATAATTATTACAATAATTATTCATTCTAATTATTATTTATAGTATGCATATATATATATATATATATATATATATATATATATATATATATATATATATATAATTGTTCATGTATCTTTTGGAATAAATAAGGAATTCAGAAAAGGAAATAAAGTCAGAGAAAAAAAAATAACTTTTAACAATTAAGTTTAATTTAAGTAGTCAGACTTAAAAAATAGTATCGTATTATAAAAGAAATTTTGAAAAATATCTTTTTCTCAGCGTTTAATATTTTGCCTCTATATAACTCATACTTTATTACAGTTATAATTTTTTTTAAAAGTTACTTTCTTTTTTTTACAGAAAACAATCAATTGCTCTCTAAAATAAAAACTGCGTTCATTGATATTATTTATTAACTAAAGAAAAGTCCCTTAAGTATGTTCGAAATATTATACATTGATCATATAAAGAGAAAAATATTAGCTTTCAAATCTATAATGACCAGGCATTTCTTTATGGCTGACTTATCCTATCTACGTCTTTCAAAAGAATAATCTCCAGACTTCATCTTCCTGCTACATTCTTGCGTCCTCATTTCCGATATCTTTTGTGATGTGTTTTATCTTTATTATTATGGAGAATACAGATCATTCAGTGCTTACAAAAAGGTTAGGAAGGTTCTTAAGAAATTCTGTTTTCTTTCTTAATATTTTATTCTAATGGACTATGCTTGATCTTATTTTAATGTCCTTTGAAATACTACATGCATTTCTGCATTGCAATGTCAAGAGCAAAACTGTTGGATGAATTTATTTTGTCTTCAAATTATAAATGCTTGCTGTGAGATTCATTGCAGATGTTTGACTTCAAATTCAACGATTAGGATTTGGATATGTACGGCTTAACACTATAGAGCATTGGTTGTAAATCTCTTTAACACTTCTTTTACAACATGTATTCATTTTTACCATGCAAAATCGAGGTTTAAACTTCTCGAGGAGTTTATATTCTCTTGAAATTTTAAATGATTACCGTGAAAGATATATCGTATGAATACTTAATCGCAGACGTTTGACCTCATATTCAACGATCAGGATCTGGATATGTAGGGCTAAGCACTGTAGAGAATTGGTTGTTAACCCTTAGCTTACAGTGCAGATTTTTCCGATTCCCCCTTTTGAACGGTCATTAAGGGGGTTATATACACTCAAGAGCCAAAACATTATGACCACCCCTACATTTTGCAATGAATTCACCTGGATGACGTGGAAGGCACGTGATCAGGTGGAAGTGGTATTTAACTGCTGCTGAAGAATCATTCTTTCACTTACTTATGCGTGTGATGGGAAAGGCTGCGGATCTAAGCGACTTTGATAGAGGGCAGATTGTAATGGCTCGAAGGCTCGGAACAAGTATTTCCGAAACTGCACAACTCGTGGGTTCTTCGCGACCTACAGTTGTTAGTACTTATGCAAAGTGGATGAATGACGGTGAAACCAGCAGTAGACGACATGGTGTTGGACGTTCACACGCTATCAAAGAAAAAGGTCGTCGGAGACTGTCTCGCATGGTGAAGCAAAACCGGAGCCAGACAGTGGCTCAGCTGACGGCCCAATACAATGCAGGGCCAAGTAGAATAGCATCGCAGCACACTGTTCAGCGGACACTGTTGGATATGGGGGCTACGCAGCAAACGTCCCACTCGTGTGCCTTTGCTGACCAAGCGTCATCGCCAACTGCGCCTGCGCTGAGCCCGGGAACATCGCGACTGGTCCATGGATCAGTGGGAGAGAGTTGCCTGTTCAGATGAATCACGGTTTGTCATTCATCACGCCGATGGCCGTGTCAGGATACGCCGTCTTCCAGGCGAACTGTTGCTCCCTCAATGTACAGTAGGTCATACACAGGCCGGTGGTGGCGGTATTATGCTTTGGGGGACGTTCTCTTGGGCGTCTCTGGGACCGTGGTTGTGGTAGAGCAGACCATGAATGCTACAGGGTATCTGAACTTCATTGCGGACCAGTTGCACCCTTACATGGCCTCTGTTTTTCCAGCTGGAAATGGAATGTTCCAACAGGACAAAGCCCCGTGTCACAAGGCTAAAATTGTGTTGGAGTGGTTCCAGGAACATGATGCTGAATTCCAGTTAATGTCCTGGCCGCCTAACTCACCGGATCTCAATCCGATAGAACACATTTGGGATGTCATGGGACGGCAGCTCAGAGTTCAAAGACCACCAATTCGCAATATCTCGGATTTGCGTGACCGTTGCTTAAACATCTGGTACAATCTGTCTCCGGCCATCTACCAAGTACTTGTGGCATCCATGCCAAGGCGGGTTGAAGCTGTGTTGCGCGCCAAAGGTGGGCCAACTCGTTATTGACAGGTGGTCATAATGTTTTGGCTCTTGAGTGTATATGTTTCAGTCAAAACCCGAATTAACTAGGAAAAACGCTTTCTAACTGAGAGCGCTAGGGAAAACCCGAATCAACTAGGAAAAACGCTTTCTAACTAACAGCGCTAGGGAAAACCCGTTTTATTCGGGTTTTGATGATTTGTTAGACAATATTATTTCTATCTATCCAAAATTATTGTATTTTTCAACAATATGTTGTATAACAGGTTCTGATTTAAATAAAACTATACTTAGTAAAACAGTGTTTGAGGAAATAACCTATCATTGAAGAAAAAAAATAGTTTATTTGGTTATTGTTTAACACATTACCTTTATTAGGAATTACTTATCTTTGGCTTCCTTTCTAATTATTAATTATTTTCTTTGGCTTCCTTTCTAATTACTAATTATTTTCTTTGGCTTCCTTTCTAATTAGAAAAATGTTGATCGACTTACTAGCAAGCATATACTCCCCTGATTGTGCTTGTTGAGTTTCTTGCTCTTCTGCATTCATGTCCTTGAAAATTTTCTGAAGTTCATCCTCGTTTGGGATATTTTTTATAATATCGGATGGCAAGGTTGAGGTTGAATGTCCAACTCTTGGTTCAATCCCAAACATAGCTTTGTATGGTGATTGTTTAATTCCTGAATGTAAAGTTCTGTTCTTCATGAATTGGACAAAACGAAGACAATTGGACCACTTTGACTTTTCATTATCTTTCATCCATGAAGCCAACATATTTTCTACGTCTTGGTTGGCCCTCTCAACCGAACCCTGCGACTGGCTTTGACGAGGCTTCCCATGAAAAATCTTCAATTCTGGTCAATACGTAGATAACTGCTCTATAACGGAATTTACAAACTCTCTTCCATTATCAGAATGCAATATACAAGGAGCCCCAAATGTCAAAAAGATATTAAGTAGTTGCAAAGCAACCACTTCCGCTCTTTTGCTCTAAAGTGCTAGCAGTAACACAAACTTTGTTAAATGGTCCTGTTAAACCATAATAAACCTACATTCATTATCTGCCTGAGACTGCAAGTCAATCAAATCCACTTGGCAGCCACTGTTCATTTCTGAGTGAATAATAGGTTTAGAAACCAAACCTTTCCATTTTTTTCTGTTGACATGTTTCACACATCGATAAAAAAATGTGTATCATCTCAGTAGTTATGTTAGCATATTTTCTTGAAGTTTCAATTTTGAGTCTGTCTCTACCAAAATGTCCTATGGCCACACACACACTTTCGATAACATCAAAAATTTTTTCAACTGGTAAATAATATTTTATGGGATCATTTGAAGAAACCAACTTTTTTACTCCACTGATTTGAAGAATGTCAAAACTTTTTAATCTGTGGTATTGAACAGAAGTCTTGCTAAAGGCAGATTCGGCTTCTTAAACCTCTGATAAAAGAGTGTTGTATTGATCACTTGTTATAACATTAAAGTTATTTTATTTTTTATCTAATAACTGTAATTGTTCAAGAAATCTATTTTTCCAATTTTTAGCGCAAAAAATATTAACATTTTCTTTACTCGTCGTAAATAAATCAAACAGCACAAGCACGTTCCTGCAAGAATAAAACTAAACGACTTCACTTGCTTTGAAAATTTCACAAGCAACAATTTCAGATTCAAGCGGTTCTAACTGGACAAAACCGGAATTAACTTGGGAAAACGGGTTTTCCCTAGCGCTCTCTGTTAGAACGCGTTTTCCCTAGCGCTCCCAGTTAGAACGCGTTTTCCCTAGTTAATTCGGGTTTTGACTGATTTCGGGTTTTCACTGTAACATATGTTTATATATATATATATATATATATATATATATATATATATATATATATATTGATTCTTGTGCACGTATTCTTGGGATACATGCTACCGCTCCCCATAAGGAAACAGCCCAGTCAAAATAGGATTTATGGCTAAAAAAAATATGAAAGTTTTGATTTTATAAAAAATAATACCGAGCTTGCGCGTCCCAGGTGTGATAGTGCGCTCTTTTCCAAGTCAATTATCTTTGTTCCTGTTAGACATATAAAAAAATTTTATGAATGATTTTGTTCATAATTTAATTCTCTTTCATTTTTGTATTTAATTATTTTTTATAAAATCAATATTTTTAAAGATATTTCTAAAAAACCAAAAAAGTGTACACATTTTCCAAGATGGCAGCGAAAGCTCAAGTCTGATCGGTGGGGACTTTTAGTATGTTCATTAGCATGCCGAAACAAACATCTCCACCAAATTTCAAAACTTTCATATTTTTTTTAGCCATTCGTCAAAATAGGGTCTATTTTGACTGGGGTAAAAAGGTTAACCTTTTTGTCAAATCTTTGACAACCTGTATGCATTTTTGCTATGCAAAATCGAGGGTAAAACTGCTCGATGAGTGGCATATTCTCTTCAAATTATACATGCTTAGCGTGAAAGGAACTGTCTATGAATACTTCATTGCAGACGTTTGACCTCAAATTCAATGATCTGAATGTGAAAATGTAAGGGCTTAACTGTATAGAGCATTCATTATTAACCTCTTTACATTTCTTTCACAACCTGTTTACATTTTTGTTTTCCAATATCGAGGGTAAGACTAACCGATAAGCTTAAATTATCTCCAAATCATAAATGCTTTCTGTGAAAGAGATATCATATGAATACTTTATTACAGACGTTTGACCTGAGATTCAATGAACAGGGTCTAGGTATACAAGGTTTAGAACTATAAAGTAGTCATACTCAAACATTTTTTTCTCCCGGGTCTCATAAATACATTGCTGACCACTGTAAATGCAACACCCTGAAGGAAACATGCAAATAACATGAAATTTATAACATGCATTAGCGGAGGTGAGATATGCAAATGATTAGAATTCCAGAGCAGACGCACATCACGCGCGCCTGTGGCGCCACTTCAAAGCGCTATTTAAGTCTTGGAGATTTCGACGATTTCAAGTTCGGCAATTGTGTTTTTCTTGTGGTTTTATAAAAAAAGACGATCAATTATGCCTCGTCGAAAACAGCGATCATCTTTTGATCAAGTATCCGAGTCCGACAGACGAAGGATAGTGGACTACCGAGATTGTGGATTATCTTTCAGGGAAATCAGTAGTCGTGTTGGACGAAACCAAACAACTGTAATGCGGATATGTGATCGTTGGATGCAGGAGGGTACGACGGACCGGCGTGTTCGATCGCAATCACCTCAGCGCACCACTTCACGTGATGACAGGCAAATTGTGCGCATGGCAGTGACGGATCGCTCAGTCACATCACGAACCATAGCACAGCACTTGCAGTCTGTAACGCATCATCCAGTGTCTGCGGGTACCATTCGATGCCGTTTACAGCAGAGTGGTCTGTCCGCAAAACGTCCATTGCTTTGTCTACCCTTGACGCAGAACCACAGACGTCTCCGCCGCCAATGGTGCGATGACAGAAGAATGTGGACTGCAGAATGGAATGAAATTGTCTTTACTGACGAGTCACGCTTCTGTCTGCAACACCACGATGGTCACATTCGAGTCTGGAGACACCGTGAAGAGAGGATGCTGAACAGCTGCGTTATGCACCGCCACACTGGTCCTGCACCGGGTATTATGGTATGGGGCGGTATTGGATATCACTCTCGCACACCTCTAGTACGCATTGCCGGTACTTTAAACAGCCAGTGCTACATCTCCGAGGTATTGGAGCCAGTTGTCCTTCCTTACCTTCAGTGCTTGCCCACAGCCATATTTCAACAGGATAATGCGCGACCACACGTGGCACGCATTGTCCAACGGTTCTTCGTCAATCGCCAGATTGAATTGCTTCCCTGGCCGCCTCGCTCTCCGGATCTTTCGCCTATAGAAAACATATGGTCCATGGTTGCTCTGCGATTGACCCAGATTCCATCCCCAGCTGCAACAGCAGATCAACTTTGGCAACGCGTGGAAGCTGCTTGGTCTGCAGTACCCCAAGAACTCATCCAAAGTCTCTTTGAATCAATGCCGAGGCGTGTGGCAGCGGTAATCTCCAATAATGGCGGCTACTCTGGCTACTGATTTTGGCAGGAACCACACTTCACAGAAGTCTATAAATTTAATCATTTGATACTTGGTCAACATGTTATCTACAAAATAAATTTTGTTGTGATATCTCTTGTCTTTCTTGGTGTTGCAATTTGGGTGGCCAGCAGTGTATGTTTGTTACGTTAAGCGGACCGCAACATAGTACACTATACATCAGAATATAATAATCTAAATGTTAAAACTCAAAACATGGAAAAATTCAAGCGATTATTTAAAAATTAGTTTTATATGTTGATTTTATGTCTGATTTTTTAATGTTGGGATACACATTTGACTATTTTTAAAAAATCTGGTTTATACTTGCTATGTTCTATTCTCAAAACTTCATTAAGAATCAGTAAGCCGATTTCTATATACTCTGAAGAGCCAAAAAACCTGGTACAGGCATGAGTGTGCAAATAACGTAGATATGCAACCAATCAAAGAAACGCTATGCGGTCGGCAGCGCCTGTATAAGACAACAGGTGTCTAGTGAAGCTGTTAGATCAGTTCATAGAGCTACAATGACAGGCTATAACGATTTATATGTCTTTATTGAACTTATAAATGTCTAAATTGAGCGTAGTTTTATAGTCGGCGCACGAGAGATGAGGCATAGCATCTCCCAGTTAGTGATGCAATTTTGATTTTCTCGCACGACCATTTCACGAATGTACCGTGAATATCAGGTATCAGGTAAAAACATATCAAATCTCCGACAGCAGGGCAGCTGAAAAAGACCTTGAAAGAACTGGATGATTGGCGACTGACGAGAATCCCTAAATGATAACGACGAGCAATACTTCCTCAAATCGCTGCGGATTTCAAAGCTGGGACATCAGCAAGTGTCAGCGTGCGAACTGTTCAACGGACCGTAATTAATATGGGCTTTCGGACCTTCAGGCCCATTCGTGTACCGTTGTTGACTGCACTGTACAAAGCTTTCCGCCTTGCTTCGGCCCGCCAACATCTCCATTGGACTGTTGAACACAGTGCCTGGTCTGACGAGTCTCGTTTCCAATGGTATCGGGTGGATGGACGTGTAGAGGTATGGAGAGAACTTTAAGAATCCAAGGACCGTACATGTTAACCAGGGAATGTTCAAGCTGGTGAAGCATCTGTGATGGTATGGGGAGTGTGCAGTTGGCGTGATATAGGAGTCCTGATACGCCTTGAGCCGACTCTGACAGGTGACGGGTACATAAGCATCCTGTCGGTTATTATAGAACCATCCATGTCCATTGTACATTCCGACGGACTTGGATAACTCTAACAGGTCAATTCGACACCCCTGACGTCAAGTGTTGCCACAGAGTTTATCAAGGATCACTCTTTAGACTTTAGACACTTCCATTGTCCAACTAAATCCTCAGACATTAACATTATTGAGCATATCTGGGATGCCATTCAATGTGCTGTTCAGAAGAGATCTCCGCCCACCCACCCCTTGCACTACTGCGGATTTGTGGACTACCCTGCAAGATTAATGGTATGTATTGCCTCCAAGATACCTTAAGACATTAGTCAAATCCATGCCACGTCATGTTCCGACATTTCTGCGTGCTCCTGGGCGCCCTACACGATATTTGGAAGGTGTACCAGTTTTGTTTGGCTCTTCAGTGTATATTATTTGCATACGTCATTTTAAAATTAGAGGATTTACAAAAATACTCTGATGTGAACAACGTCAGCATCAAGTGCCACATTTTCTACAGTTTTATTTTTAGGCACTTATTTTAAAAATTGTGCTTTTAAAAGCACGTGGCTGATAATGAGTGTGAGTGTTTCGGGCCGCACATAAAAGTTTGTTGGGCCGCAGTTTAAGTACACCCGCTGTAGAGCATTGGTTTGGTACCCTCCTTAATGTCGTGGACCGTTTTTGGTAATCTAGTGAAAGCAATGGGACTCTCCTTTTAAGAATTAATAGTCATACAACGAATCGTTTCAAACGCAGAATTTTTAAATGTAGTTAAAGAAGGAATTGTTAATAAAATTCATTATATTGGATTACAACCGTATTCTAAAATGGGTTACAGAGGATATGAATAAAATAAAATACAACTGATTGAAAAAATATCAATCTATTATAAACACAAGTGTGTGATTTAATAATGTATTTATACTTTAATAACATATTATTTACCAAATGCCTACTGCACAGTTGTACATCTGATTGAATTCAAATTCAAATACTTCTTAACTTTGTAGTTTTTTATTTTAAAATTTAATCCATTCATTCATTTTAGTTTCAAATAATTTCAGTTTCCGAATGAGAGAATTCCTCGACTAGAATTCTCCACCGAGTCGGTGGGCCAATTGAAATTCATTCACGGAACCTGAGGAGTCCTTGAACCACACATTAAGAAACCATGCTATAAATGTTAACACGTCAGCCGAGAAAATAGTAGATTCAGCGCTCAGTTCATAAACCTGCCTAGCTATTAGGGAAATACAGAGCGTGAATATAAACCTTATGGTAGAAACTTCGTCATTATAAAGGAGTCCTGAGTTAGTAATGGATAATTTTCCTCTGGATTCGAATCTCTTAATCACTTTGACTGAGAAGATTTTGATGTTTTCCTTTGTTGTTGTTGTTGCTGTTACTTTTTTCAAATCAAAAGTGACGTGGTAGTGTGCTAGTTAATATAGAGGTCTTTAAAAAGAAAAAAAATCATGCTCAACCTACGAATTTGTTTATGAGGTAACGACAAAAGTTTTAGATTATACTTTCTTCTCCTGACCTGAGAGTTTCCCGTTACCCTTGACTGTCCTGTGGGCCCTGGCATGGGTTGTCGAGGTGCCTGCTGGGCTTATTCGGGTAAGTTCATCTCCTTCTCAGGTCTACTCCTCCGCAGAGACCACACCTGAATGGCCTCTCAGGATTGGTTGGCCTCGTCCGCTTTAATGGAGTCAATTAGCATGAAATCTGTTGAACGTTAATCTTATTAATAAATTTTCTTCTTATTCGAATAAAAATGAAATTGTATGTATCAAAATGTAAGAAGAATCAGACATGGATTATTTTATACCTCTTAAGAAGGTCTTTTGCGAACTAGTTTACTGATCTATTACCACTGCCACATGTTTCACTATTTTTAACCGTTCACCAATACGTTGAAGCGTTATCTTCAGTCTTTTTATAATGGATATTCCAGTACAGATAAGTTTCAATCCTTTCTGTTTGCTTTGGACTGTAAAATATATTAGAAAACAATTTCGACGATGTATATGCTTCATTTATGATGCATCAATGAAGTCCGTTTATATCCATCCCACTCCATAAAAATTTGTCAAGATGCACGAATGTAAACTTCATGCCAAATTCCTTACTAAGGCTTCTGACACCTATATACAGTAGGGAGACGCGTTGTAGAGAATTTTATATGTAACTCTAGTCCGTGTTTTCTCTAAATTCTGTGATGTTTAGGATTTCATTCTTTTATCTGCCAGTATTTATGTTTTAAAATTAAGCTCGTTACTATTATATTACATAAAATTTTCCTATCATACTTCTAACATTTTTATCTTGACCTATTATTGATATTATAATGTTTGTGGGTTTCCCTTATTCTATACTGGTTAGCGTTGGAAACTTTCATGGAGTGGGCTAGGGTTCAAATCCCGATTAAGTAATGGATATTCCTGTCCATTCACATCTTCGGGAGAGATGATGTTTCACCTGGATGATGCACCCATAATAAAGAAGCTAACAAAATTATCGTTTATGTATAGATGATTGTGCTTGGACAAGTATCTTTCGCCACAAAATAAAAATATATTTCTGATACCGAACGATAATTCGTAGAAATCATTTTCGAAAATCTGTTGTTGACGGTTTTGTGTTTCAACAATTTATTTCCGTGGATTCTTCCAGTTATTAAGAGAGAAAAATGTGGCATTTTAACTATGAGGTTGGATTTGCTTTCATATTAAGCGCATACTAATGCATCATACTAATGCATACTAGGAACTTTACATGAAATTTATGTCACCCATTAATTCCTTCTTATTTTAGAACCTAAAAATTGTACAAAATGTAAATTTTTTAAGAAGCTGTATCTTATTAACCCTGCAATGGTCGAGAGGAGTCTGACAGTCGCCAATAGCACTTTGTTTACATTTTGAGTATTGATGGATTGCTTCGTATACCCATCAGATGTCGGTACCTACGAAATGTTTATGTATGAATCATAACTAACAAGCAAAACTATTGCAGTTTCTACCATTATTCTACAGTAAACGTATGTATACCAAAACACCTGATTGGTCTTGCACCAAATTTGTAAAAATTGCTATTATAAATCTGGGGCATTATGGCAGATGTTGTTATGTCATTTTTTCATGGTTTCGGAAAATTAAAAAGTAACTGTTGCTGTGTAATATAAATTCGCTCAATTAAGTTTTTCAATACAAATATTCTTTAGTTAATACTCATGTTCAACCTAAAGCATATGGTTATTCTTCAATGAAATTTTCAATTAGGGACTATGTATTACCTCTTTTATAGATGACAGCATTTGCTAATATGAATAACTTAGTTTTATTTCATAATACGAATATCAGCTTTTGCCGCATTAAAGAACGAATTTTAAGTGTAACTTACAACTGTAAATATAAAACAGAATTTTTCGGACATATCAACATCTGCCATAAAGCCACAGAAATACATTTTTAAAAAATTTCTTCATTTATATTTATTCTATTGTAAAAATTGCTTTTAATTTTTTTACATATGATTGGTTTTCATTTCTAAAAATTGCGTATAGAAATTCATAGTTTTCATTTGCTTTAATTTATTTTATTGTAAGAAGAGCATTTAAAATGACAATTTAAAAAATTGATTGGTTTACATTTACATCCATCACGTCTTTAACATAATGTTTTGATAAATATTTACTTTTACAAATAGAATAACTAAAACCTAAATTAGATAGTGTGGCATCAATTAGACATTACGCGACCATTCCTGCAATTTTTTTATACGCGATCAGTGCAGGGTTAAATATGATTTTTTATATGATATTTTTTTATTGCAATTAAAAAATTATAACATTTTAAAGATATAGTAATAGCAATAATAATTTGATGCAAAAACTGTTATATACAACAGCACAAATATAGAAAATAAATATGACAAAGAGAATAACCCCACATTAAGGATTTTTAAACAACCAAGAACACGACATCACCGTAAGAAATTCTTCAAAGTATCGTCTTTTAGAACTTTTCCCTAATAACATATTTTGCCTACGGTTCAAATAATTCTGCAAATATAGGCAGACTGCGACATCAAATCTATATCACTATTACATAATAATGTTCCTAACAAATTGTCGCATATTCTTTCTGCTCATTCATGCTCGAAGCTAATTACATACCAAATATTTAAATTCAGAAGTTCTTAGGGAACAGATGTTCAGCCCCAATTCATTATTCCATGCTAAACATGAGTTAATATTTATGAATCCATAAATTATTAATCAAGAAGGAATATTCTGAATTTTTGTCTCTAATGTGGGAGACTGAAATAATTCTGTCGCTGTACATGAAGCATGAATTGGGTGGAAAAGTTTAGAATATGTTTTGAATATCAATTTCTCTTGCTATGACTCTCAACAGCACTTGTGACATGTATATTCAATTATTTATCACTTTTTAAAAATACGTTATATATTATTTAAATAGAATATCATCAGTCATAGTTAAAATATATAAAAGTCCAAACATGAACTTATACGAAGATGAATCCATTTGTTATAAGACATGGATTGCATTACAGGAAAATTTTTTTTTATGTTTATCGGAACCCTTTCATTTGACATGCTAATAGAATAAATTAATATATATATATATATATATATATATATATATATATATATATACAGTGGAATTTCGATCGATCGTTTTACGAATCATCGTTTTTCCGTGTGAGTCGTTTATTTCACCCAGTCCCGACGATCATATTGCTTTGTTATGCTTCCGCATCCATCGTTTTCCAGCATTTATCATTCAGTTCAGTCGGTCCCTTGAAAAACGATATATCGAGATTCCACTGTATATATATATATATATATATATATATATATATATATATATATATATATATATATATATATATATATATATATATATATATATATATATATATATATATACATATATATATATATATATATATATATATATATATATATATATATAGGAAATGAAACGAATTCGATCATCTCTTGAAGAAACACAATCGAGGCCGAAATTAAATGTAATTCCAAATCACAAGAACAATTGAAGTTTATTCCATGAAAACAGCAACATGTTACTCCCATCGAAGCCAATCCGAATCTCCCGTTGCGCGCGAATATAGAATTAGGTGAAAGAGGGGTTGCCAGGAATTGACGGAGAGAGTTAGTATACGGAAAGCAGGGCATCTCGCAAAGGTGTCAGAAGGTTACCACATTTAGAGAGAACGTTCAGATAAGGGCAAGAAAGAGATTAAAGATTTTATTAATAATATCATATATATCTTATTAATAAAAGCGAATGTTTAAGTATGTGTGTGTGTGTGCGGCATCCAGACAAATCTATGAAACTTACAGCCATGAAATTTGGCACACTGGTAGTTAAGAGTCTGAACATGTGCACCTCGAAGCCCGAATTTTAAATTTTATTACCGTTAATTTTTAATTAATGGAAGACCAACAATTTTTGAAGAGTGAGTCCAGAAATGGAAGAGCCTCGCAGTCGTCTTTCCGCCATATTTGAAAATACTATTGTTTTTTTCATGAAAGTACATAAATGTTACATATTTGGAAAGAGCTTTAAAAACTGAGAATTTTTTTCTGCGTACACTTAATCTGCTACTTCAATAGTTTTAAAGTTATTTGGATTCTAATCTTATTTGGATATTTGGATTTTAATCACGGGAGGGTTAAGACCGTGGTGCCAACTTTCGGTTCTGATTACAAATGAGTGCTTTATTAAGAAATTAAATGAAACTAACTGCTATTGAAATAATCACAGAATTGTTTAATAAAAATTAAAATGTTAAATGCATATAAGAATTATATGGCAGAAATATAATTCTACAAGGGATTGTTTTTCCTGGGTCATACAATAAAAGGCCAGCAAGACTAGGTCATGCAATAAAAGACAAGAAATAAAAGATCCTTTTTTTTCATGAAACTACATAAATGTTACATATTTGGAAAGAGCTTTAAAAACTGATAATTTTTCTGCGTACACTTAATCTGTTACTTCAATAGTTTTAGAGTTATTTGGATTCTAATCTTATTTGGATATTTGGATTCTAATCACGTGACAGTTAAGGCCGTGGCGCCATCTTTCGGTTCTGATTACAATTGAGTGCTTTATTAAAAAATTAAATAAAACTAACTGCTATTGAAATAATGACAGAATTGTTTAATACTATTTGCGTTCAGGTCCGCTAGATGGCAACACGAGACTGATACAGTATGCGCTGTATTGAGTGTGACACATATTTATTGTTGCACCACAAAATTTAAATACCTTTCTTCGTTGTTTTTTAGTGTTTCCAATCTCTGACAATGATTGCTGTATGGAGCGGGTCCGACAGGCTAGACGGGCGAAGCCCGACTAGTATATATATATATATATATATATATATATATATATATATATATATATATATATATATATATATATATATATATATATATATATATATATATATATATATATATATATATATATATATATATATATATATATATATATATATACATATATATACATATATATATATATATATATATATATATATATATATATATATATATATATATATATATATATAGATATATATATATATATACTAATATGCATGAATTTCGATGTATGCAGTGCTTTAACAAAAAGATACTGCTTCCAGTAGCAATACAGATGCAAATTAAGTGAAAGTCGGAAATAATTTAAAACGAAAGTGTCAAAGCAGTAGGTATGAAAGTTATACTTTCACTCGATTTTTCTCGGTAAACTCGATTAACGGTTTTTCTTGGTTTCCCCTGTGATCGAACAAAGACATTTGGATGAGGTAACACACAATGGAATACGATGGCTTGAAATAGGCCAAAGAAAGACGAATATGTCTAGAGATCGTCATGTGCTACCACGCGTTACGTCCCGCTTTAGAGAAAGGAGAGCTTATCAAATGCTTTACCACAGGTAAACCGCATACGACATAGCCAAAAAAAGACAGATTTTTTTCTAAACAAGCACAAAGAAACCGTTACAGTAATGTAGCAGCACCTGCAAGAGCTTCCTTCTGTGGTGCAACAGAAATTATTGAATCCGTGTAAACAGTGTTAAGGTGGTTGAATTTATATGATCTTTTTGCGAGAAGTCCAGTTTTATGCATTTCCTTGGATTATGCCCATTACAGAGACCGCTTTCGCGTTTGTGCATTAAGCGACAAAATTGTGCAGGCTGGAAAACGTGGTCAAAACGAACTGCTTTGGACGTTCATGACTTGTGATTAGTAGTGAAGTCATGTGATTAGTAGTGATGTTTATGCTAAGATCCTGTAGCCCTCTTCTTGTATTTGACAGAGGAACAGTGACCGATGTGGTATACTGGAAAGCTATCCTGCATCAAAATGTACGTCTTTTCACAGGTCCGGTTGGCTCAGATTTACGTCTAAAGGATGATAATGTCCCTTTTCATCTAGCTGTCCTGGCTGAAAATTACCTGGAATAAGAAGATATAGGAAGATTCTCTTGGTCAGCATGACCACCTTATTACAATCCAATAGAGCGTGTACGAGATGTTCCTAGACGTACCACTATAGCCAACAAAACACCATAAAGAACGGCAAAAAAGCTAAGGAGTACTCTAGTGCGTCGAATGGGACGGGACCGCCCTAGGAACACTTGAAAACCCTGTAGAAGCACGTCTGCATGTTTTGAGTAGGGCATTTGTCCTGAGGCCAGCACATTCCTTACAGCTATCTTCTCATATTCTGATAATATTTTTTTCTCTTGGGCTCGAACTCCGTCATGCAACCGAATTATCTATATATTTAAGTTGCTAAGCCGACTTTTTGGGCAGTCCGTGAGAGAAATCTACAGCATCAATTTACTTCATTTTGGTCTTAAACGAAAGATTGTAATCTGTAGATTTGTCAAATTTGGTTTTTGTAACCGCAATTTCTATTAATTAGCGATAATTTACAATTGAAAAATTTATTTCTGAGCATGCTCAGTGGCATGTTAAAATCTGTCTTTAAAAACTCACTGTTTCTGCGCATGCTCAGACACATGTTTTAATGATAAGCACGTTTATTCCGAGGAGTCTCTCTAGATCTCGATCTGCCATTTTTATTTTTATGATAATTATATTTGTAAAATATAAGATTAAACCTGATGGAAATTGTTTATTTCGCGCTGTTTAATGAGCGATAATTTACAATTTTAAAAAAATTGCTTTCTGCGCGTGCTCAGTGACATTTTTAAATCTGGCTTTAGATACTCAATGAGCACGAAGCCGCTTAAACATATTAATTTGTTTCTGCGCATTATTATGATTTTAAACATTTGGCAATGATGTGTTGCGTATAATTTGTGTATTAGTACATTTATGTACTATCTAGCCGTCATGTTTTGACGGGTACCAACTAGTGTTAATAAAAATATGTGAAATATGTAGGCTAGTTGATTATATTGGCATTTATTTATTTTTTGATATATTCTAATTTCTTGTGAGCCTCAATATGGGGAAAAAATCAGGTTGCTATCTAAGAATTTCTTTCGCGAAATTAAGAGGGTATTTCTTAAACTAAAATGTTGCATTAAGTAATTGAGTTTTTTAGTTGAAACATATTTCTTAACTATTCTGGAGTTCCAAGCAACATTTATATATTTTAGTGATAAAATATTCTATAATTACGTGGACTGATAATTAATATTAAGTCTTAACATTAACTATTCATTTATTAATATCAAAATGAATACTCAAAATTATTTAGGTAACTACATTCTATTTAGGTAAACAATAAGTTTCCGAAAACTAAGAAATTTGAAAATACTAACTTGAGCCCAGGTATATAATAAAGAACGTGAAAGACTCTAATTATGTCTTATTTGATGCCTTTAACTGATTTAACCTTTTCCTTACGGGGTGGGATAGCATGTAACCCAAGAATACGGGTCCAGGAATGCATATATATATATATATATATATATATATATATATATATATATATATATATATATATACACACACACATATATATATATACATATATATATATATGTGTGTATGTATATATATATATATATATATACATATATATATATATATATATATATATATATATATATATATATATATATATATATATATATATATATATAACACCCTTAATAGTCGTTCTTACAGAGGGAGTATGAAATTTCCTGTTCTAAAGAAGGAGTCGTAAAAGTGGGCCCCGTAACCTATAGGTTAAGGTTTTTTGGCTTAACTACTATAAAAAAAGTTTCATACCACGTTATTCTCAGTGCATTAAGTTCCCAGTACATGATGCCATAACTTTTAAGTAATTTTCCGACGGCAATGAGTTTCATTCTCATGTTATAAATATAAAATTTACTGACTTAACTTCAACATATTTCGGCTTTTAATTTCCATAATAAAATCGATTCTTTACTCAGAGATGTCATCTTATGCAAGCTGATAATATTTTATTAGGCCATAATTCATAACTAAAATACTCGCTTGTACATTATTATTGACAACATGAAGACGCACATGAAATACTAAATTGATGGCATTGACTCAAAACAAGCACAAAACCTTGAGATAAGAAAAATGATTGATATCGCTACCCACCCCATGAAATTAATGTTCCAAGAAAATTCATGATCTATCATGCCTTTATCAGATCATCATATTGATTACGGGCATCTGTAAGACAGAAACGCTCTATGTAAGACAGAAATACAAGAGAAAAAAATGGAGATATATTTTGAACGTTTTAGATGTTTTATTGCTTATTCCTAATGCTTTTATCGATTTTACAGTTAAATTTCATTTTTTGTAAACAAATGCTGGCATCAGTTATCTTGTTTTATATTTGGTACTTTATAAATTTTTAGTTTCGTTGCATACTCTATTTAATTACCCGTTGATCTGTCCCTCCCTCTTACGTTTAGAACATCACCACTTTCAGGGGACAAGGAAACTTCAACTTTGTTTTTCGAATTTTCAATATTTTTACTCAACTATAATTATAATTACAGTTGACTAATTACTATAATTAGTCAACATAACTATAATTATTTTTTACTGTATTGAATCCACTTAGAATTAACAATTACTTTGTAGAAGAATAATACTTGCTCATCAAAAATTTTCAAATATGCTAGAATTTTTCAATAAAATTTCCATGCGGGCATTCGTTTTTATCCGATTTCTTCCAAATTTCTACAATTTCTAGATTTTTCAATATTTTTATTGAATATACCACATAAGTATAATTAATATTCTTTTTTACATCTTTGAATTCACTTAGAATTCGCAATCATTTTGTAGAAGAATAACTCTTGCTCTTAAAAAATTTTAAAATATGCTGGAATTTTTTTAAAGAAACTTCCATGGGGGCATTCATTTTTTTCCGATTTCTTCCAAATTTCTACAATTTCCAGGTATTTCAATATTTTTACTGAATATACCACATAAGTATGTTTAACCCATTAGTGCCTAGCGTCCTTTTAAAAGGACGCTTACATAATAAGCTCTAAATCACTGAATTTTTTATTTTGTTTCGATCCAAATAGCAGAATATCATGATAAAGTGTTGTATTTCTTATTATCCATCAGTTGGTAGCACTGTATTAATGTTCTATTTCTGCTTTGAGGGTCTAAAGTCAGAGTTAGTCGTTTTTTAGGTTTTCAAAAGAGCGTCACTTTTAAAGTAAGTTTATTTTATTGTTTTTCAATGTTACGAAAATATTTTATGATGTTATCACAGTCAATACTCTTTTCTTAAATATGTATCTTTCAAAATTGTTAAAATCATTTTTTAACACTGTTATATTTCCTTTTGCGTAGCGTTCTTTATATAGGACGCTAGGCACGGATGGGTACATGTTTTTCTGGCCTGTTCCGCTATACGAATGCGTCTTTTTTTCTCAATTTATGATGTTTTATTACCATAGGGAAAAGGAAATGTTATTTATTTTCATAAAAATGATGTTATAAATTATTTTTATAAATAAAGATTATTGAGTATTCCTTATTTATGAAAATAATTTAAAAATAAATGTTCTGTTGATTAAGGAATGATTAAAAAAATTTCTTATTTAAGAGAAATATTAGCCTCTTGATACTGTAATGAATGTATTAACAAATTAGCCTCTTAATTACAAAAATTTTAATTAAAGGATGTGTTCTGTATTTAGTGATTCTAAAAAATAAAGAAAAATTGCGAAGTACATAAGTAATTGTCTGGATTTTTTAAAAATATGTGTATTTTAAATGTCTATAATTTAATAAATTTTAAGAATTTTGTCTTTTAATCCAATTTATATTTGATCTAAATATACTGAAATGAGCAATCGATAAGTTTTAAAGCTCTTATTTATATATTTTTTTATTTTAAGTTTGACTGTGGAGAGGCATTAGCTTTAATGGCAGAGTTATCTGATAATGATACATTCCATGAAGCGGATATTTATTTGGACCCACCATCTAATGAAGTTACCAATGACTGGCACTATACGGGTTAATAGAATTAAAAAATGTCCACTTGGAGATGGTAAATCTGTTAAAAAGAAGAGTAGGGAAAGTTTTGATTTTCAGAACAGCAACAATTTTAAAATGGTTCGGTGAAATGACAATAGTGTCGTTACTTTGGCGTCTAACCATTATGGTATTGAACCTGTAGCTCAGGCCAAACGGTGGTCAAATATTGATAAAAGATTTGTAGAGATTGACCAACCGTATATTGTGTCTCAATATAATAAATTTATGGGAGGCACCGATCAAATGGATCAAAATCTGGCACAATACCAGTGTTCCATACGGTCTAAAAAATGGGGATGGTCACTGTTTTTGTTTAGCTTAGAAGCATCAATCCAAAATGCGTGGCTATTGTACAGATTATGCCCTTCTAATGACAGTAACAGAATGGATCTCCTCTACTTTAGAAGAGAAATCTGTCAGACATATTTTTCTAAGTACAGTAAGAGACCAAATAACAGTCTAGCTGCAGGGAAACCGAAAATACTTTCAAAAAGAGTGTCTGGTGAATATAACGGAAAATATAATTTAATCGTTGTGAATCTAAAACAGATAAGAGACGGGATAAATTTGATTTATCCCGTATAAAAGATTACGGGATAAATTTGATTTATCCCGATAAAAGATTTGTAGAGATTGACCAACCGTATATTGTGTCTCAATATAATAAATTTATGGGAGGCACCGATCAAATGGATCAAAATCTGGCACAATACCAGTGTTCCATACGGTCTAAAAAATGGGGGTGGTCACTGTTTTTGTTTAGCTTAGAAGCATCAATCCAAAATGCGTGGCTATTGTACAGATTATGCCCTTCTAATGAATCTGTAGGGCATTAGAAGGGATTACGATTAGATTTTGGACATTTACTGTGGCAAAAAATCCACAAGAAAATGCAATAAATGTTTAGTTGGATTGCATGATAAATGCTTTGAAATCTTTCGCACAAAATAGCTTGTATATAAATTGTGTAAAAAAAAATTACGAATAGCTTTTTTCATTATTTTGTATTTTAATAAGCCCCTTTTATATGTAAATTTAAATATAAAAGTGTGTAAAATTTATCATAAGACATAATTTATTAAATTTGTGCCTTTTAAGCTATTATCTTTGACATTTTCAGCTTTTTAAATTGTTTTGATTTCTTTTAAATGATTAAAATACAATTTAAAAACCTTGTGTTTATTTTATTATGCATTTTTTCGCAGAGTTCCATTGGTTTCATGCGTTTAATTATCTAAAAACGACATTAAAAGGAATAGTTTTAGAATATCTAAGGGTTGAAGTGTTTGTGTAAAACATGTACCCTCCCGTGCCTAGCGTCCTTTTAATAGGACGGTAACATTATTTTTAATAAAAATTAAAATTTTAATGCAGGAATGTTTTTTATTATTTTTTCAGTTCATTTTGCACCTGTACGAACATAATTAGGTAAAGAAAATTAAAGAATTCAATGTTGGGCATTAATGGGTTAATATTCTTTTTTACTCCATTGAATTCCCTTAAAAATTCCCAATTATTTTGTAGAAGAATAATACTTACTTTTCAAAAAAATTTCAAATTTGCTAGAATTTTTCAAAAAACCTTCGATTCGCACATTCATTTTTTTCCGATTTCTTCCAAATTTCTACTATTTATACATTTTTCAATACTTTTGCTGAACATACCACGTAAGTATAATTAATCTTTTTTCCTGCATTCAATTCCCTTAGGATTCACAAATGCATATTTTGTAGAATAATAATACTTGCTTTTCAAAAAATTCTTCAAAAATTGTACGATTTTTCAAAATTTTCCATGAGAAAATTAATTTTTTTTCCTATTTCTTCCAAATTTCTACAATTTCTACATTTTTCAATATTTTTACTGAATATACCACATAAGTATGATTAATGTTCTTTTTTACTCCATTGAATTCACTTAATTCACAAATATTTTGTGGAATAATAATAATTGCTTTCAAAAAATTTTCAAATATGCTAGAATTCCTAAAAAACTTCCATGCGTGCATTCATTTTTTACCGATTTCTTCGAAATTTCTACAGTTTCTACATTTTTCAATATTTTTACTGAATATACCTCATGTGTATAATTAATATGCTGTTTTACTGCATTGAATTCAATTAGAATCCACAAACAATTATTTTTGTAGAAGAATAATACTTGCTTTTCAATTGCAATTCTTCAAAAATGGTAGAATTTTTAAGAATTTTCCATGGGCGCATTCATTTTTTCCCGATTTCTTCCAAACTTCTTTAATTTCTGCATTTTTCAATATTTTTACTGAATATACCATATGAGTATAATTAATATGCTTTTTACTGCATTGAATTCACTTAGAATTATCAAATAATTATTTTGTAAAAGAATAATACTTGCTTTTCAAAAAATTCTTCAAAAATGGTAGAAGTTTTCAATATTTTCCATGAGATAATTAATTTTTTTTCCGATTTCTTCCAAATTTCTCAGAATTGTTAATGAAAGTGTTTGTCCTAAAAGTGTGCATAATTTTTTGAACCCTCTGATATTTTTCAAATTTGTAGACTATGAAATAAAGTAAAGACATGCAAAAAAGAAAAAAAAAAGGGAGAATAAAAAAAAGCTATTTAAGACTATAGATTCCTACAACAACAAAAAAATCAATGCTCAGTTATTTTTATAAACACGTGGTTAGCTTATACTAAATAAAATAATTTTTTAAATTATATAAAATACTCATGGAGTATTTTGAATAATGTTAGATTTTTTTAATTTAAAAAACTGGCTTTAATCTGCCAAAAAATTCCTATTTTCCATTCTTAGAGTCTACAATGTTGTAAAAAAGAATATTAATTGTTCTCATTATGTATATAGACTTAAAAATTGAGGATAAAAAAATGAGGTTCACCGTCCCTTGTTCCCTTATAAATCGAATAATATTACAGGGTGTTTCAGAAAATTTGACATCATTTGAAATGTTAATATCTCAGGAACTACATTGGCTAATCTTGTGAAACTGAAGAGGATTTTGTTGAGTAATTAAATATTTAATATCCAAACATGAATGAGAAACACTATTGGTATGAATGAGAAATACTATTCTATGTGTCCATTCCATGAACAGTTTTACAAATGCTCAATAAGAGTGCCGTCTGTGATACGTACAAGTCGGTATTCCATTTCCTGCCAAACCTGTTGTAGCATGTCATTGGTAACAATTACCAACGATGCCCTGATTCTGTGTTTGAGTTCCTCTGCATTTGAAGGAAGCGGAGGGTATATAAACAAACACTTTAACATACCTCCAGAGGAGAAAAAAATCACAAGACGTCGGGTCTGGTAAACGTGGAGGCCATTTAAAAAAATAAAAAAGCCTGTTATGTAAAATATCGAATAAAAATTTTGAAGTGAGTCCACACATGATATCAAAATATTAGTTATTCGACCGAACATTCGCAAAGTTATTAGATCGTGAAGTGCTAGCAAATTTTCTGAAACACCCTGCATATTGAAATCAATTCGTAGAGGTAGATAGTTTTACAAATCTAGCTTTTCCCAGACTGTATTAAGTGCATACCTATATCACTTTGAGCGTGGAAAGTTGTTTATTCTAGAGCTTTTGTGTACACAATATTTTTCGAGCGGGCCGTGGCGGCGTTGTGGTACAGCGTGTTGGTTTTCGGTGTTGAGGGTGCTCGGATTGAATCCCGGCGAAACGCCACGAAAATTCCTCCGTTCGTATTGTCCCTTCATAGGGGATAATGTTGGTCCCCTATAAGTTGCCCCCATAATAAAATGGCCAGAAAAACTGCGGTGAATTATAAGCGAATGTCTTCACGACAAGAGCCTTCGCGTTGGTTAAAAAAAAACGAAGTGCGAAAATTTGAAAGATTAGACAGGACATAAAACATATACAAATACAGCAGTACGAATAGGTTACCAGTCATAATCAAGGCAATTTCTCGAGAGAATAAAACAAACATTTGGAAAGTGGTAGGTTGTGAGCGATATGGTCATATTTTGTTGCACGAGGGTTAATTAGACCGGGGCCTTCTGCGTA
Organism: Dolomedes plantarius; assembly: GCA_907164885.2. NCBI lineage: Eukaryota > Metazoa > Arthropoda > Arachnida > Araneae > Dolomedidae > Dolomedes > Dolomedes plantarius. Next base: position 116,136,841 of record OU015498.1, on the reverse strand, counting down.
AAGCCAATTTCGGACGGACACAAACATGCATACAAATAGTGGGACTCGAGTCTACTGACTCCAGTACCGATTTTCAGCGCCCTAGGCATTCTGGTATCCCCCAGCATGCGTGAAAGGGAATAAGAATATCGCTCTTTACGTGTACATACTTTCCCACGTGAAACCCCTATCCCACACAATTGAGTGCACGTGTGAAGGTGTCGGAGAGGAAGGGAAAGCTGCTTTGGAGCGTACTGCAAGTTTTCCCACGCGCAATCCCGTACGCTCCAAGTACTCCAAGAGCGTACATGTTAAGGGCGCTATTAGCGCCCTTTACACGTACGCTCTTTTGCGAGTGCTTGGAGCGTGCGCGCAATCCCGTACGCTCCAAACACTCGTGAAATAGCGTACTTGTAAAGGGCGCTAATGATTGATATATGAAATTTCCCATTACGCGAAACAAGGAGTGTAGAACCCCCCCCCCAAAACCAGTGGTCGCGACCCCCGTGGTCACCGACGTGTTTGAAGTATATTTATAATATACAGAATTATTTAAATAAAAACTTTGCTTTAAATATGCTAATGATTTTGAAATCACGCTCGATTTTTAATTTTAAATTTTACGCAAATGAAATACAAATACATATTTTATTTAAATATCAAGTGTTAATCATATGAAATTTTCCTGAAACAAGTACAAACGGTAAACAAAACATTTTTTGCTGTTAATTTGCAAAGTAAATATATACCAAATCTACAATTAAATTGTTTTTAAAATAGTTTGTCGGAATTTGCTTATTTCTTTTTTTTCTATTTTTGTTTACATTTCCTTAAAAAAAAAATTGCTACTGCCGAAAATTTTTCTTAGGGATTGCGTGATTATTTTATGTAAAGAAAATGGGATACAGTCGAGAATGTTTTGCGCATCACTGCTTTAAACAGTGGAAGAACAGAGTTAAGTTTTTTTTTATGTAATCAAACATAATATTCTCAACAGAGTTTTACGAGCGCCTCTTTGAGAATCTATCTAAAATATTCAAATTATTGCTCTTTTCGTTGAAAAAAATACTAAATAAATACATCAATCATTTAAAACGGTCAGAAAATAAAGAGCTGTATTAACATTTTCTGAATTAACAGCATATTAAGACTTAGTGAGTAGAAAATAATTTCCATGCGCTTCTTCCAAAGCCGAAATTTATTAAAATTTCGAAGAGGTAATTTTGAAACAATCAAGTTCTAAGCGCAAATAATGATTACAAAATTATTTTTCATATTCTAAATTCCTCAAAAATGGTGTTCTACAAAAAAGTCACGAGGCGCAAAAAATGACGAGTACTTGTGGTTCTGTAAAGGAAATGGACGTGACTAATGATGTCATGATAATTAACGAGTTAGAAGAGAAATGACCCCGCCACGGCGCCTAGCGATTTACTTCGCATTTCAGTGACATGTAAGTTATTCTTTCGTGTCACTGAAATGCGAATAGTATATCTCTGGTAACAGAGTGCTTCACATTGAATAAGTAAATAAATGAATTTCAGTTCTTAAAAGATTAAAGAAAGGGGAAAAAACAGGCCTATTCTAGTTAAAAATGAGTAGTAATTGGATATAATGATGTCTGGGAATTATTGCTGCTTATTTCAATTGTTTTTAATAATACAATACGTCAATTAGTAGGCTTTATGATTTACATTAAACGAAAATAACTCAGTAAATTTCTTTGCTGGTTCTGAACTGTATCAAGAGTGTACAGAATGAAAAAAAATTCAGTGCTAAATATAATTAATTGTTCCAAGATTCTTTGTTAGTATTCTTAGGAATATATTTTTAATAATAAAGTAAAAAACTATGGAAATTTACTAATAACACATAAATGTACTTTACATTGTTTTTATTTGATAGAAAAGGATTTATAAATCATTATTAAAAGGCAAATGCATAAAAATTAAAATAATTATTGCATATTTCCATTGTATTGACACATCATGCATATATCCTAAAATTAGCAAAATAATTAAAAGGTAGGAATTTTTTTTAATTGCTATAACAAAAGGTTAATTATTATTTTCATACATCCAAAGTTTATTTTTTTTTCAGTATTAAAGCAGAATTTAGGTGTAAATTTTTTTTATCATCAGATTAGGAGAGGCAATAGTAATTGACTTCCATTGCTTACATTAGAGGATAGTTATTAATTAAACAATTTTAACAAATGTTAATGTACTCGCCGTCCATATAGTATAGTGGTTAGTGTTCTGAACTGCCGCGCAGTGGGCTTGGGTTCAAATCCCGAATAAGGCTTGGTCGTACCCCTGATAGGGAGCAGTACTGACTCACGTATATGGTACGCCCATAATAGGGGAGCCACCAAAACTTCTCAGATTTTCTGGGGACAATGTCGAGAAGTACCTATCGTCAGGGGACAAGTTCCTGCCCCATTGGAAAAAAAAAATGCTAATATGCTCCAAGACAAAGAATCAGGACATTAACAAAATACGTATACTCTGTAAAGTATATTATTTCTTTTTTGTTGTTTTAAGACCTCTTTACTATTTTTCAAATTCTGTACGCACCGGTTCTTGAATTAGCCGTCCTCTTGGATCCAAATATGATGTCGGCCAGATACTCAATAAGGAAGTGTAGCCTGGCCATACGCTAGCAAATTATACAAGGTGTGCAATTTGTAACCTAACCATTGCTCAAAGTAACTATTATGAAGGTAGTTCCGGATAATTTTGGCAAAACTGCCCTTACACAAAGAAGACAAGCTAGGAACTAGAACTTCAAGAATATAAACTTATGCTAGAACTAGAAATTAACAGGTGTGAGAATTAATAAGTTCAATCGAGGACAAAGAGGGAGAATTTTGATAGTAAAATTAGGTGCAAAGTAATGTGACAACACAGTAACAGTGTGTTTTTGTAATCGAAGTGCTTTGCTTCCCATTGCTAACCTGTGAGATCAAGCCTAATTCGATTAAATCTATATCGCTATTACTTAACTCATTTACTAGGTAAACCCGCCTTGCAGACCACCTAAGTTGTTCTTTCTCCTTAAGGGGTTAACGACAGTTCAATAGTGGTATAGTGATAATTTGATTCGACTTTATATTAGAGGTTACAAATGAAAAGCAAAAATATAACAAAACCCCTCGATTGAAAAACACGCACATATAGATAACGACTCAAACGATACCACTTACTTTGATGCTAACGTATTTGTTTCTTAAAAAAGACCAGCTCCTTAGACTTTTTTCACATTTTTATATTAAAATCACTGTAGAATGTTACCCGCAAAATTGAGTACAGTAAATTACAGTTAGTTTTACTTTTTATTTTACTATTTTTTAGAACTCACGCCTCCCTTGAAATTCTTCTACGACCCCCAGGTTGAGAAGCGCTGTTGTAAAGGAACATCGCATTTTGACAGCCACAGAGAAACCTAACAGTGGGTAAAAAAAGTATTGGCAATTGCACTTTTATGGACGTATTTGAAAAAATGTATTCCCCAACGCAAATTAAAGTATAAAATAAATATTAGAATGCATTTTGTTATGCATTTACTTTAAAATTTATTTATTTGTACTATCAATTTACCTGAAAAGAATAAAAATATGCAAAACAAGGATCAAAAAGTATTGGCAAAGTTCCAATTCAGGCTAATGGGCAAAGTTCCAAGTGTCGTCGTATAGAAATCACGTGACAGAATGTTAGCATAAAATCAGCAGTGTTTCTGTAAAACTGTTGCGTCTTTTTTTTAACGCTGATTAGAATGTCTACAAAATCGAAGGAGTTGAACGTCGGTATTAAAAACATCATTATCCAACTTAGAAATGATGGCTTAACATATCGTGCTATTGGAAAGCAACTGAAAATTAATTTATTCACTGTCAAAAGTGTCATTAAAAAGTTTTAAGAAACAGGTTCATCAGAAAATAAGGTCAGAACTGGGCGGCCTAGAATATTTTCCACAAGGGAGAAGTGTGACATTATCAGAGAAGTCTACAAGAACCCAAAAATAAGTGCACCCCAGTTGGCCCAACAAGTGGCAAATACTTCGCAAAAAACAGTCAGTGTTCAGACAGTTCGAAATATTTTACATGAAAGTGACTATTATGGAAGAGCAATGGAGAGAAGCCTTTCATTTCTGAAAGAAACAGGAAAATAAGGCTAGACCTTTGCAAAATCTAATATTGATCAGCCAGCCGAATTTTGGAATAAAGTCATATTTTCGGATGAATCGAAGTTCAATATTTTTGGGAGTGATGGAAGACGATATGTATGGAGAAAGCCAAATTTTGAATTTGAAACACGAAATGTAACAGCTACTGTGAAACACGGAGGGGGAAGCATCTTAGTTTGGGGCTGTATGGCAGCGAATGGAGTTGGTAACTTGTATTTTATTGAAGGTAAAATGACAGCACTTAAGTACAACGACATATTGCGCTGGGCTAATTTAAAGGCAAGTACTGAAAAGCTTGGCTTTGAAACGTTTTTTTTTTGTTCTAGCAAGACAACGAACCCAAGCCTACTGCGTATACAACACGGGAATGGTTACTTTATAATGCACCTTGTCAGTTAAAAAGACCACTTCAGACTGCGGACATTGTAATGAAGCGCCTTCGGATATATGAAAATTTCATAGAAATATTAAGAGGTGAAGTCGATCGAAGGCTTTTATCATTACATTGTTTTGATAAAATTGGGAACGCCGGCTGAGCGGGACGATAATTATAGAGCGGAGAGGTCCTGTGTGACGTAAGGCAGTGAATAGTCCTGCGGCGGTGGTCAACTTGGGAGGTAGATCGCCAGACGAGATTTAAAAGAGTTTGTCGCCAGGATTTGACACTACACGACAATGGACTGTGTTATCAGATTTACAACGGCGGCATGTAAGAACCAAGGGCGTCGTGTGAGGTTTATGCAGGCATGTTTACCGTGGGGGCGTGTGCGGCTTAGCTGAGGGCGACCAATAAAATAAAGTTTGAAGTGAGCAAGAGAATGAGTTTTTTTGCTGAATCTTGTATGGATGAGAAAATTTTGAGGAGGAGGAGACACGAAAGAAGAAAGGAGTTTGAAATGTATAAATTAGGGAGTTTAAAAAAAAAGGGGCCTCTCTCTCAGATCTCTCTCTCGAGTCTCAGACTCAGACTTCTGGCGTGTCGGGTCGAGCTTGGGTTCCCCGCTTTTATCCTGAGATTTTGCGTATTGGAGTAGAGCTGCGGTTCTCCTGGTGTTATTACTGCGTTCAGTCGAACTTGGAGTTCCCCACAAATATTAATGATAAAATAGAATTCCCTGCATATAAAATAAATAGTGGAGCGAGTGTGTCGCGGTCACAAGAATCATCAAGAGACGGAGAATCAAGAGGTGTGTGTGTGCCCTGCCAGAAGGATCCAAAGTACAGAAGGATCCAAAGGACCCCAGCTAGACGAGTCAGCGGATTCAACAATTAGATAAATATCAACGGAACTGAGTGAGTGGCACAATTTTATTGTTTAGATCAGTCCCCTTTTGTTTTGGTTTTTGTTTTGAAATAGGTTGTTTACGGTTAGAGTAGGAGTAGTTGATATAAGAGTTGATTAAGTATTTTGAGTTTTGGTATTTTGTCGTGCGCTCCCTATTTTCCTCGTCAAGTAAATTTTGAATGTTAAATTTCGATATAATGATAAACTAATGTTGGTATATGGATAGTGTGTCTATAAAAAAAATATGATTAAAATAATGTGTACAAGCAATGTATAATAATTTGTAAATAAATTTAAGTTTAAGTTAATTTTAAATCTCTCTGTTTTATTTGTTTTTTTCCATTTTTTAGTTCCCTTGTTCGTCAATTGCTAGTTACGTCCTGAACTACGGGTTATTAACAAAATAAATATTAAAAACACAACGCACCCAACTACCCCTTTATAAATAATTTAATGTACTAACTAACTATTTCACGCCCGTTAAAATAACTTTGGACAGGCAACACGACAAATGGTGACCGTGACTCAGTCTCATGGTGTGTTAGGGACTTTAGAGATAAAATTTTTTTGTTTTTCAAAGTGAAGGGAGCCGCGTATTAAAATTATTTTGAAAGCGCGCGATGTTTGAAATTTAAATGTGTATTTGCCATATTTAATTTTGAAGGTATATGAATAAGTGTATGAAATCACAATTTGAATTTTATGAAAACATATAACTGATGTATAGTAGATTATGACGCATTTGATTATATTGAATATTTTAAGTGGTTTAGAAATTTAAATGATATAACTAGTTTGATTTATGTGTGATAATTTGTGAAGATTTGATTGATTTTGGTACATGTGTTTCAATATATTGCATTTTATTAATGTTTTGCATATTGAGGAGTATTTTTGGAAACAAATTTGATTTGAAGTGGTTTAGAGAAAAATAAGAAAAATTGATACTGATATATGTTTGAAGTATTTATTGATATATGATTTAAAGTAATTAAGTTGAATTAAGACGAAGTTTCAGAAATTGTTTGAATTGTTTAGAACTAGTTTGTGACATAGAAGTTTACATTGAATTTATTGATAGATAATAATGATTGGTATTTTGAAATAATTAATTAAATTGAGGAATGTTTTATGAAAAGTTTTGATTAGTTAAAAGTGCTTGATTGTATTGAATTCAGTAGATGAATATTCGAGGGTCATTTCAAAAAATAGAAGTGTTTTAAGAAAATAGGTAGAGAACTGATATTTGTATGATAATTTGAGAAAATTATTGATTTAAGTACAAGTAGTTGATTATTTGAATAGTAATTAGTAGGATTGTGCATAATATAATTTGTGGAAGATAAGAGTGTGCAAGTATATATTATATTTGAATTGTGTTTATATATAGATATTTAAAGATTGTGGTTGAGATAGATATTGATTGTGCATATATGTATTTTGGGAGAATCAAAGTGTTTTAAAAAGTTAGAGTAGAGGTGATTGTGAATGAAAGATGGTTAACGGTAAGCAAAAGCGCAAATCATAGTCAGATTTGTTTCAGTCTATAAACGATAAATAATGTGAGGTGGATTATATTGCATTTAATCTGCCAAAAAGGTTATAGCTGAAGGAGTGCTGAGTTAAGGATGGGAAATAAGAGTTTTCGATACATTGTTGGAGTAGAGGTGTTTATAACGAAAAGAGGGTTAGTTATAGGCATAAATGGTCAGAATTGCCACAGTATAAAAAAACTAAACTTTTGATGGATGGATTGCATTAGTTGTTAGGTGCTATGAAAATAAAATTTACGATTGTTTACCCTGGGGTGAATAATAAGTCAGTGTAGTGAAGTTTTAGATATGAATTTAGTGAAGCATGTGCGTAGAATTAGTAGAGATATGTGGTATTAGAAAGATGGCGGTTGTTTTTAAGAATTACACAAAGTAAAAGTTGGTCGCGACGCGGTGCTTTGTGCAGTTGTTCTAGGAAAGTGCGGTGTTAGCTTTTGTTTACAAACAGAGGGGGGAATGAATGCTCTTAGGCATTTCCGTTGCGAGGAAGTGACCGGGCTCCAGGAACGGGTTTGTTTGGAATACGTACAAATGAGCAAGAGAACAGGGTTGTCGGTGATAATATTTCCAGTACGGAAGTACAGGGCGAATTGCGTTTGAAAGATAAAGTTAAAAAAAAAAACAAAAAAAAAAGTGCTTCGTTTATAAAATAAATAAATAAATAAATAAATAAATAAAAATTTTATAATTATCTTAATGAATTTAGAGCTGCAGATCTGAATTCTCTAAAGATAAGATAGGTTCACGAAAATTAGTGATGGAAACAACAATTGCGTTAAAAATACATTAAAAATAGGAAATGCATAAAGCTATTAGAAAATGGATGAAAATCCTGGCCAGATTTGCATTCATTTATCTAAAAAAATGGGGATGCACATAATTTAGGTGAGCATTAAATATAAAACGCAGAATAATACATAAAATTAGCAACTAAATAAAAATAATAGTTAAATAAAACGAGCGTACAAGAAATAAACATATAAGAAAAGAATATTTTGAGTTGAAGAAACAATGGGTAAGTGTCAACAACAGGGGGTGTTAAATCGATAAATAAATAAAATAAAAATTTTTGACATACCTGTTTGGAGTTGAGAATATGCAAGGGCGAAGTTTGTAGATCAAACAAGATTTAATTCCATCATCATCGTCGAGGTTGTAAAAATATTCAGCGAGAAAAAAAATTGCCGTGTCGTTAGAGAAAGGGTATCATATGAAAGAGATAAAAACAAATAATATAAGTGAACGGATGGGATTTAAAATAATAGTCGACAAACAACAGTCATCCTAAATGAAAAGATATTTTAACAAATGTTATATAGTAGTGGGTAAAAAAATATAGATTTGAACTCAACCACGTGAGCGGTTTAGAATAAAACGATCTCTAAAATGAGTTATTTCACTAAAAGTTTGAAAATAATCACATAATACGTAAGCAACCAAATGGATAAATTAAAAGATAAATAAAAATGATACTCATATATAGAATTAATCCTGGATGAGATGTGATTGAAATCCAGAGAGCACGAGGTGAAAGATTCAAACCAGATACGAAGGGGGAGTTGTAATGGCACGACGTTAAAAAAATAATTAGTACCAGGTGTGCCTGGACGAAACCAGTTTAGTTTCGAGGTAGGAAGAACTTGGGACTGGGGTTATTGTGTAAAAAAACTGAGAAGGGGCTCGAATTTAGGTGAACGTAGATAACCGGGTAAACATAAAATAATGAATTATCGAAGGCTGAGCAAAGTTTTCAGTTCGGGTACGCAAAACGTTGAGGATGATAGTGCAGCAAATATTACAGGAAGTTTTGGTCAAAGGGAATTTAAACAAAATAGGTGTGGGGGTCAAAAATAGAATGTACATTTTTTGCAATATAAATAAATAGTTTGACTACGTGTTAGCATGAGTGGAAATGTTGGGCTAAAATAATGAATAAATGTTTAGAATTTTGTAGAGTGTAAATATCGTGGGAGTTAGGAACTATGAATAGTAAAATGTATTGTGTGTATATAATGTCATTTGCAAAATGTTGAAAATTTTTTATAGTGAATCATGTGAAAATTAGATTGAAAGTAATAAGTCAGTATTTATGTGCAAAAGTGTTTTGAAAAATGTATTGAAATATATAGTTTTAGATAGAAATGTTAATTATGGCAAATATACATAGATTAATTAATGATTTTGAATGTAATATAATAATAATAGAAAGGAAAATCTAGTGCATTGTTGATAGTGTTTTGGGACTGATCTTTTCAATAGATGATAAAAAAAAAAAAAAAAAAAAAAAATTTTTTTTTCATGATGAAAGCTGTAATTTGTGTTCTAAAACAGATTGAATATTATAAAATGTGATGACAAGTGCGACGGAGACGGCAAAGGACATTTCGTCGGCGATTTTGTTTAAAAATTGGTGTTTGCAGTATGTAAAGTTTTCCATTGTGTTTCGAGCAGGACATTATGGACTCGATGACGGTCGTACTTGTAGATGCTAAGCTAACCTTTGTGAAAGTGACAATTTCGTCGTCAGAATAAAGAATACATGTCACAAAGACTCTCTCATCATGATGTTTAAAATATTGCTTTTCAGGTATTTGATGTTAACACAGATTGTATATATATGGACGGTAAGAAATATAATATAAATCTGTAATTGGTTTCAATGTTAAAAATTGTATATATATATGTTTGTGTAGTGTATTGTAAACTTTTCGAGGAAGGGAGCGTATATAGGGTTTGCTTTAGGAACGGTTGACGAAACTTTGTTTAGGAATTGAGCGTAGTGATGTTAAGAGATTTTTGTTGGAGAGGATGGAGTGTTGTGTGAGGTTTCGAGGAAGACTTGGTTTCGAATTTGAGTGTAGTGGTGTTGTAAAATTTTTGAGATGATGGAGTGTGGTTTGAGGCTTCGAGGAAGGGAGCGTATGTAATGAAGCGCCTTCGGATATATGAAAATTTCATAGAAATATTAAGAGGTGAAGTCGATCGAAGGCTTTTATCATTACATTGTTTTGATAAAATTGGGAACGCCGGCTGAGCGGGACGATAATTATAGAGCGGAGAGGTCCTGTGTGACGTAAGGCAGTGAATAGTCCTGCGGCGGTGGTCAACTTGGGAGGTAGATCGCCAGACGAGATTTAAAAGAGTTTGTCGCCAGGATTTGACACTACACGACAATGGACTGTGTTATCAGATTTACAACGGCGGCATGTAAGAACCAAGGGCGTCGTGTGAGGTTTATGCAGGCATGTTTACCGTGGGGGCGTGTGCGGCTTAGCTGAGGGCGACCAATAAAATAAAGTTTGAAGTGAGCAAGAGAATGAGTTTTTTTGCTGAATCTTGTATGGATGAGAAAATTTTGAGGAGGAGGAGACACGAAAGAAGAAAGGAGTTTGAAATGTATAAATTAGGGAGTTTAAAAAAAAAGGGGCCTCTCTCTCAGATCTCTCTCTCGAGTCTCAGACTCAGACTTCTGGCGTGTCGGGTCGAGCTTGGGTTCCCCGCTTTTATCCTGAGATTTTGCGTATTGGAGTAGAGCTGCGGTTCTCCTGGTGTTATTACTGCGTTCAGTCGAACTTGGAGTTCCCCACAAATATTAATGATAAAATAGAATTCCCTGCATATAAAATAAATAGTGGAGCGAGTGTGTCGCGGTCACAAGAATCATCAAGAGACGGAGAATCAAGAGGTGTGTGTGTGCCCTGCCAGAAGGATCCAAAGTACAGAAGGATCCAAAGGACCCCAGCTAGACGAGTCAGCGGATTCAACAATTAGATAAATATCAACGGAACTGAGTGAGTGGCACAATTTTATTGTTTAGATCAGTCCCCTTTTGTTTTGGTTTTTGTTTTGAAATAGGTTGTTTACGGTTAGAGTAGGAGTAGTTGATATAAGAGTTGATTAAGTATTTTGAGTTTTGGTATTTTGTCGTGCGCTCCCTATTTTCCTCGTCAAGTAAATTTTGAATGTTAAATTTCGATATAATGATAAACTAATGTTGGTATATGGATAGTGTGTCTATAAAAAAAATATGATTAAAATAATGTGTACAAGCAATGTATAATAATTTGTAAATAAATTTAAGTTTAAGTTAATTTTAAATCTCTCTGTTTTATTTGTTTTTTTCCATTTTTTAGTTCCCTTGTTCGTCAATTGCTAGTTACGTCCTGAACTACGGGTTATTAACAAAATAAATATTAAAAACACAACGCACCCAACTACCCCTTTATAAATAATTTAATGTACTAACTAACTATTTCACGCCCGTTAAAATAACTTTGGACGAGCAATACGACAGACATTAACCCAATTGAAAATTTATGGCACCAATTGGATTTAGTTGTCAGGAAACACAAAATATCGTCTAAAGAGGAGCTGAAACTATACTCCTCCAAGAATGGCAAAATATATCCAGTGACACCACAAAAACGTTGGTTTTGTCAATGAAGAATAGATTACAAGCAATCATAAATGCAAAAGATATGCATACAAAATATTAAATATCACCTGTGTTTTCCCTACACTTTGCTGTATTATTTTGCCAATACTTTTTTGACAAGCTTATTTATGTTTTAGTTCCATTTTATTTCTAAAAAGCATATTGAAATGAAAGTTTCATTTTATTTGAATTTTTATTGCCTTTCTACTTCGCTATATTTTGCTTAAATTATCAGACATTTCCTGAGTTAAGTAATATGTATAAATATAAGCAATTGCCAATATTTTTTTATCCACTATATGCTTCTGAGTCTCACTCCCAAAATATCTCATATGTTTCTTCTTTATATGCAACTATCATGGCTAAATATCTAATCATTACATTTTTCCTTTATCTGAGAAATAGTCATATTTACTCGGGAACTGAACCCACTGCATCCGTTTACTGGATGTGCTGACATATCATGAATCCACGTCAAAATCTTCCTTTAAATACCTTGCAAATTCAAGCTATCCTAAGTTGGATTCCTCTCTTCAGCAGATCTATTTGTTTTGCCACTTCTGATTTTTAAACTTTTATACTTGTTATACAAGATTCATGAGTCTCTATCTCATCGGGAATTTCTTTCCGCAACTTTCTTTGCTTATCACGGGAAATTTATGAACATCTTCCCAACTTCCAGTAGAATCAGACTAAGATATAACAGCATCGGCTTGCGATCTTGTATAAGGTTACAATAGAGTTTAGGCAGAAACAGTTAATTTAATAAAACACAATGTGCTAGGAATAGTCTAAACAAAGCCGAATACCTTTAGATGTGAGATAATGAAAATAAACCAATTAAAGGGTTTAGCAATATCAATATTGTATGAGTTGAAAGATTATAGTAATGACATTGAACAGTGCGAAATGCAATAATTTATATACAATCCAATAAACCTTACTGAAGAGTTAGATATTTAAAGTTATTGTAAAATGTGTTTGCGTAGCTAGGAGGTGATTTTAAATAAAGAATTGTTTAGAGGAATTTTGACTTGATAACGTAGGGGACATCTTAACCATAAGTTTTATTTTATTTCTCTTATATTTATTCTTAATATTTTTCTATTATTGAACTGCACAAACCATATACACTATATATGAAGCACATGGTTTAAGTTACTGTGCATAATACAGTAGCGTAAACGAGACGCTCCAGAGTAGGGCACACTAATCAGAACAGTATATTAAATGGAAAATTAAAGCTTCTCAACTAGGAAAATTGGAATGAGAAGCGATAGTATCTTAATACTTTCCTATAATACGCCTGATAAACGAAAATTTCAAATCTTGAAGGCAAAAAGCAGCCTTTTAACAGCACATGCGAAACATTAAGTAAAACATGCAGCAAAGATGATATCATGACGCCCAAGGACAATTTCGCCGTATCCCACAATAAAGCATTTTCCCTTTTGTCAAATCAAAAACATAAAAAGAAATGTCCAAAAATATATAATAGAACGCGTAGTAGAAATGGGATACAAATTGCCGAAATAAAGGTTACTTACTTACACACACACACACACACACACACACACATATATATATATATATATATATATATATATATGTATCTATGTATGTATGCATGTGTGTGTGTCGTAGTTCTTACACCATATCATTTTTTATACCAATAGTTTGAAATCATCACTCCTTCTTTCGATATAATCCACGTTAGCAGTCAGTCATGATAGCCGAAGAACAACACTGTAACGACGATTTTTCGTTACAGTTTTCATTAATTAAATCTAACCTCTTTTTATTAACTTTTAGTAATCCTAGTCCAAATTTTATAATTTAGTTTACTTTCTTTCAATTAATATATGATCCCTTTTTTCACCATTCATCGTGGTCGTTCATGGAATTCCTACGCTGCGTGTGTTTTGGTCCAGTAACGGTTTTTCTTAAAGATAATTGTATTTCGTACAATTCCTAGTTGGACTCAGTTTAAGGTACCATTTGTATCATGTCAGCTTGTGTACGCTTGAAAACAGGGCGTTTACATGTCAATCGTTTTTGTACCCAGTGTTACCATGTTCAATAGGATTCTCGGACCTGTTCTATTATTCTTAACATCTGTAGGGTGTCTGGGTTTGTTTCCAATTGCTAGCCTCGATTTAGGGTCCTGGCTTGGTTCCTACTAGCCTCGCATCAGTGTCCATCTTGTCGTTTTTCTTCGAAAGAAGCGGTCTGCTGACGTCAAAGTATGCCGATACCAATACGAGTTCTTGGTGAAACTTTAGTACTTAGCTTGGCGCGTTCATCGCCGTTTCCTAGTGCGCCCGCAAGGTTGTTGGCACATTATTTTTGACGGCCCTCGTCCGCGATTGGTGGTTTCCCGTGCATGGCAACCTTCCTTCCTTCCCCGCTCTGTTCAGATTTAAAAAAGTGGATATTAATTGCAGGCTTGAGTTTTTCACTTACTGGGTGTGTGTGAAATTATTAGTTTCCCGCAGGTAAGAGCTTCGGTTCGAGCCTGTAGGAGAAGCTATTTTCTTTTGCCGAAATAGTTGTCATAAGTGCTTTGCAAGTGTACCTGTGAGGTAGCTCACAATTGTGTCTCCTTTTTTGTTAGACCGTAATGCAGCCTGTATTGCTGTTAGAGCTGTCAAGTTATCCACGCGGCGTTCGTTGGTTAAACTCGCGGATAAGTGTTAATGCACATAATTGAGTAGCATTTCGAATATTAAACGCCTGTTTCACTAGAAGTTCTATTAATATTGATTGAAACTTAAGAACTGTTTAGAAATTTCAACATGATGGCTGATGCTGATAGTTCTAAGGATTGGCCAACATTGAGCGATTCAAATAATGTTTGTGCTTCAACATCGAGAAATAAACAACATGATAATTCCAAAGATAAGTCAAAAATTGTTGATTCTTCAAATGCTTCTGCAGAAATTAGTGAAAAAGAAACATCTGAAGTAAACCCAGATGTTACAGACGGTGCAACTGGACTGCATAATAAAGGTACGTCAACAGAATCTAACAAGACTGGTGCAAAACTAATGAAACACAATGGAAAGACTAAATGAGAACCTGTACAAATTAATTTATTGCCATACAGAGACAATAGAAGTGAACGACATTATAATGATTATTACAAGCACCTTAATCCAAAACCAGTCATTTATTCATCAATTCAGATTTATTTACCGTCCACATTTCATTAATTTAACACCGTGAATCGCCACTTCATTTACGAATCGAACCCACTCACGACTTCCTCATAATCGAGTCTCCCACGGTCTGTGAAAATTATTTTTCCGCCTCATCGAAAAACCCTCCTTCGCGATCCTTCTAGAACAGAAGCACGCGGATTAAACCTAATCTGACTTAGTTCCGATTCGAGTGCGAGATCGTAAAGTCGAAAGAGGGGCAAGTATCGCCATCTGTTGAAAATCTCTTTCCCTAATCTTCCAAATCCCAATATTTAACTATTAGTTCCCATAATTTCTCTTAGTTTAAACCTAGTTTAATCTAATTAAATATAGGTAACTCCCCTGGACATGATATATATATATATATATATATTAATATCTTTTAAACTGTTACTGACTGTAAATAGACGAGCATTATAGTCATTAAGGAAGTCTTGATGTCCATACAAGAGGAAGCTCTTAGAACTTCCCTATGTGTGTCTCGTATTTAGGTATTTGAAGTATAAAGTCGCAATAAAAAATACTCAATTTTGGGAACCGTCTGCAAAAGTAATTTTGTAAATTTTACTATTTTCTATATTCAGCGGCGTTTTTCAAAGTCACCAATTACTCCTGAAAGGATGAAGTAAAATATTTTACACTTTCTATGGTTACTTGTGTAAAGTATAGACGATTTGGATTCAAAAGGACAAATTATATGAATATTCATAAGAGTTATATTTCAGACAAGTACTCTTCCTTACGAGAAATGATCTTAATACTGAAATATTCTGCATTTACATAATAGCCCTTTTAAAACCCTTTGTGGGACGCTGCTTTCACAGTGCAAACGGACACGCAAATTCAAGATTCTTTAGGTTAAAAAATCCGGAAAAAAATCTGCACCTTGAAAACAGTGGATGTTGTTGCCCCTGAAATGGTTAAAATGAAGTAGAAAAATATAAAGCATTGATTTTCAAAACGGTTGAAACATGTGCCTTATATAAATCTTCACTAATGGTTAGTGGAAAATTATGTTTCTAGTGCAGAAAAAGGAATTTTCAATTGACTGATTCTGAATGTTTAGTTAAAATGCAGATTCAAAATTAAGAGTTTATATTTGAAAAGATCTTTCACGAATTTTATAAATATCGCAAACTATGGTGTACATAAGCTGCAGAACCTCTTTGTATCATGAATTTGTAGTAAACAAACTAAGCTATATATTTTAAAGAATGGCATAATATTTTACATAGTTCTCTATTCAAGTATAAAAATTCATTTTCAAAGTGACAAAATGATTAATTGATAAGTACGTACATTTGTTAGACTCTTAGCTCTTTCAAAATCCTACTTTGAGCCTAAACTATCAAATTGGCTTAAATATTACACATTAAATTGCTCGGGAACTTTTTATTAATCCTACTTTGTAAGACAAATTTTTTGTTCATTCATTCTTTTAATAATATTTTGTCATATCCGTCCTTCGACTATCAATATACCAAATCCTCTCTCCCTTTCCTATATTTTCATATTTGTTTTTAATTTAGAAATCTTTCACTGGATAGCTTCTTTCTAATAGCTTAATTGCCTTTTCACGCAAGGATGGTGGAAATCCTCTTAACTGCCTGCGGCGACACGGCGTAGATAACGGTATTGACTTATGATCCTGTTTGAGGTTACATACCAGTTTAGGGTTAAAGCTTTTAATTCAATAATTGGGACGCATTGGAATAAAGGTAAGAATAACAAAATACTACTGGGTATCGAACAATCTAAGGAAAGTAGTCAATTTTCAGCTACAGTGACGCTAGAAAAGTGGATTATCACAATTGCTCGAGCACGGTGATGTAGAGAAGTTTTCAGAGATCAACACTAATTTCATTATAGATGTATTTATTACTTAAACAGAAGACTTTTAACCCCCTCCCATATATATATATATATATATATATATATATATATATATATATACAGTCGAACCCCGTTATAACGAACTTCAAGGGACCAAAGGTTTTGTTCGCAATATCCGAACCGTTAAGAAAATTGTTAGAGTTCACAAAATGCATAATTCATTAGTTGCTAAGCGTATTCAATAATGATCTATTTAAAAAAATGATAAAATCTATTAAATATGAATTAAATTGACTAAAATAGGTTACATTAAACTGACACAATACTAATTAAATTAACTAAAAATGAAGACATATGGAAATATATTAATTTAACCTTCAATTGTTGCTCACTGCTTTGATACAGAAATAATGGGTATTCTTCTGCTGACGTGATGCCGATTTCAAAAACATTTTATGAATTTCTTTGTCCAAATACATCAAGTGACTCTAACACTCTTTCTTCTACTGTTTGCGTAGACAAAAACTTATTAATGACATGCATCGCTGCTGTAGCATCTGAGATGGTGGGGATTTCCTCATTTATGTGCTCCTGTTCATTAGCATCAGAGGAAGAATCATCGACTTCAGAATGATTCATTTTAGTTTCTTCCACAATATCTTCATCAGTCGGGTTTTCACATGTAATGACTTCATCATCAAGTTTCGAACAATTGCGTGTCACAATCTGAGAATGATGAAATTTTATGCTTTTCTATCCACATCGCGATAGGTAAATCATCATTCTCTTCTTCCTCTTTATTGGTTGTATCTTCAACTTTCTTTAAAAAAAATAAAAAAATAATAAATATAATAAAAAAAAATCAGTAGTCGACAGAAAAAAAAGTTCGTTATAGCCGATTTTTAAGATTCCCGAGGTTTGCCATAAAAGGATAAATTGTTATTAAATACAATAGGAAAACGGAGGTACCAAAATTTTCGTTCGCTGTATCCTGGAGCTGTATAACGGGGTTCGACTGCATAAATATATATATATGATTGTGTGTGCGTGTGTTACGCCAACAAAAATTGAATTTTTCTTTTTCCTGTACCACTTTTGACCTAGAAATTATCCCTTTTTTATAAAAACATTTTCTTATTTATTAATACATCTGACTCTAGTAGTTCTATCATTGAAATACACACGTACCAACGTACCAAATTCCTTACATGTACCACATTTGAGAAACATGTACCATATACATGTTTCTCAAACCGTGGGGAAAGATTTTTATCTGCCGTTATGATTAGCCTATTGCTATGAAATTTAGGGGAAAAGGCATGCCATTTTGCCAGAAATACCATTAAATAAAGAAGCGTGGGAAATTTTGAGCTGATTGGACGATTTTTTGGGGGCGGGATATTATATTGTTTATTGTTTGCCAATGAATTGGCACTTGTGAATGCAGACGTTTGTGGCGGATCACATCCCGAGTAGAGAATAATGTGAAAAAGAAGAGACCAGTTACACGTATAACGAGAGGAGACATCAGGGTGAAAGGTACAAGAGATTTTTGTAGACAGCCGAAGAAGACAACATACGGTGACGCTTCGTTATGAGTGTAACTTCACTATGCGTGTTGGTGGATTCAACGAGCGAGCAGGAAGCGCGTGCTGACACCCGCATCTACTAGTGGCACACACTACTAACGATGAATCCAGCCTTTGAGTTTTCTTATGGGAGTTGGAGTGAAGTGGCGAGACAGCTCAACGAAATGTTGATATTGAGTTTGTAATTAGACAGATTAGATTAGTTAACCAGTAGATTTTATCTTTTATTAAAGAGCTTGTAATATTTCCTTGTAGAGATTGCCCCCAGCAGTGAGATAAAAGCTATAGACCACTACACATTCTCACTTAAACCGCAAGAATATTTGGTTGATTTCAATGAGGGCACCATATAGGTTAACCAACAACACCCTTTGGTGCCCCCTTAAAGTTGACCGAGCACATAACAGAACGGTGGGACGTAACAGAAAATACCCAAGACTTTGGAAGAGTCTTAAAAGGATTTGTAAAAAGTACTGAATTTAGAGGATATTATTTTCACAACTACGTTATGGATAAATTGGTATAATTCTGCAGTACCACATAATTTTGTATCCACGATGTAACATTTCTTTTCACGGAAGTCATTCTAAAGGCATCCTAAAGTAAATTGCCACCCCTGTACCAGAAGTTGATGGTAAATCGAGAAAAAGTTATCAATGTACCTCCCATGTCTATTTTTCCTTGTCTGGAACACAGTCTACAATACATCACATTGTGATGAAATATGATAGGTAAGTCACGTAAATGTTAGTCACGTAAATGCATCATATATAATTTTTGTTTATCTAGAAGTTTTTCTATAGAGAAATGAGTTCTGTATTACAAGTAAAACTAGTACATATTTTTGAATGTATCCATTATATTTTCATGAATCAATACATTACATTTAAAACGTAATAAACCCATATATTACAAAGTTAATATAAGTTAAAATTTACTAACTGTTGTAACTCTTATTTGTTTTATTGAAAATGTATCAACGAAAGTAGCATTATTGTTGGAAAGACCTGTTTCCTTGAATGTTATACCAGATATGTATAATAATTGTTAGTTTTACAAATAGAGATTACAATTAAAGTTGTTCGAATGGCGACGAAAAATTTCTATAAGAATTGAGTCGCATTGTTTGTATTAATATATATATATATATATATATATATATATATATATATATATATATATATATATATATATATATATATATATATATATATATATATATATATATATATATATATATATACAGGGTGTAACGGAACTCTTGGGCAAAACTTTAAGGGGTGATAGTACACATCAAGACAAACAATATTATATAAGAAACTTAGGGTCCCAAACGTCTTCTAAAGGAGATAGACGCCATTAAAGTTTAGGGTCCGAAATTTCAAATGATTATAAAAAACGGAAAAATGGGTCAATTCGTTAGCGGTTTTAGCTAAAATTCTTTTTGTCAGTTTTTTCATGAAAAATAAATTTAAAGATAAAGTAAAAAAAAATGTCGATAGAGGGCGCTTTAGACTTTGGAGTAACGAACAACTATTTTTTACCGTTATTTTTTTTATCACATTAAATGCTTTCAAAAGCTTAGCCTTAAACTTAAATTTTGAGCTCAAAATCTGATTCGTTGGGGGCGGTTAAGTAGTGCAAATGGAATTGTGTTCAGGAGTTGAAATTTGAAACTCCTTCCCTCCTGAACAGAGTTCAGTTATTCCCGATCTTGGTGTCGTAGGACTTTGTGTCGTAGACCAGGCAGCAACTACTACCTCCTAGACGTAAAATAAACTAGAGAGGGATGACAAAATTAAAAAATTTATTCATAATACTAGACATGAGCAATTTCTCCTCTCGAAATAAAAAAAAAGCAATTTGATGTACGTACGTCGTGCGCATGAATGAAGGTTGAATGAATGATGACACGTAGAAAATGGTACACGCATGATTTTCTTGTGGAATCACAAAAACTGCTCGAAAGAGCACCCACCAGCAAGGATGCAGGCCTCACACCGCCGGCGGAGGGACTTTCGAACATTAGCAAATACCCTGGGCATCTCCCGGATATCGCCTGCTACGACGGCAATTCTCGCAACCAGTTCCTCGTTGGAGTCGACAGGGCTTGCGTAAACAAGACTCTTCATATGGCCCCAGAGGAAGAAGTCTAGACAGGAGAGGTCAGGCGAGCGTGCCGGCCAATTTACCGGACCACCCCGTCTAATCCATCGCCCTGGATATGCTGTATCCAATGCACTTCTCACATTTGCGCTGAAATGTGCAGACGCTCCATCATGTTGGAACCACATACGAGCCTTTATGTTGGCTGGAACACTTTGCAGCAGAACTGGAAGCACCTCTTGTAGGAATACCAGATACGTTCCGCCGTCCAGGCGCCTTGGCTGAAGATATGGCCCGATCAAATGATCGTGGATAATTCCGGCCCACACATTGACGCTGAAACGGCGTTGATATGAATGAGGGCGGGTAGCGTGTGGGTTAGTGTACACCCAGTTGTGTGCATTGTGCGCATTGAAAATGCCTTCCCGACTGAAACTGCATTCATCGGTGAACAGCACGTGTGCGGCAAAGTCTGGTTGCACAGCCAATCGGTGGAGGAACGTTTATTTCACGTTTAGTGGGTAATAGTTGCTGCCTGGTCTACGACCGAGCATCCAAAATCGTGAATAACTGAACTGCGTACAGGGGAGGAAGGGGGTTCAAATTTCACCTCCTGAACACTGTTGAGTTTTCGCGACATAACCACCCCCAACGATTCAGATTTTGAGCTCAAAATTTAAGTTTAAGTCTAAGCTTTTGAAAGCATTTAATCTGATACAATAAATAACAGTAAAAAATAGTTGTTTGTTACTCCAAAGTCTAAAGCGCCCTCTATCGGCATTTTTTAAACTTTATCTTTAAAATTTATTTTCCAGAAAATCTTGACAAAAAGAATAATTTAAGCGAAAACAGCAAACGAATCGACAAATTTTCCCGTTTTTTATGATCATTTGAAATTTCGGACCCTAAACTTTAATGGCGTCTATCTGCCTTTGGAAGACGTTTGGGACCCTAAATTTCCTATATAATATTGTTTGTCTTGATGTGTACTATCACTCCTTAAAGTTTTGCCCAAGAGTTTCGTTACACCCTGTATATATATATATATATATATATATATATATATATATATATATATATATATATATATATATATATATATAAGCTTAAAGAATAATATATATATATGTAAGTTAGTTTATTTTACCAAAAAACAGAAAGTTGCAATTATGAAAATTATATATTATCACGAGGCAATTAAAAAGTGTAACTTAGCTATAATAAAATGAAATTTACCACAAACTGCACATGATTTTTAGTTTTAAGTGGAATAACTCGTATCAGTTGAAGAAAATTTTCAACTTTATGACACTTCTTCAAATTCAGCTTTTAACGTAGGATTACGTTCCTCCATAACGGTCCTTCGGAAAGCAAAATTTCAGACTCTAAAATCGTCATCCTTCCGTCCGTCCTTCACGAGTTATAATTTTGGCAGCGCGCCTAACCCATTATCGTTTGACCAAGCAGTAAACAGTTAAACAGAAAAGTAACAAAATGCATCAAAATTTTGACATACATATATATATATATATATATATATATATATATATATATATATATGCATATACACATACAAAAGAGGTAAGCAACGATAAGTAATCCTACGTTAATAACCTTCGGTAGTTTCGTTAGAAGACACTACGGGATTTTTTTTTAATTTTTTTTTTATGCATACAATGTTAGCTACAGAAAGATAAGCCCGGTTGTGAAACATTTGACTGATAGTGATAGTGGATACACAGGATATTCGAGTCATGCAAACTGCTGCATGTACCTGTGAGGTATGGGAGCACCCCGATTATTGAATATTTACCTGTTCAGGGAATCGTTAAACAAATTTCTTGCAAAGTTGTTGATAATTTACCTCTTGAACTCAAAAATGATGATTCAACAGAAAATGTTTATTAATCAAATTTTGTTTATTAATCAAATGGCATTTAATAAACACATGTAGTACAATTTTGGCTAATGGTTTTCAAAATACTGACTTCTTTTCAACTATTGGGGGGGGGAGGTACCACCCTTGACACTTGGAGATCTGAGTTCATTTTTGACACATTCAGAAGGTTATTAGAAGGGCAACCGTTACTGAAGATAAAGCACTTTTAAGGACCATATAGTTGGTGTAATGAGCGAGATGTGAATATATGTTATCTTTAGGCAGCACTCTAAATTGTTAGAATTTACCCGAGGGAGGTATATAGTCGGTATATTGTCGGTGATAGATTTATGGCAGGCACTTTAAGCAACAGTTTTGCGACAAAGATATATTGTACAGAACTCTGCAGTGCAGAGAGGGCATAAAACATCGGGAATGGAAGTGACACTTATGGAACTGAGGTCAGAAGATCAAAGGGGAAAGATAAATCCTATGAGAAAATGATCCAGACAGATGCAGGCGCCAGATCTAATTAGTATGTTACTCGAGCACGTAAAAGGCAATCAACACAACGAATGATAGTGGAACGCAATATACGAACCAAGACCAACCCCTCATTTCAATAGGTGTAGCGTCGAACGAATGAAAATACAAGAGGTGACAACCAATAAGGAAAGAAGTAAATAAAGACTTACACTGTTGTTGGAGATTTTCAAGAGAGATCTCCTCCGAAGAGGCAAATGAGAAACATAAAAACTAAGCCTCGAAAACGAAAAGTTAAAAAAAAAATCGTATCGAAAGTATTTGCTACCCAGCGAAGTGCACTCCTAACACAAACTAAGTTAAGACAGCGCAACGGAGGATGAAGGTTGATGAAATTAATGTATTATGGAACGAGTGATGGTCATGCTGCATAACCCCTGACTGAACATGTGCGAGAGTAGCTTCAAATAGCAGCTAGCAAAGACGTGAGTCATCTACGAGACAAATAGACCGCCGAACGACGAACGAACGGATTCGAGTTCAAGCCTATGAGAATGATCGTATCTGCCATGGAAGTGTTGACCAAAGACTGTTGCGGAATATAACTTCAGACCGACTTGATTTATCCCAAGGAAATGAACTCGTAAGCATCTACCGAATAACGAAGTCAAGAACGCTGTTAGTGGAACCATGGAGTGTTGTGCCGTAGGGACGATAATCTGTTGGACTGTGTACTAGCGGATATCGTAAATTTGTTTGCGGGACAGAGCTACACTTACAGCAAACCCCGGCTGAGAAATTTTGATACGTCAATTGTTTCACATCTCGCTTAATTACATATTCGCCGCTTTCCCGCAAGGGTCGGCATCTGTTGGTATATAATAGGGTTTTTATCAATTAAGATAATAGAGTATGAATTTCATCGATAAGCTTAATGTATATTATTGTGTATAAAGTGTATATAATAAATGTATATATGTATTGGTGAGTGTGAAAGTTCTACCCGTTTTTGCAGATGCAAATTTGCAATGAAATTGACATCACACATGACATTGTAATGATGCAAATCGTCGGCCAATCAAACGTGTGGATGCCTCACATATAAATGCATCGTATCTTTCAAAGTTAATCATCTCAAAAAAAATCTCAGAGGGTGTAACACGGAAAGCGAGAAGGAGCATATAAGACAATGTTTGTTATACGAGTTCGTTAAAAATTGTAGGTCAGCCGCAGCATGTTCGAAAGTTTGTCAAGTTTATGGGGAGGATGCAATAGACGAAAGGACATGTCGTCGCTGGTTTCGTAAATTTAGGGAAGGAGACAGAAGCGGCCAAGTTCAGGCTAGGAGTGGACGGCCATTACACGTTGGAGAAGACGATATTGACCAAGCCATAAGGAACAACCCGAACCCAACCATACAAGAATTAGCAGAGACCTTCAACGTACACCAGACAACGGTAGAGAGACGGCTGGTTAAGTTGTGTTTTACTAGAAAGTTGGATCGTTGGGTTCCACATCACCTGACAGCTAATCAACGGGTTGTCCGTATCGCCACCTGTGTTTCCTTGCTTTCCCGGCACAAAAACGACTTATTCTGGACACAAATTAGGACAGGAGATGAGAAGTGGGTTATGTACCGTAACGTAAAGCGTCATAGGATTCTGTGTCGCCCTTCTGATCCACATGCATCGACTTCGAAAGCTGAACTTCATCCCAAGAAGGTGTCATTGAGTGTGTGGTGGGATTTGCAGGAAATAATTCACTGGGAGGTCCTGCCACTCAACCAAACCATCAATGCTGCCTTCTGCTGTCTACAGATAGACAGACTGCATTCAAATTTGGTAGAAAAGCTGCCAGGTCTCATCAATCGTAGCGGTGTTATCCTTCATCACGATAACGCCAGGCCACATACTGCTGTCATCACTCGCCAAAAGTTACTGGGCCTTGGTAGGGAGGTTTTAACCCCACTCTCCCTATTCTCCTGACTTGGCACCAACTGACTATCACCTATTTCTTGCGTTGAACAATTCCTTCAGTCAGAAAATCTTTGATAATCTTGATGCTGTGAAAACTGCCATCTAAGACATTTTTGACTCGAAACCGCCGGAATTTTACCGCCGTGGAATTCATCTCCTACCAGAAAGATGGCAAGAGGTCATAAATAGTAATGGGGATGATGCACAATAATAGGCACTGTTCATTTTGCGTTTATTTGCTCTTCTTTTTGGGTAATAAAAACGGGTAGAACTTTTGCACTCACCCAAACAAACCAGTGTGTTTATTTGAGAGTTGTACCCATTTTATTTAGCTAAGTTTCTGAGACAGAATTGGTCGTAAAGGGGTAACTATACGATCACAGCCTAACGACGCCCCACAGGGTCATTAAAGGCCTAATTAGGAATCCACGCAACTAAAAAAATATGATTTAGTGATTTTTATGCTATTACATTGTTTTATGGTCACTGTATAACTCTGCCAAACATGATAACTCCAAAAAATTTAATTCATCGAAAAAAAGTGAAAAAACAACACATACTACGTACCTTCCTAAGTTAACTTTTGCTAACCTTTTAACTTCACATTCATTATGAAGATGTTTAATTACATAGCAATAGGGCCTCTATATATCTCAGAATACTTTAAAATTTATTTTTAAGAATAAACGATAATTTTTTTTGTCACTGTCGAATAAATCGGATTTTTCTTTCATCCTGTAAAAAGTGGAATATTTGAGCTACGTGGTTTTTGTTAATTAGGACAACTAATTTCCTAAATAAAATCATGATGGTAAAAATCAGTATCATTGATTGATTATATAAAAGGATAAATAAATCAGTCCAGACAAACATGGCTACTGTTTCGAAATTCGTGCGGCGAGGGATATGTACGGAATGCCGTTGTTAAAAATACAATATTTAATTCAATACAACGACAGCTTCGAGTTTTGGAAATGGACAATCTAATGCTTGTTGCGACATGCAATTTTTAGCTTTGAACAAGCAAATATGAAAATTTTAACTATCCAACTATATAAACTTATATACAAGTATATAAACTATTTAAAACGCAAAACTGAAGGTTGCTATCTAATTCCTTATGCACTGTTTTTTTTTTACTCAGACAAACACATTTTCTTTTAATTGGGATTTTTAACATATTTTCTTATTTCCTAAATTGAAACAATATTTCTTAAATCTGTAACGTAGATATCACACGCTGATTTACAAAGACTTGCCAAACATGATTTTCAGAGACTTTGTGCTTATTTACAAATTCGGCTCACGTCTTGAGGTTAATTTCCGCATTATCATGAGGATGTAATTAGATTATCGAAAACTCATAAGATGAACATCTCGCATTACCTTTATTGACTTACAGGGGCTCTCAAAATACATTACGATTGTTTATTTTCCATCTATACGGTAAACGGGTAATTTTATTATGTAAAGATATAGGTAGCTCCTCAAATCAAGTTACCATTTAAGCTTATTCTGCTTTAACGATGACGAATGATAGAAACAAAGCAACAATTTATTATATCTCCTTTGTAGGAAGAATCTAATTTGCGAACGGAAAACATATTTCAAACAAATTTTGAAAGGCAGTGTATCTTATAATTACCTTAGCATACTTGATGGATCACTTAATGACGTAATTTTAGCTACGTGCTTACACAAAGAAAGAAGGGTGCTTGTATATTCTGAGAAATTGAATTAATTTAAGATACATCAATCATTGTCAAACTTTATGACAATGCTTTTTTGTGAATAATTATGTTTCCGGAATGCTCCTCACACTTATTTGTTGAGAAATACGTTAGCGTCAGAAATTTTTTATTTATGAGATTTGCGTGTTTTAAAAAAAGCAAATTAGCGTATTTGAAGGACATGTGAACACCGATCTTTTAAAGAAGGATGAGATTGTAACTCATGGACCTTCTTAGATTTTAAAATGCTGAAAACCAAATTTGAAATTTTCTCATATAACATTCATAAGCTGGGGGATCCAGCATGTAGATATTGACATAATAGGTGTTTTGATTTTTAAGGGATGAATGTAGTTTTGACACAAACTATTGTTTCCTGTTAGGTAAATTTGTTTATTTCCTAACTGACAGACAAACTGAAACAAAATGCATTGAAAGTTTCAAGAGTCAAGATTGCAGCAAACCTTGAATTAGAAACAAAAAAAAATTCAGTAATTTTAATTAAAAAAATTATTAAAAGTAACTCAGAAGATGGGGGTAAAAAAATTAAATACGAATAAATTAGATGCATTATTCTTATATCTTTATTAAAAAGGTTTTGTAATTTGGCTCTTTTACCTATGGCTGTTATTGTGCTCTACTGTGAATGGAATACGAATCAACTAATCATTAACTAAGGCTGTTTGTTATGATCGGAAAACGTTCTAACTATTTTACGATTTTGTACTTACTGAACCGAGGAAAAAAGTTTCAGATAAATGAACAATTGAATAATTAAGCAAATCATATATATACACACACACACACACATATATATATATATATATATATATAAAGAAAGTACATGATAGCATTTGGTAGAAAAATCGATGTCATCCGTACTATAGTAAATTATCTGGTCTTATGCACTTTTCTTGAAAAAAAGCAAGAATGCTTTCAGATTCAAGGAATACAAAAGAATATTCTGAATTGAAGGTGCTCGGATCGAATCCTGATAAGCGTCGTTAAATATTTCCGTGACTAGGCTGGATATGGGCCTGTTAAATCTGTTGTACGAAAAGTCCTTCTATGAGATCAGTGGGTGGGAAAGGTACGAACCCACCGATATGTCACCTCTGGGGGTGCTATTTTAAACCTCAGCTTTACTACTCTGCCGGAAGTCGATACGGACCTGGTCAGGCACTTCCGGGCTGCTGGCATTAGGAACAACAACAACGAAATTCTATCAATACTATTACCCTTCAAACTAGTAGATTGTTTTTAAACATCACAGTGGCTTCAATTTGAAATTTCAATCTTGTATGTATAATACATGGAACAACAGTTTCAATGTAATATAAGAAAATGTTACGGGCATAGATTTTTGCATGCAAATTACATAATTAATTCAAGTTAAAATTCTGATGGTTACATAAAATGCTACGTTACCGTTGACATACATACATATTTTTTTCACTGTAGTTAATTTTTATTGTGTAACTCTAAAATTCCTGACTCATATATCTGGAGGTACGTTATCTACAGTATAAAAATGACTTTTCTAAAATATTTGTAGTATATTCAAAACTGTGAAACTAGACTTACCCTAAGCAGTCAAAGGTTTGGATTAAATGGTGGAAAAATTGAATTCGTAGAATGTTTATGTTTGAAAGATTGACGCTAGATAAAATTTGTTTCCTACATTATCACTGGTTTTGTTCGCTTTAAATTTGCTTTCCCATAAAATTTTTTTTAACCTATATAAGTGGTGCGCAAACTTTTTTTGAACGTGACTCACTTTCTTCGAATAAAAATAACTCGAACCCTAATGAAAATTTTTTCATAATATTTATTGCGTTTTAAACGTTAGGAAATTGTTAACAAATAGATTGAAAAAAGAAATAAGAAAATTTTGAAAGTCAATGAACTATATATTTTGGCTATACAGTAAAACCTCGTTTATCCGGCTCTAGTTGATCCAGATCTCCGGATAATCCTATCAGATTTGTAGACATTATTTTTATTTAATGTTCACATTAGATAATAATTTTTAGCTAAGATAGCAAGAACGTGACTACAAGTACGCGAGATATTTGCTTTTTAGTTTCATTCAATGTATAGTTCCTGCATAGATTGTACAGTAAATTATGGTAATAGAATGTTTCTATTGAGTTTAAGAAAGCTTTACTAGACTTATCAATCCTTTGTTAAGGAATGGTGTAAAAAGTTATTTTTATATTTTTTCATGTCTTGTAAACAATACTATGAAATTTTCTTACAAAACACAGCTTTTTTTATCGTAATAAACGCAAGTCTGCTTAGTTAAGAATTTTGTTTTGCTTATTTCCCAAATTACCCAGATTATCTGGATTTTCCATTGTTCGGATTGCCTATGGTCCCAGTTAGTCCGGATAAACGAGGTTTTTCTGTATATTTACTTTGGTAGCAACAAAAAACTATGCCTCTCTTACCTTTTACACTTTTCTTTTCCAAATATCATGTGGCTAAAGCTTCATAATTAGGAATTAATACATATTTGCAAATCATTTAAGTAAAAATTAATGAAAATTAAAAATGAGCAGGATTTTAAAAGCTTCATATTAAAACCTTAAATACTATAAACATTATTTATTCATATTTAACACAAATAGAAAAGATGAAAGAGATGGACATGTGTGGACCTCAGATAATATTTGTACAGTATTGTATTTACTCAGATAATATATGTGACGAAATACGTGTGAGTGATACTCTCGTATCATCTTCCAGTTCTTGACTGTTGTTTAATTTTTGTAGCTACTCATTATAAATATATATATATATATAGGTTATGTATTCAAAATGAGTAGCTACAAAATTAAACAACAATCAAGAACTGGAAGATGATACGAGAGTATCACTCACACGTATTTCGTCACATATTATATATATATATATATATATATATATATATATATATATATATATATATATATATATATATATATATATATATATATATATATATATATATATATATATATGTATATATATGGATATATATGTATATATATGTATATATATATATATATATATGTATATATATGTATATATATGTATACATATATATATATATATATATATATATATGTATATATATGTATATATATGTATATATATGTATATATATATATATATATGTATATATATGTATATATATGTATACATATATATATATATATATATATATATATATATATATATATATGTGTATATATATATGTATATATATGTATATATATATATATATATATATATATGTATATATATATATATATGTATATATATATGTGTATATATATGTATATATATATATATATATATATATATATATATATATATATATATATATATATATATATATATATATATATATATATATTTATTAATTTACTTATATTTACATATATATGTAGAAGCATAGATAGAAGTAAATGGAGACAGTGAAATGTATAGCCTTTTAAGACTTTCTGACACACTCTTTGATAATATAATAAAATATTTTTTAACATATAAAGAATAGGAATAAAGATATTTTAAAATATGTAACTATAGAAAATTTAAAGCACATATTTTTGATTTAATGATTCGACACGGTATAAATTTGCTTCAAAATATCAGCGACCCCTCAAATGTTTTTACGAACCCCAATGGGTCGCGAATCCCAGTTTCCGCCTCAAAAACAAGTTAAATCACGCCAAATTAGGGCTGTCAAAACAGAAGAATAAAGCAAGAAAAGAAATGTTTTAAAC
This sequence comes from Dolomedes plantarius, assembly GCA_907164885.2. Lineage (NCBI taxonomy): Eukaryota > Metazoa > Arthropoda > Arachnida > Araneae > Dolomedidae > Dolomedes > Dolomedes plantarius. Next base: position 116,106,838 of record OU015498.1, on the reverse strand, counting down.
ACACTATAGTTTATGTCAGAAAAACTGCCTAATTCTACACTCATATGCACAAGAACGTTAAAAAGATGTCCTACACTTTAAGTGGAAAATTCAGTTATAAAAGTTTTGAGATATTTATAATAAACTTCTCTTCGATACATTTATAGATACACCTTAATTATATTGCACGCATAAACATTATAAATATTTCTTTTATTTCGGAATTTATGACTTAAAATGTATTTAATTGTGAAAAGGAGAAAGCCTATTCACTCGTATGAATAATATTTAAAAGATTACAGAAGGTAATTCCAAAAAACACTATCTTAAAAAAAAAATGCTCGAAAGTAAAACAAGATTTCTTAAAAATACTGTCAATAAAAAAAGAAAATCTATCACCTTGAATAGTTATACTCTGGGTTGACTTTATTCAGACCTAGATTCTTGCTATGAATAACATCAGATGCACGAAGAGAGAAAAAAACTGCAATTTTAAGAGTCCTAAAATAAAAGAAATTTCTGAAAAAAAAATTCTGAATGTGATAAATTAAATACAATGCCTAGGCTGAAGATGTAAAATCCCTCCTTCTTTCTTACTTCATTAGAAGTAAAATTTTGAATGCATTTAATTTGAGTCACAATGGATTGTTGAAATTTTTTATTGAGCTTAAGGAATAGCAAATTCTAAGGTTTAAAATTGCAACTTAAATATCAAGAACAAAGAATATGATGTTTTAACCTCAGAAATGACCACCTTATAAGGATTTCATGGACGAGAACTTATATATATATATATATATATATATATATATATATATATATATATATATATATATATATAAATTTATTTATTTATAGTCAGTGCTCGTTATAACGACCTCTTGCGTCCCAAAGACAAGGGTTGTTATAACGAGCGGTCATTGTATCGGAAATTTAAACATAACATACCGTTAAAGATGATCCCATCTGGGATTTTTTGAACTACTCGTTGTATTGCGATGGTATATATATATATATATATATATATATATATATATATATATATATATATATATATATATATATATATATATATATATATATTTATATATATATATATATATATATATATATATATGTATATATATATGTATATATATATATGTATATATATATATATATATATATATATATATATATATATATATATACATATATTTATATATTTATATATATATATATATATATATATATATATATATATATATATATATATATATATATGTATATATGTATATATATATATATATATATATATATATATATATATATATATATATATATATATATATATATATATATATATATATATATATATATATATATATATATATATATATATATATATATATATATATATATACGTCTTTATTTATTTATTTGTTTTCTCTTAGTAATACTAAGTGAAGATACTGATCAAAAAAAAATTCTGCCGAATGTTGTTTAATCCGGTATCGAAAAACACTTCGAAAAGTGTTTGTAAAAATCAGCAGCGAAAAATTCAATTAATATTTAATTATGTCTAACATCCGCTTTTCATTTTTCATGGTCCAGCATTAAAACACGCGAAATACAAAGAAACACTCTCTAATGCTTCAATAGGGAAAATAATATTTGTATAAAACAATCTCTAATAAGGACGAAGGTCTCCTCATTAATTTTCCTGATAATAGCAATTCATTTTATCTAAAGTGAGATATATCCTTGCTTACTAAACGACGCGCATTTCACCCTGAACAAAGAAAAGATTTGTTATGCATTTTAGCTGTAAAACTCCATTCCAAGCAAAACACACAATTAACATCATTAGGTAAAACAGTCTTTAGATTTCGTTCTTAATGCCAGACTACTTGCTGTGACTTAATAAGATGTTGGAGATAAATGTCTGAGAAACTGAATAAATAAAAAAATGACTCGAATTTAATCAAATGAATACCGAAAATTAGTCCAATTTTTTCCGGAATGTCATTAGCACATTCTCTCTCTGTCTGTCTCTTTCTCTGTATATATATATATATATATATGTCTACAAAAGTACAACCAGAAACCAAACCAATGAACAACTGCAATCTTACTATGGCGCTACGCTGCTCAACCGTAAGCTGCTATATATTAAATAAAAACATTTTTAAACCTGACAACACCAGCACAATTCATCAACCTGAAAGATGAAGAATATAAATGACCGGGGGGAGTTGTGACCCCCTACACTCCGGTTAAACATGTTTTGTACCTAGGTAACACTCCCGGAAGTCATCCTTCATCTGCAACCTGACATAAAGTCAAAAATAAAGCAAGGAGCGATGAAATAAAAAAATAAAGGAAATGGAACTTCGTACATTAAAAACCTGGGTCAAAATTATTTCAAAACCACCTGTCAATTCACTAAAACATTACAGCCATCCCATATATTCACTACACCTATAAACAATGCATCATATAATTTTTTTATAAATATTTAGACTTATGACTAAATTATAACTTTATCCACATATAACCACTTCAAATAAGCACCACCTAAGCATCGAAATATCCACACACAATACTTTAAACATTATCAAATATATACATTTAGAACCATAATTATAACTAAAATAGCAAGGACACATACCTAGTGCAACTCTACATTGTAGACCGTAAAAAGACAAACAGGTGCGATACGTAAATTGCCAACTGATCATTTTATTCTTCATTTTTATCTTCCCGTGATGTTTATTATGTTCATCTTCATCTTTTACAATACACATTTTGTCACTCATTAATTAATATCTTACTTTAATATTATGGAAAGTCACAACATGAATAATATAAAATATTATAAAATGGCTGTTAAATATAGCTGTCCATTAACTGCTTTTGATGAATGGCGTTTCAAAGTTAATAATGCAATATCTCATTGTTATAGGCCTGAATTAAAAAATGCACAAAATTGCGGACTGTTAGGTAAATTAAAAACTGCAATAAGTGAATTAAAAGACCAGTTTGTAATCACATACGTGGACAAGGTTGCGTCAAGTTATGCTTTCGTATGTAAAAAATATTATTGTGAATATCTAGAAAATATATACAAAGACCAATCAATTTATAAAAAGGATCTATCATCATTGAATGAGAAAAATAATCGTATAAAGGCGTTATATCGTAAAGTTGGATTTAAATCACGAACATTAAATACCCTTATTTAGTATTGGTTCCTAAATTCCATAAAAATCCGATAAAGTTTAGACCAATAACTGTGGGCTATAAAACGTATTTAACATATGCAAATGATCGCTTATTGGCTATTCTTAAAGTCGTATATAAGGAACTAATTAAGGAGGGAGGTTATATGATCGGGAATAGTTTTGAGGTAATAGACAAGTTAAATAATGAAAGTGGTATTAATTATATAAAGAGTTTTGACTTCGCAGATTTATTCAACACTATTAATATAAACGATTTATTTGAAATTACTAAAAATCTTTATGAAAAATATGACCTAAAAACGTACATAACATATCATCGTTATGAGACTCTAGTGCAATTGGTACTTAAAGAGACATATTTATATGACGGCACACATTTCTTCCGCCAAATACATGGTATCCCAATGGGGGGAGGTTGTTCCTCAATATTGGCAGACATTTACCTACACCATTATGAAATGGGGACCGCCTTATTGAGTGAGCTAATATATTTCAGATATGTGGATGATGTTTTAATTTGCACTAAGTACAAAGAGCAGGTCATAGATCTGGGGTTTTATCCAAAAAATCTTAGCCTGTTAGAATCTGATAAAACACCGGATGATCGTGTTGTATTTCTGGATTTAAGCTTATGTGTTGATGAAGAGAGTAGTCTTGTGAAATACCAAATGCATGATAAAAGGGACTATTATCCATTTACTACACAACGCGTAATGCCTTGGCATACTTGTTTACATAGAAATGTAAAGCGCAACCTAATCATTAACTACATGCTACGCATTAAACGTCTAAACTGTAACAAATTGGTAATACAATCAGGCATAACATCATTTGCAAACAATGCTTTAGAAATGGGTTTTCCTTTGGGATTTTTGTTAAAAACCATGTGTGAATTCCATTCGATCGATAGGAAAGAATGTCTTAATCGATATTTTAGTAATTGAGGTAATAAAATGATCAGTTGGCAATTTACGTATCGCACCTGTTTGTCTTTTTACGGTCTACAATGTAGAGTTGCACTAGGTATGTGTCCTTGCTATTTTAGTTATAATCATGGTTCTAAATGTATATATTTGATAATGTTTAAAGTATTGTGTGTGGATATTTCGATGCTTAGGTGGTGCTTATTTGAAGTGGTTATATGTGGATAAAGTTATAATTTAGTCATAAGTCTAAATATTTATAAAAAAATTATATGATGCATTGTTTATAGGTGTAGTGAATATATGGGATGGCTGTAATGTTTTAGTGAATTGACAGGTGGTTTTGAAATAATTTTGACCCAGGTTTTTAATGTACGAAGTTCCATTTCCTTTATTTTTTTATTTCATCGCTCCTTGCTTTATTTTTGACTTTATGTCAGGTTGCAGATGAAGGATGACTTCCGGGAGTGTTACCTAGGTACAAAACATGTTTAACCGGAGTGTAGGGGGTCACAACTCCCCCCGGTCATTTATATTCTTCATCTTTCAGGTTGATGAATTGTGCTGGTGTTGTCAGGTTTAAAAATGTTTTTATTTAATATATATATATATATATATATATATATATATATATATATATATATATATATATATATATATATATATATATGTATATATATATATATATATATATATATATATACATATATATATATATATATATATATATATACATATACATATACATATATATACATATACATATACATATATATATATATATATATGTTATATATATATATAAGTTAAGAGTAGGAATCCGCAAGAAAACTGACGTCACAAACCTTGCAACCATGAAGTTATTGGAAACACAGATGCAGACTTACAATGGAGACTGTGTTATAGGACATATAAACCAAAACAAATAATGTATTATTATTATTACTAAGAGTAAAATATTATTATTTATTATTATTATTACTTACAAATATAAATATTATTCATTAACGTTACTTTAGAATAATTATTTTTACAAAATAAACTTATTATATTACTTATTATATTTTATTACTAATTAAGGTCAACAGAACAAGCTATTCTTTAAATATAAAACAACCAATTATGTGCTTGGAAAGACTATCGGCTAGATGATTACGTTTTAGCGCAACTAACAAGTCTATAATATGTTTATTCCTATTGTGTTTAGAAGAAAGCCTATTTATACGTACTAGCTGTTTTACAATAATGTTATTGAAAACAGATTTATGTAAAAAAGTTAGGTAATTAAATTTATAATCTGATCTTTTATCATATAAGTCAAAAGTAAATATACTATGAGAATTTTCTTCGATGTTCATATTTAAAAAGTTTACATTAATATTTTTTTAGCTACTTTATATTAGTTCCAGATTATGAGGATAAAAATTTAAGGCTATATTATTACTACTTTCATTAATAACTATTATATCATCAATATATCTATATACTTTGTAATTGCTATTACCAATGTTATCAACTTTAAAATAATGTAAATATAAATTGGCAAGCATACTAGAAGCATTTCCACCTTGTGGTACACATTTAGTCTGTAAGTATATACTATTATTGTGTATGATATAATTATGTTTGTAACGAAATCTAAAAGCCTATTCATATGAGTAAGATTAAAATCTTTGCTTAAGTATTGAATATTATTGTGTACCAACTTTATAATTACTCTATTTAAATAATTTATATTGATATTATTGAATAAATCTTTAAAATTAAGCGTAACTACTGATTTACAATTATTTATTGTTTGTAGTTTTCTAATAAGACTAAAGCTATTATGAACGATAACAGAAACACCAGAAGTTGTTATTATATAAATTAATTTGAGGTAATTTAATAATAGAACACTTACTGCAGTAGCATAAGTGCTTTAGTATATGTATATATACAGGGAGTCTCAAAAAACTTTGACACATTTTAAATCTTCTATATATATAAAACAGTTCCGTAACTAACTGACTGATTAACTGACTGACTAACTGACATACAACGCACAGACCAAACCGCTGGAACTAAAGGGCTGAAATCTTGCATGGCGATTCTTCTTATAGTGTAGGGGTGCACTAATAAAGATTTTTGAAAAATTCTTCTTAGATTTTTTTAAATTAAATTTTTAAGCTGTTTTAGTAACTTTTTTTTAAGTTTGCATTTAAAATAATAATTTTAGGGTTATTAAATTTATATCACGAGAAAGATCATAAAAATTCCTTTAAAATGAGATCTTTTTCGAAACTTTACCTCCATATTCTGATTTTTGGGGAATTTTTAAATATTAATTTTTGAAATTTAATTTATTAAATGCTAATCGTGATTTCTTTTTGTGGTACTTTAAATAAATTTATCGTCACGTGCATAACAACTAAATAAACAAAAAAAGTTTTTCTTCTTGCTAATGCGGCAGACGATTGGACATTATCCCAAAAAATATTAAAATACAATAAAAGATATTATGTTCCTCAAACTGCACTATATTAACTGTACTATATTCTTTAGTATGTCCTATTAAATTTAATTTGAATATTTTCTTCTACATTATTTTGTCTATAAAAATATCCCTTACGATATTTTTATAAATATATATTTTTTTCACATCAATTGTATACATTGATCGTCGTATTTATTATAAAAATATATATACACACACACACATATATATATATATATATATATATATATATATATATTGATTGGCATTAATTGACCATTGTATTTAATTTGAATGTATTCCGCAGCGAAGTTCGGGTTTTCAGCTAGTATTTATATAAAGAAATTACTCATGCTAGGAACTAGAAATTAGCATACGTGTTACCTTATATATTACAGTTTTTTTAGTATAGTCTATAAATTTCAATATGCGCTCCCTTTGTGGCATGGAGAATATCCAGTCGGTAATCCATTTCAGCCCATGTGCGTACCAAAATAGATTCCGTAACACATGAAATTGAAGCAATTATGCATTTTTTGAGTTCTTTAAGACTGTCGAGTTTTGTTTAATAAACTTTGTCTTTAACAATTCCTCACAGAAAAAAATAAAGAGGTATGATGTCTGGAGATCCAGGCGGTGATTGGATGGGACCTTCACGTCCAATCCACCTGTTTGAAAATTCGGCATTTAAAATATCTTGTACAATCATACCAGAATGAGGCGGGGCACTGTCTTTCTGCCAAGTGATTTTGGGATGTAAATAAGAAATTTATGGGACTGCATAATAGCCATTTAAGACCTAGCGCTTTTACAACTTTCGCTTTCACGGAACAACTAGTGCCATCTTTTTAACTTTTTTGACACTGAAAAAAATACTCTAATATATGCAGTAACACATCTGTGAATTTACAGTTCCGACCTTGTATATATTTTTTTAAACAAATTTTTAAAATGTGTCAAGGTTTGAGACAACCTGTATATATATATATGTGTGTGTGTATATATATATATATATATATATATATATATATATATATATATATATATATATATATATATATATATATATATATATATATATATATATATATATGTGTGTGTATATATATATATATATATTCACACACAGTGGTGTCTCGACTACGAGTTTTTCGAGATACGAGCATTCTCTCGCTAGATTTTTTGCTTCGAGTTACGGGCTAAATCTTCAGATATCCCATCGCTAGTTTGAGCAGCGAATGCCATGTTACGTGCTCATCAAATGAGAACAGAAGAAGCATATAATATTTACAACCTTTATGTAAAATTATTAATATCAGTTGTATACATATTATTCTGAGACTACTATCCAGTCTTAAACCGAGATATTTACACTGAGCAATTGCCACCCGGGGATAGCTCGCACTGCCCAAACTTGAGTCGCCCTCTGAAACCGAACAACGCTCAACCTCTCTCGCAGAGAGATAGCTTCAATTCCCTCCCACACACTGCAACTCCCCATGGGGTCTAAGAGATGGGATGACCTTGGTCCTAGGATCGCAAGCTCTCCCCCTTCTACGAATTCTGAGAAAACGGTCTACCGATTCTCAGAGAGAAGAATCTGGACATTACAGCCACAGTGAACGATGGAACAATCACCCAGCTTCCGTGTCTCACTCGTTCACTGTAAGAGAGTAGCTGGTAATAGAAGCGAAAGTGAGGAAAGCGGGGTGAAGAAAGATTAACGAATATGATTTAATTTTTCAGTTCAGCCTTTCTCCTCCTTTTCCATCAGCATCTTCAAGTCTGATCTCCAAGGTAAATGTTGTACATTGCACTTAATAAAACAAATTTATTGCAGTACATTCTATTGTATTGCGTTTTTATACAATATTCGTCGTTCATAAGCACATTTTTCTTATTTAAAAACATGTAACAACAACGAATTAATGGCATTTCCATTTATTTCAATGGGGAAAATCTATTCGAGATACGAGTATTTCGAGTTACGAGCTCCGTCATGGAACGAATTAAACTCGTAAGTCGAGGTACCACTGTATATACATGTGTGTGTGTAAGTGTAGGTGTAAATATATAAATAAACGAATCATGGAGGGAAAAAGAACTTTTCATATACTATTAAAATCCATACTCTACATATTTCTCTAAGTTTCTTTGACATTAAACAAGTATTCAGTATTTCGTTTCTCAGAAGTATCTTTAAAAATTTATTTATTTATGCATAGTTCAAAATGTGTTGGATTAAATGTTGTTAATTTCTAATTGATTCCTGTATACGGCAGAGAATCAACTTAGATATAACATGAGAGAATTGAAATAATGAGTTATTTTCTCTACCGTATAGGTTATTTGACAATTAATTCTGCTATATAGAATTCTTAACAAGTTGTAAGAATAACATTTTTAAACATAAATTCTCGTGTGTTTGGAGAAACAGACTTTAATTGATAAAGGTAATGAAAAGTTTAAAATCCAGAGGTATGGGCATAACAGATATCATCTTTTATAAGTGTGAGGGGTGTGAAAAAATCCAGAATATGGTAGTTCAGGGGTTGCGGTAACAGTCCAGATGTCTAGGATGCCAAGACCTGGTGATTGAATTTCTGACCATAGTTCATAGATGGAAAAATATTGATTGCATGTAGTGTAAGAGATTGGATTGTTCTGAGCGTCTTTTAAAGGTGGTAACAATTCTTATAGAAATTTTTGGCAATGATATATGACCATACCGGATTAGAAGAAAAAAAAAAAAGCAATCAAAGTTACGTTTTCTTAAATGATGATAATTCTGTATTTCTGGACTCTTTTAATTATTTATCCCATTATTAAAATGAATGTAGAATTTTACGTATCGAATAATTAGCAGTAATCATTTTTCGGCATAAAAAGGTTAATAATGCATAATGTATAATTATGTTATCCAGATTAAGAAATGGTATATTTTAAATTGTAAATTACTAAGATATAACAATTTCCCTAGAAAAGCATTGCTTTACCAAATTATAAAATCAGTGCTTTATAATGTCTCTGCTTATAAAAATGATACATTCATACAAACATTATTTGCATAATTTGAATCATATTTGAAACTTTTAATGCTTTCTAAATGGCACTGGAACATTTCCAAGGGATTTTATTTATCTAGCAGAGGAATTTAACTGCGTGTTATTCAGTAAAAAACTATAAGCAACAACACGCAGAAATGATGTTAGTGTGAATTGAAGGCGAAGAATTAAATAAAGCTTAAGCAGCGACCGATAAAATTCGAAATTCATCAATTGTTCTATGAAGCAGAATTGCCTTCCAGGAAACTACTCTTCTTTTTAACTTCAAGATAAACATTCACTTGATTTTTGTGAAAGGCGTACAATACCATTTGTGCAATCTGGCTTCGTATTTACACAACACTTAATTAACAGCATTAGATTAACAAAACATCCTCTTAAAGACTTAGCATTGATTAAATACTTAACAGTCTAAATAAAGCTGAAACAGAAAGAATTGTGTTGGTTTACGAATAAAGGCTTTGCATAACAGCTTTTAGCACCGATTGTTCGTTAGACTTCTACATATTAATTTACTGGAGAGAATTATATTTAAATATTTCTTCTTTCAAATTACCGTTAATTAGAATTTAAATATAACAGCGAAATATATGATGCTATTTATTCTTTATTTTATCCAATTTCAATTAAATAAAATAATTACTTATAACTCAATATATTGTTCACTGTAAAATACCGCTCAATCAACACAGTAAAAAAATATCTATATTATCAATATTCGTTTTTCGTTTTTCATTTTTCGTTTTTCGTTATATCAATATTCGTTTTTCCTTTTATAAAAAGTAAATGCGGTGATTGTTCTTACATCTCTAAAATCTTCTTTAAAATTATCGGTGGTTTTCGGTAAAGTCAACCTTATAAAATTTTATTAAATCCCTTAGCTTTTCGCCTTTATTTTATAATGAAGAAGCGCTGAGAATTCCTTCATGTATGTAAGACGTTGCAAATTGAAGTTAATTTTGAAAGACAAGTGTGAGGATATTTAAATATGACTGATTCATAACCCAACATAAATGATAGCTCAGAATTGTCTGCAAAACATATTTCAGGAACCTTTCCGCACATCCAAGAATTCTTCTTGTACTTCATAAAACATGACGTTTGAGACATTTAGAGACTGTAGAATTGATTTCGGTCCCATGTGATTACTAGTCTAAGCAAAGAAACATGCCGCTATGATTTCTTTTCAAAGTATTGCAGAGTCTCTAAACTCTATTCATTCAGCTTTTCATTTGGTTCACATATGGATTAAATAACTATGGTACAAAGTTTTCTTTTATGTCTATGTTTCCACGATTTAGTTGTCAACGCAAGTTTTGCAACTGGATACAAATACCTGAAGATTGTCTAAAATTTGGAAAATATATGTTTGCAATATTCAATTTTGGACTGTAATGAATATTTTTTCCGTCTGCTGTGAGTTATATTGAATTGAGGCGTTCCCGTTGAAAAGAGAGTAAGTGCCAAAATTTCCAAAAAGTATTTTTTGACTGATACAAGGTTTTTTTCCAAGTCTAATGGCGAGGAAAAGGGGGTAAGTGCCTAGAACAGAACTTAGCCAAACTAGCTACATACATATCTCCCTTTTACATGCCATTAGCCTTGGAAATAAAACCTTGTATCATTGAAAAAATACGCTCCGGAAATTTTAGCACTTAACCTCTTTTCAAAGGGAACGCCTCAATTATATTCTTATTATAGCACTTACCATAGGGCATTTTAATTTTATGGGGTTTAATGAAGATCTTAAGATGATGAAATTTCAAAGCTATACTATAAAATTATACTAAAACATGAAATTCTTAATATTTAAGTTTTAATAAATTTTGAATTACAACAACGGTAAAAATGAAATACTTTCCATTAGTGTTATAACCTCTTGCGCAAACCTCAAGGGTAATCATATTGAAATTAACTAGGGTTGAATTCCTTGAAAAGAAATTTATTATGTACATATTATCAAATAAGTTTATCATAATTATTTTCTTTTACGTGATTTTACCTGTTTGAGACTGGAACACAACGGTTGTGAATACTGGCTTTAAAAGGTATATCAATATTATTTATTATAAATATGAGCTTTAATTTTCAAAATCTTACTTAGTGTTTAACAGTTCTTGGAGATAAAAAGCATTGCACCTAATAAATCTCCAACCTTTTGACGTTAATACGAGTACATAATTGACTAATTATGTAATTGATGTGTTCATCTCCCTAGGCAATATCTAGTTTGTATTGCTTATCCTACATCTAGTATAATTAATTTTTTTCTATATATTACAATCAGAAATTATCTGGAGTTCGATAAAACTATGTGACTTTTTTTAATCTCTAAAGTAGTTCATTGTTTATGATGTCGACTTTATGAAACGACGTCGTTTAATGATGTCGTTTCATACCAGAAATCACATACATTAGTAATGGAATGCCATTTTTTGTTAAAACGTAGGCAGTTTGAATGGATATAGAGAGATGATGTATTTGCTACTAAATTGTGTTGTCATGGTTAGACAGTAAATCCTCATAGGTGTTTCATTGTGTGTCTATGCCGTTTTACATTATTTAAGATTGTTCGTGAGGCATCACTATATTATTAAACAATTTCTGCGAATGTTAGATTTATCGTCATTAGAAAGTTTCTTCTAAGTAGAATAACGTCTAGAAGATACTGGAAGAAAATCTTTAAAAGTGTGCTTAAATCTTAGATTTTTGGTAAATTATGATTTTATTAAACATGGATAAGAACAGAACGAAAAAAAATAAGAACAAAAATATCACATTTAATTTGGCTAGAGATTATAAAGTTGAAAATCTTTGATCATTAGACTACCATTAAGAGGATTTACTAATGGTTAATCGTACATTAACACACCTCTTCAAAAGGTAAGTTAAAGAGAAATATAATTGCAATTTAAATTTTATTTTCAGTTGCTAATGATACGCTCCTCCATCGACATGAATTTACGAGATAACCTGCACTTTAAAGTAGGTGGTCCAACACATGCTCTGCATTAGAATGCATTTGGCTGAGTGTTTTCTTTCTTCTGCCGTCGAAAATTAACCCTTGGAATTAATTACCCAACTTTAAATCGACTGAGTTGTATCTAATGAATGTAACAAGCTTCATGGAGTTTCACTTAAGCACAGTCTTAAAATAAATCAGCGTGTTTGTCGCTCTTAAAGATCCAATTAAATAATTTTTGAGATCATTATACCGCTTCAATGACAGTACTCTCTCATTGCTGCATCGTTTTCAGATATTCAGAGCTTTAATTAAAACTACTGCTTTCGCATATAAAGCGTTTGTTTTATTTTGATGATTATATTAATTAAGACATAGATTCAATATTAAATTACTTAAACCATTGATTGGTTCTCTCACAGAGCTCTGTGTTAGTGGAGCTTAAAACTTCCTCAAGGACCTTCAAACGTTAAATTTCTATTGTTTCACTTTCAGGATTCTGCTTAATGACTCACATGGCGGATGCTTAAGATGAACTTTATAATTAGCTTTGTTGTGTTAGGTTATTATAAGGCTTTTATTGTAATTAAGAGCAGACGCATACCAAAGTTCCTGGAAAAAGTCTTGTTGCATCGCAAGGTAATTTGGGATTTCTATTAAATTAATGCAAGAAAATATAAAAAAAACTGGCTAGATGAAAGATGGGGATTAGAAAAGATTGTAATATGTGTGTACGTATATGTGTGTATATATATAATATATATATATAATATATCTTATATATATATATATATATCTTATATATGTATATATATATATGTATATATATATGTATGTATATATATATATATATATATATATATATATCTTATATATGTATATATATATGTATATATATATGTATGTATATATATATATATATATATATATATATATATATATATATATATATATATATATATATATATATATATACATATATACATATATATATATATATATACATATATACATATATATATATATATATATATACATATATACATATATATATAGATATATATATATATACATATATATATATATATATATACATATATATATATATATATATATATATATATATATATATATATATATATATATATATATATATATATATATATATATATATATATATATACCGTAAAATGTTGAGTATTATACGGACACGTGTATAATGCGCATGCTTGGTCTTGCTCGGAATTTTCGGAAAAAAAATTAAAATTGACTATAATACGCACCCATAACTTTTCAATATTTTATGTAAAAATTGCACAAATACATATCAACATAAATAAAATTTGTAATAAAAATAAGCGAAAACTTCAAATTCGGTAGCAAAAAAAATTCAATGGTTTTAATTCAAAACAAACAATATCAGTCTATTATCAGTCCTAATCACTTTCACTAGAATACAGCTGATCTATTGTCTGTCGTTTATTTAATGTTTAAAACTGCATTTTTTTGTAAACGAGTGCAATACATATCCTCATTTTTGCGGAAAAAAATGTGCGTATTATACTCAAGATTTTGGGGTATATATATATATATATATATATATATGTGTGTGTGTGTGTGTAATGTTTGATACTTGTCTTTTCATTATATTTCGACAGGATTATTTCGTTATATTAGGTATATACTCAAAGATGCGTTACAAAAATGTCACCTTTTGATTTGTAAATAATGTTAGAGATACTCACAAAGAGTTTTTAAAAAGCTCAAAAATTTCATCCATCTGAGCTTCTGTTCGAACTTGTTTCTTTGTACAGTAATCCATTTAAGAATAGTTATGATAGCTAAACAGACGTCGTATTAGCTAACGAAGAAATAATACGTTGTTTCTTTGAATTATTAAAGATAATATTTTAGGAATGTCCTTGTCGTCAATCACTGGCCAAGGAAAAAAGAAACAATGTATGCATGAGAAGGTCAAATCTTCACTACAAAACCCACAGTTTACGAGACAAAAATTGTTTTCATGGGTTATAAAGGTAACTATTAAGAAAAATAAAGACATAGAAAGTCAAAAGAAGTGAACACATGCGTAGAAAAATATTTTATATTTAGAGGAAAAAGTTACTAAAACTTTGCTTAAGTAACTAAAAACTTTGATTTTGCATATTCAGTAGGAAAATCTCTAAAAGCATAACTTCGGCGTTGAGTATTAGTTATTTGAAAAGAAAACAAGTTTGCCGAAACGATTAAAGTTATGTGTTATGTAACAATATAAACACAGACGCACAGACACACAAGCAAAATGATTTAATAAGTCCATGCAAAACCAATGAGTTTTTTTTAAATTTCTGTACACAGTTTTGCCTTGAGATTTTATTCGTTTGTCGATTAAAATAGACAAAAAACAGCCAGTCAGATCAAGGTGTATAACCAGCGCTGAAATAATTTAAAATGCTTACCAGGAAAAAAAATTTTGAACAAAAAGGTATATCAAACAAATTACAACCCTAACAGCAACAACACTGGCAGAAATATATTCGAATTACATTTGGCGCACCGAATTTGAATCCTTTTTTAAGCCGTTCTTGCAACATAATAAAAATGGCGAATCAGTGAGTGATAAAATATTATGGTTCATCAGGCTTCATAATTTTAAATTTGATAAACGGAATGCCCTACCATATATGATTTTGTGTATAATTAAAGCACACTGTTACATATTTAGTATACAATTTTGTGTTTGTTTGGCTTGGTACCGCACCTCTATATATCGAAGTTTTTATTGGAAACCTCTGTACATCGAAGATGTTTTGATAAAATCAATAGCATTTAGACGAAACTCTGTTCGTTCTTTGAGCGAATATCGTTGATGTTACAAACTATAACCCCCACCCTAAGACCACTTTTGTTTACAGTTTAATGTTTTGTTTGCAGTTTAATGTCATCAGTTAATCCGAGTCCAGTTTGGGACAGAAAATTGCGGTTGTGAGAAACATGGTTTTCGACTTTGGTTGTGCTTTTTATGGATTCGAGTGTATTTTTATTCTATTCAATGGCAAAACGTAAAACACTCTCTTATGAAGAAAAGTTAAAGTTATTGAGGCCGTAAACACCGGGGATGAGAAAAAAAAGTGATATTGCTAAGCAGTTTGCCTTACCAGCCAACACTGAAACAAAAAATTTGAATTCAAACACATCGAGGAGTTTGTTCTGTAGAGGTTGACGCAGTGCCGTGACAAAACCTTACCTATAAGGGGACCAAACTTTCAAGAAAAAGCAACAGAATTTCTTAAACAACTTGGTAAACTAAACTTTCGTGCTAGTAATGGCTAGTTTCAGAACTTTAAGGAGAGAAATGAAATTTTTTTTTTTAACTTACCGGTGTAAGTTCAAATGTAGACGATCAGAAGTGTACACAGTGGAGTGAACAACTACCTGAACTAACAAAAGAGGTACAAACACGAGGACATATTCAATGCTGATGAGACTGGACTTTATTACCATTGCCTAACTGACAAAACTATAACCTTCAAAGGGGACTTGTGCCATGGTGAAAAAAACAGCAAGTAGAGAGTTACAGTGCTGCTAGGAGCAAACCAAAGAGGACTGTGAAATTTATACCCTTAATGAATGGCAAAGCAAAAAAAACCCACAATGTTTCAAATGGATTAAAATTTTACCTACGGACTATATATGAAACAAAAGATCTTGGATGGTATCAGAAATTTTTGGAAAATGGTTAACTGACTTCGAAAAATAGATGAAGAAAGAGAAAATCCCCATGTTTATTGACAACAGTACAGCACACGGAGATCTCCCAAAACTTAAAAACATAAAAATGGAGTTCCTAACCCCAAATACGACATCTAAACTACAGTCATTAGATCAAGGAATAATAAAAGTCTTTAAAGTTGTTTACAGGAAAGAAATTGTGCGTCAGTTCCTTCATGACAGAAAATCCGTACAAAATTCAACGTGCGTAATGCCATGTGAATAGCTTCAAATGCCTAGGCCAATGTGACAGAAAAACAATTCAGAACTGTTGTGAGAAATGTTGGTTTAAGCGACAAAATCAAGATTATGAAGAAAAAGTTGAAGAGGACTGTAGAACTCCTGATACACCAACTAATAAATATGAAACTCCTGAACGATGGAGCGAAGTTACAAAGTCCCTCAACGTAGAAGAACATCAGTCTAGGAGTTTGTTAGATTTCACGACGATCTGGATACATGCGGTGAATTAAGCGATGCAGACATCATCGCATCCGTTTCCAAAGACGCGGAAGAGGACGTCGGCGAAGACAATGGAGACAGCGAGGTCGAGGTACCGTACCCAGACACCACACTCCGTGATGGGTGATGTGCCATTACCAACTTGCGCAGATTCCTTCCAAAGAAGACTGCTATGAGTGATCGGGCAATCCAATCTATTGCTCTTCTGGACAACGCAATGAATAAAAGGTGTCCATTTCAAATCATCAAGGAGATGTTGCTCAAAAATTTTAATATTCCTAATTTTTTAACTAAGTTTTCTTCATAATTTTATGAGTTTAAAAGCATGATTAAAAAGTTTTTTGACCTTACAATTCTTCTTGACGGCCATTTTTATGAAGCTGAGTCTTATTTTGGTGAAAAATTTATTTCACGGAAAATGATGTAGCTGCTTTATTTTTATACCTATCAAGATGAACAAAAAACTTATTTTCAGCATAAAATTGTCTACATTTTACATTATAAGACAATGTGCATTAGTCTTAATGATATGGGCCAAAAAATTGTTTAGAGAGATAATGTTTAAAGAGTAGAATATTTAGTGAGTAATTTTAATTACAGAGATAAAAATCTCTCTAATTAAAATTACTCTCAGAGAGAAGAAAAGCGTATAAAGTTATATACCCACATCTATAATATTTTTATAAAAGATTGCATTAAAAAATAGTTTTATTTTTTCAAACAACTGAACCTCTCCCTTTACAGAGAAATGTGTTTGGTTGCGCAAACTAATCCAGAATTAGTTATAAATTCCGTACTAATTAGTCATATTCAATACAGCTTTTTTGGTTAAACCACCAATAAGTAGGAAAGGCATTATTAATTTCGTCCAAAGGTTTTCTTTATATTCGTGTTTAGTAATGAAGTCATATCCAAGGAGTAACTATAACGAGGAAAATATTCTGATATGCCTTTACTTCTTTATAATTATTTTCTTTTTGTAACCAAATTAGCCACTGGAATTTCTATGAAGTTTTATAAATAATCAAAACTGTTATATAAAATCCTCATCATGAGACGGGAAAGACTGAAAACTACGGTTTTCGTTAAAGAGAATATTACTTACGTTTCCCAAAAGACAAAACTTGGATTCATTTTTCAAAAGAAATGGTGATGGAGTAAACTATAATTGCTTTAATGAAGAAACGGAAACTTGACAAACAGTTGGATTTTTGTAAAACAATGGATGAATTATGGGGAATTACTTTATGCGTATATATATATATATATATATATATATATATATGTATGTATATATATATATATATATATATATATATATATATATATATATATATGTATGTATATACTACCCTACAATAATGGACCGGACGCCAGCGGATTTGCATACAATCCGAATAAATGTTGGATTTCATCCAAATCCTGTGCTCGGATGTGACCTGTTAAGGTTAAATACGATACGTGAAGTGGTAACATCGTTAGTTCTGTGTGAAATTGCGACATTATGTCGAAATGAAAGGAACTTAGTAACTTTGAAAGAGGTGTTATAGTTAGTTGTCACATTAGTGGCAAGTCTATTCGCGCAATTGCGGTTGAATTTCCACAAACACGTTGTTTCCACAAACTGTTGGTGATATCCTGAAGAAGTGGAAAACCATGGGAGTTGGGACACTAACTGCACAAGTTGGTCGTCCCCATAATCTGACTGAACGGGATCGGTTTGTCCTGACGTGGGAGGTTCATAAGAACCTCAAGAAACCTCTCCAAATAATCAACAGTGAGTTTTAACAGGCAGCAGGGGTTACGGTGCGCTACAATACTTTGGGGAAAGAACTGTACGCAATCAATTTCCGCGTATGTGTTGCTGCACACAAACCAAACTTCCCCCTCTTCAACAAAGCCAGCAGACTCGCGTGGTGTTTGCAATGTCTCAACTGGACTGTAGACCACTGGAAAACCGTTTTATGGAGCGATGAGTCACGTTACCCGCTCCTCTAGTCAGATGGGTGTGCTTGGGTTTGGCGAAGGCCAGGCAAACGACTGCTACCCGAGTGCATCGTTCCAACTCTCAAGTTCGGTAGTGGTGGTGTAGTTGTTTGGAGGGGTTTTTAGTGTTATGTCCTGGGACCTTTGCATGTTGTTTCTGGTAAATTGAACGCCGACGCCTACATGAACATTTTGGACAATCAGGTTCTTCTTAGGCACTGGCAATTTTATGGAATGGACGAATATTTCTTCCAGGATTACAACGTTCCATGTCATGTCCAAGCCCTTATCAAGCAATGGTATCAAGATATGGATATAAAACGTCGTCCCTGGTCTGCTCAGAGACCCGACCTAAACCCCATAGAACATTTGTCGGACGAGTTAGAGCGACGCTTACGGACCAGGGAACCACGTCCGAAATCTACAGCTGAGGTGGGTGCATTCTTGCGGCAGGAATGGACACAAATACCCATAGCTGTGTATTCAAACCTTGTTGAAAGTATGCCCAGAAGGGGTGCTATTGTAACTGAAGCACGTGGGGGACAGCATGTATTCTTTCCCTTACACCATCACATCTTGCTGTCCGGTCCATTATTTTAGGGTAGTGTATATGTAATGCATCTACCTCTACTGCGTATATTTGAGTTCCTTCGTAGTATTGCAGTCATATTTGGTCGCCGAGAATGATCAGACATCTTTCAAAAATTTTAAGTAGTTTATTGAATTAAGTAGTCATAAAGGGAAAAAAGGGATAAAACAAAAAAAAAACTTTTAGAAATAATATATTTAAATTGAATTTCCGCTCTAAAGTACATCAGGTCAATTAAAAGTTATTTCGAAATTTTGTTCCATCTCGCAGCCCGCGACATACATATTTTCGTCAACGCGTTTCCAGGCTCTCTGCTTTAATTTCAAAATCCCCGTAGCATTATCAGCGCTGAAGTGAAATCCAGCGTTATGTAACCACTAAAGTGGTATGAATGGTGCTGGCATCTGCATATTTTCCCATGAACTATTTCTTCCCCACTTAAGTAATTTCATTTAACTTAATTTCAGTTCGTGACGACTTGCTCCCTCTACTGAAGTCTTGCAAAAACAGGATGGCTCTTCTATATTCAAGTCATCAGAAGAGAACCGATTGAAATATTACTCGTAAAAGTTTAACTTATAGTAAATGAAATTAACCCCCTAATTAAATTTAGTATTTCCGTGCACTTAGCTTAATTGAGCCAAGGTTTGGTTGCATTGCACATATATTTCCGATCGAGACAAAAAATTGAACGGTATTGCAATGCCAGGATGATTATATGAGAGTAAAAACTTGGATATAATTATACATAAAACAAAATTATATAGCTCCAATTATTTGAAAATATCACTAAAGAAAAACACAAAAAATATTAATTTTAGGAAAATATCATAAAATATCAATATAAAATTGCTCGAAAATCGCACATGAACAAAATAATTTTTATTTAGCAGTCTAAATAAATCCACTGAAATTGGAAATGTGCAATATTAATCAATAACAAACCAATGGGAAAGTGTTGTCAGAAAAAGTTAAATGCCCAAATCCGCACGTTGTACTAAAGTTCACATAATCTTCAGTAAAACCTGAATAGGTAAATTCAGTGTTTAAATTATGGTTTTATTGCTCCCAATTGTATACTGATTTTAGTTAAAATTGATGCCAACCTAAAAAAAACATTCTAATTTTACATCAAAACATGCGTTTATGAAAATCAGAAATCTTAGACTCATTTCAATTACAAAATTTAGATCATAAATGTTAGCAGCTTACCTTTAAAGACTTTAATTTAGATAAGTTTTCTATCACACTTCAAATAAATTTGAAAACAAACTCTTCAGCATTTTTATTAAACTACTTTCGATGCTCCTGATAATGCTTGATAAACACCCGCTTGTAATGGTTGATATCCTTCAATGTAGCTGTGATCAGATAAAAAGTCATCAAGGGTCTTTAATCCGTTGTCAGTTATAAGATCAGGAAAACCATTGTGAGCAACTTTAAATTACAGATCACTAACAATCCATGTCGTGTAGCCGCCGCACTGTGAGACATTGTCGGGCACAATCAGACCCCTCCAACTGAATAAGTTGTTCTCATCTACACGAATCTCACGGACACAACGCAATTTAACTTACCGCAGATCTTGTAATCCTCTATGAAGACGGCGGGTAGCGGCCATTTTGAAGTGAATCAGGAACGTGAAAACAGTAAATTATACAGATTAAGAATCAATAAAAAAAAATTTCAAACCAAAACACTAAATTTCCTGCCAATGCCTTTAGAATTCCGTCTTGTATGGCTTTTGACAATCCTTTGGGGTTTCCCCGCGTATGTTCGTATCCTGCTGGCTTGTGACAAGTCTATTACACAGTCCTGATTGTCCATATAAGTATATTGCATCCTATCGACTTTCGTAACGCCTCTATATTTTAGTTCTTTCGTAGTATTGCAGTCATGCCTGGAAGCCGAGAATGATAAGACATCTTTCACAATCAAGTTGTTCATTTGGTGGCCCGTGCGAACCTTTCGCATACGATTAAAATACAATAAAATGTATAGTGAGGCTGGTGGTTTGTAGTAGGATGAAAGAGAAGCCGATTTATTTGTATCAATTGTTTGTTTGTGAAATAAGAATGGTGTGTAAGGATAATACAAAACCAATTACAAAACGCCTTTGGCGATAATATTAGAGGGGAAGCCTAAAACAGGGGAACATGATAAATGTTCACGTCAAAAAAACTTTGTAGACAATATTAAAAGTTAAATATGACACAAAATCGGGGAAAATGTTATATTTACATGACAAAACCTCTTCGTGCACTCTATTCGACTGTGCCTTTTCGACGCATCCAAGGAAAGATCTTTAGGGCCTAAAGTCAAATCTTCACTTTTAAACATACAATGCAATGTGTCATTCTGTATTAACAATTCCTGAGAAGCGGAGAACTTAATCTTTAAAATGGTGTCTCATTTATCGATTACACCATTGATTTTGGTTCAGTATGAAGGGAGAGGAAGAGATCGTCACAAATAATCATCCTCTAGAAACAATATATATAATTTTCCATGCAAAAGAATAATGTACAACTACGCGGATTTTGCCAATAAAGAAAATCATTAATGAAAACACAAAAGGATAATATAAGCAAACGATTTTTAAATATAGAAGTTCAGGCGATTGATAATGGCAAAATAAAAAAAGGTAGTGCACACGCCATCTAGGGAAAAATGTTTATAATGCTTATATTTTGACTTTTAAGCAAGCAATAAGATGTATAATTTTAAATTAACAATTCGCACGAAGCGGAAATCTTAATCTTTAAAATGACACCTCATTTATCGATTTTGGTTAAGTATGAAGGGAGAAAGGGATAAAAAAATAAATAAATAAGCACCTTTTAGAAGTAATATATATAGATCGAATTTCAACTCTAAAGGACATCAGCTCAATTTAAAGTTATTTCACCATTTTGTTCCACCTCTCATCCCGCGACAAATA
Organism: Dolomedes plantarius; assembly: GCA_907164885.2. Classification (NCBI taxonomy): domain Eukaryota; kingdom Metazoa; phylum Arthropoda; class Arachnida; order Araneae; family Dolomedidae; genus Dolomedes; species Dolomedes plantarius. The sequence goes on along the minus strand of OU015498.1, from coordinate 116,084,460 downwards.
TCCTTTCGTCAACGCGTTTCCGGGATCTCTGCTTTACTTGCAAAATCCCCGTAGCATTAGCAGCAGTGAAGAGCAATTCAGCGTTATATAACCACTACAGTGGCTTGAATGGTTCTGTCATCTGCTTATTTTCCGTTATTTTCCGTTAACTATTTGCTCCCCTTTTAAGTAATTTCAAATATCTTAATTTCAGGCCGGGACACACACACACACACACACACACACATATATATATATATATATATATATATATATATATATATGGACACACACACACACACACACATATATATATATATATATATATATATATATATATATATATATATATATATATATATATATATATATATATATGTGTGTGTGTGTGTGTGATGATAACAGTAGATGCTAAGCTCGGGGTGTAGTCCTACATATAATTTGGCCGTTGAAATCATCTTTGTAATAATAATATGTATTGGTGGCGATGGAACATCAGTTTTGTTGTCATGGCGGAGTAGTCCTCGGACCAGGGCAGGCGAATAGAGAAAATAGAAAGCTGTCGCGGCCGGTTGCTGGGGGGAACTCATAAAGATAAAATGCAGTCGAGGAACAGAGTCAGGGAGTCCAGAGTGAAAAACGTACTTCCATCGACTTTAACTTATTTCATTCTTGGATGACTCACTAAGAGCTTACAACATTGGTCGTGCCTTACACCTAGGCACGCAAAACACATCGCGCGGCGGACGGGACGGGGACGCGGCCCCGCCCGTACAAATTTGACAGGAATTAAAACTACATGTTTTCTGGCCATGTGAGCAAACAGACAAAAAACTACAGAAACTACAGGGTCTATGAAACTTCTAATTTGTCCGAAACGAACACGTGATTAAGTCGCGTCATATGGGGTGATGGTTTTCAAATGTTCGACCCGGTTCGATCTTATATAACAGCTATGTAATGCGACGCGCTTGGCTTTAGGGGAAAAACTAATAGATTGATATTGTTTCAATAGAGGTCGCAATCCAAGGCTAAGGGATGGTATTCTGTTGCGTTATGATGAAGAATTTGGAACGGGCGTGTTATATAGTAAAAAGGGGTTTCAAATTTATTTCATATATATATACAGTCGAACCTCCATATATCGAACTTCCCTATATCGAAATTTTCTATATATCGAACTCTTAGCAAAATCTCCATGTTCATTACATAGAAAAACTGCTTCTATATATCTAAATAATCTCTATATATCGAAAAAAAAGACATATTGGGAGATTTCATTCCACTTTAGAATAAAATTTCCCAATTTTTGGCGTTTGAAACAATACTTCGTGGACTTCAATTCGTGGAAAACGTCCCTGATGAAGTTTTTAATGGACTGACTAAATGCGATCATTTCTTCGATGAACCTTCCGCAAGACTGTCTGTTCAGCAAGATATTCGTAGTTTTTTTAAAAAGAATGTAACTGTGATCACTGTAACTACTAACTGGATTGTTTTTTTAAAGGTATATAGTACTCAATAAATCTTTCACATTAATTTATTTTTTAGTTATTAACTTTCATTTAATGGGATTCGCATATAAATTGGAAATGGAGTTTCGTATACGAATATTATCTTTAATTTTAATGTTTTAGGAGAATTATGATAAAACTAAGATCAATTCTATATATCGAAATTTCTATATATCGAATTTTTTTCCGGCAATTTGCTACTTCGATATATGGAGGTTCCACTGTATATATGAATATATATATATATATATATATATATATATATATATATATATATATATATATATGTATGTATGTATGTATGTATGTGTGTTTGTGTGTGTGTGTGTGTCACGGCCTGAAATTAAGTTAATTAAAATTACTTAAATGGGGAACAAATTGTTAACGCGATATATATATATATATATATATATATATATATATATATATATATATCCTTGTTATGACTTGTTATGCTAAAAAAATTATATTTTCCATGAAGCGGACCCGCAGTGGCGCAACAATTTTACAGTTAGTAAAGCTCATGCAAGGTGAAAAATCTGTTTCATTTTTAAGTTTTCGTAAGCTTTCATGTTTGCTATTGACTTTTTTTTACGTTTAATTTGTTATTGTTATTAAGTTTATTGGCAACTTTGTATTAAAGTTGTTTATCAAAAATAGATACTTTATTCAGAAAGTAAAACATTTTTTGTCTCTAAAAGTATTGATTAGGCGATGGTCCTCGACGAATTTTCTTTTGATAAGTGGTCCCTTATAAACAAAAGTTTAGAAACCACTGCTCTGGACGAAACAATGTCCGAAGCGTTAATCTCGCCCTCCGACTAGAACACCACATATTTCGCCATGGAATTTTTTTCATTTGGACGTTTATTTATTTATTTATTTATTCATTTTTAGTTCGTAAAAGTCATCAGAAGTTCGAAGAATGTGAGAATTTGATATTTCTCAGCAGAAAATACGGAGACACATGATCAGACAATGGATAAGTTTGAGCATGGTAGTTGCACATATGATCTCGCTGCAGATCAAAGATGGGGGTTAGTTGAAGGGACTTCGAAGTTTTTGAGGCTCCATCAACGGAGGAGGACCTCGTATCTGTGTCGTTCCATTCCATGGACCTGGAACTCAGGGATGAAGACATCGAAGAGTTAGTGGAAAAACACATAGAAGAGCTCAACACTTGGGAGTTGCTAAAAGGGAGCAGTAATAGATAGTGGCTGGGAACTTCCTTCATCTGAGGAGAAAAGAAGGGATAAAGCCCCTACTGCACTACCTCAAGACATGTGTTCTAAATGAATTTAAAAATTTACTGAATTACAAAATTTCGTGGAAAAGTATCCCCTGTTAAAGACAAAAACAAGCCGGAATTTGAACTTCAAAAACATTTTCAAACGCAGACAGAGCAAATTATATGTTGGTAGGCGTGCAGTGAAATTAAAGTCTCCATCAGGATTCAATTGTTGAAAGAAAGGCAACTAACCCACTCGAGTAGCTGTTGTTTTATTACGTGGGAACTCTGCTTCCAAGCAAAAACTTCTCACTACCATCACATTAGGTCATGAACTCCTCTCATTGTAGGTGAAATTAAATTAAATTTTAATTCAGTTTATCTAATTATGGATATTTATATCTGTCTCTCTACTTCTCATATTTTGTATTAAAAAAAAAGCCCATTAGCTTATAAATTCCGATAAAATATGAAATTTCTGGGGTTCGGGAACGAATTATTTCAGTTCACATTACCCTTTATGGAAAACAAAATTGTTCAGTACTATAAGTGCCTTCTCGAACTAGTTAACGACAAGAATCAAGGTACCAGTGTATAAATAAATAAATAAATAAATAAAGAAATAAATGTATATATATATATATATATATATATATAGATATATATATATATATATGTGTGTGTGTGTGTGTGTGTATACACACAACGTGAAGAAAAACAACAATTGAAGATATTTCTCATTTATATATATATATATATATATATATATATATATATATATATATATATATATATATATATATATATATATATATATATATATATATATATATATATATATATATATATATAAGCGTGTGTGTGTATTCATATAAGAAGTGTGTATGTAAACTTAAAGATAGATAGATTTCATATACAGAAATAAGGAAAATTTTGAGACCTTGGAAAATTTTTCTTCATAAATGCTCTATATAATTTCCACTCTCTAAATTTACCACTCCTCATTGATGCTAGTATCCTGTACTTTTTCATTATTTTCATCTACCAAGAAAATTATATCAATACAGTAGAGGAATTTGATAGCAAATTTCATCTGTGTCACTAAGAATCCTAATTCTTCATGTGATGAGTGAGCTTTCAATTTCCTCAGAACAATTTGCGGATGATATCGCTTTACTCACACATTAAAGGTAAAATTTATTCTATTATATTATACAGAATCTATGCGTCCCTCTCCGTCGTCATATAAGTATCTCTTTATAACGATAAAAGTTCCGTCTCGAGTGGGTGGATAAATACTTCAGAGTAATTCTGTGAAGACTTCTTGAAGTACACTTCAAAGTAATCCATGAGTCTCGTTAATATGACGATGATTAATTACACGTAGGTGCATTTTTGATATTTATAAAACTATCCTTATATTATGAATCACTGATAAAATACGTATGTACGTAGTTTTTTTTTTAACGTACCATAGGAAGACAAAAATGATAATTTGTGTCCTATGTAAAACGTATAACGGCATCCTCAAAACTGTTTGAAATTAAATATATTGATATCTTTGTTTTTGTGTCTAGTTGATAAGATATTTATTTTATACTTAATTATTTTATACTTAATTTATTTTATACTTAATTATTTTATACTTAATTATATTGTTAATGAATATACATTGAAAGTCAATGTGACTATTTAAAACTAGATAGTACCCGTAAAAACTTGACGGTAAATAATTGAACGGTTCCAAAAAAAAAAAAGTTCATAACATTATTGAAATATTAGAAATTTTTATAGAATATTACCTGTTTTTCAATCCGATGTTATAATTAAAACTGTTATAATAATCCAAGGTGTTATAATCCGAGATTATAATAAAAAAAACGTCTTTCTTCTTGGAAAAAACATACTTACCGCTGATTTTTAAATCCAACTTGCAAAATCTAACTAATATGCTATAAATATGCTATGTATAAATATATTAAGCAAAAATAAAATATATAAACTAAAGAAAATCAGATTAAAAATTCATACAAATTACTCACATGCAAACAAATTTTGCAGTCTATTTCAATAAATAAGGATAAATTCAAATTTAATAATCTAATCAAATTCAAATTCAATCTATTTCAATTTAATATAAATATATTATATATTCATGTATTACGCTATATACATGTACAAATATGCGATGTATAAACATATCAAGCAAAAATAAAATATATAAACTAAAGGAAATCAGAAAAAAATCATACAAATTACTCACGTGCAAAAATTCAATAATAAACAGAAACTAAAAACACTCTTATCGTAATAGAATTCTTTACGAAAAATCTGTATGAACAAAAGAACAATTTTAAGCAAATAAATATTCAATTAAACACAGTTAAAATGTTAAATTCAGTTACTTAGCTTAAAATTTACATCCAAATATAATCATTCAGATATTACGAAATAAAAAAAAAAAATTTAAAAAAAAAACCTGACCGTGTTACGTCACACCGTTTAAATAAGAAATCTAGTAGAATACAAACCGTTATAAAAGTACTATTAAAAGTAAATATTATACAGAAATTAAAACACTATCATCGAATAGAATTCTTTACGAAAAATCCCATGAAAGCCACATGTGAGCATATGAAAGCCACGTGTGCTGGCAATTTAGAAATATTCATGTCTACCGTGCAGACAATTTTGAACGTATTACTACGCATGCGTCGAGTTTGCAACTTTCCGAAAATACTAAATTTGACATTATTGTAATATCTGGTTAAAATATATATATTATATGTTTAAAATATAAATATATATATTAAAATAATAATATAATGAAACACTGTTTTATTGTGAAGAAGATTCTATGATTCAATTTTTCTTAAATTTACAACAATGAATGAATCACGGTGAATGAATGACTCACTCGTGTTTACATTTTCAAGTTCTGAGTATATAAAATGAATACTTGTATTACAGCCGTCTAAAAATCGAAATAAAGTTGATTTGTGTCGATATTACGTTGTTTTAATGAAAATTATTTGAGTTTAGATAGCAAATAATCTTTTTGAATTTTACTTTTAACTTGTTAAGCCTAACTCATAAAACTAAATGGATGCCTTAGGCTGATATATTTATGAAGCGGTCGCTCCGGAAGCGTTACCTGACAGATACATACACAGCACACGGCAATTATTAGGGAAATTAATTTATAGTAATAGATTAAATATATAATACCACCGAGTAATATCGTTAATATTTATGTTTATTATTGTATTTTTGCACGTGAGATTAATATAGGTTGATATATTTATGAAGCGGTCGCTCCGCGAGCGTCACTTGACAGATCGTTACACAGAACACGATAACTTTTAGATTAATTGATTTATAGTAATAGATTAAATATATAATACCGCCGAGTAATTAAGCCAAGTGTTCAGTTACAATTAAAATCTAGAAATAGTTGGATATAACTTAACCTACATACATTATATATTATGCTATATATATGTATAAATAGGCTATGTATGAATATATTTAGCAAAAATAAAATACATAAATTGTAATTGAAATATTAGAAATTTTTACAGAATATTATCTGTTTTGCAATCCAACGTGTTGCAATTTAGAACATTTAAATTTACTTGAATGTTTTCAGTCTGATTTGTTAATTTTAAATTGTTAAATTAAAATTGAATTAAATTAAATTGTTACGTTAAATAAGAAATCGATATAGAATACAAATCGTTATAAAAGTACTATTAAAAGTAATATCATATTAAAAATGCAATAATAAACAGAAATTAAAAACACTATCATCGTAATAGAATGTTTTACGAAAAATCATATGAAAGCCACATGTGAGCACATGAAAGCCACGTGTGCTGGCAATTTAGAAATATTCAATTAAACACTTTAAAAAAATGTAAGAAAATTTTGCGGCTATATTACATATTCGCTTCGAAAAGCACGCTACCGTACAGACAGTTTTGAACGGTAAATATAAGTGAATAAATAGTGATATGTAAAGATATTTACTGCACTATCTAGATAGTGCAGTAAATAAATTAAAAAATCATTTGTTATTGATCGAATTTATAATTAAATTCAATAAAGTTGCAAACTCGACGCATGGATAGTGATATGTTCAAAACAGCGTACGGTAGAAATGAATATTTATAAATTGCCAACACACGTGGATTTCATGTGCTCACATGTGGCTTTCATGTGATTTTTCGCAATGCATTCTATTCAATGATAGTGTTTAAATTTCTGTTTAATATTTACTATTAAATGTACTTTTATAACGGTTTGTATTCTATTCGATTTCTTATTTAAATGGTGTGACGTAGCCTATCGGCCAGCCCTTTTTTTTTATTTTTTTCATTTTGTAATGTCGGAATGATTATATTTGGATGCAAATTCCAAGCTAAGTAACTGAATTTAACATTTTAATTGTGTTAAATTTAATATTTATTTGCTTAAAATTGTTCTTTTGTTCATACCGATTTTTCGTAAAGCATTATATTACGATGTAATTAATATTATCTGTTATGCAATCCAACGTGTTGCAATTTAGAACATTTAAATTTACTTGAATGTTTTCAGTTTGATTTGTTAATTTTAAATTGTTAAATCAAAATTAACAAATTTTGGTGGTAAAACGATTTTGTAGGTTACTTAAGTTACGTCATTACTTGAAAGATTGTTACACAGAACAAAGCTACTATTAGATTAATTAATTTATAGTAACAGAATAAATATGTAATATCACCGAGTAATTAAGCCAAGTATTCAGTTACAATTTAAATTCTTACAATTAACATTAACTAATTACTTTCAGTAGTTATGTACAAAAGTAAACGCATTCAATTATAGCTCAAAAACATTAACAATTTCAGTAAATAACTGAAAGTTATATACAAAGATGCGTGCGTTCATTTAAAAAATCATAAAAATTACTCATGTTCAAAAAAATTTTTCATGTGTATTTCAATTTAATGTACATATATTATATATTATGCTATATATATAAATAGGCTATGTATAAATAGACTATTATAAATATATTAAGCAAAAATAAAATACATAAATTAACAATTTCATCTGTTAGTTCAACCATTCTATTAAAATGAAATTAACAATTTCAGCCTATATTAATTTTATCAATTTGAACCGATAGAAAATGTTTTTTTAATTAATTTATTTATTTATGTGTTGTTGTTGATCTTTGGTTAGTTTACGTACAGAATTGGATCGGTTAGGCAGCGCTGGAATCGCATTTCAGAATTTTTTTATTTTCATGAATTTTAATGATGTATACACGTGCATTCAATAATTGGATCCGGTAGGCAGCGCTGCAGTCGCGTTTCAGATTTTTTTTTTCATGAATTTTAAAGCTGCATACACGTGCATTGAATAACAATTAACATAACCTACAAATTTGCTAAACAAACGATTTTGGTGTTTTTAATTTATGTTTATTGTATTTTTGCACGTGAGATTAATATAGGCTGATATATTTATGAAGCGGTCTCTCCGGAAGCGTTACTTGACAGATAGTTACACAGAACACGGCAACTATTAGAATAATGTCGATTTTGATGAAAATTCTGATTTTTAAAAAATCCTATGCATCAAAAAAAGTGAATGTCTGTTTCTAAATCTACTTTTATATTTTTTTTGTACGATCATTAAATATGAAATGAGATTGATTTTAAGAAGATCAGTTGATGTCAGTTTCAATACAAGTGAAAATTTCGAAATTTGTTTTCTGAAGATCGTGTTTTTTACCAAATATATAAACATCTATTGGGATAGCTAAATCATAATTATGATATGCCAATTTAATTTTTGAGGTAGGATTTTACTAGTACTAAGTATGCAATGAAGGGTCACCCAGTGGCAAAGTGGCTAAGGCATCAGCCTGCCACTCCGGGGGCGCGGGTTCGATTCCCGCATAAGACTTGGTTGTATTCTAGGGAACCGGTCAGTCTTCCACCTGCAAAAGGAGCCCCCGTCTAGAAAGAGGAGCTACAACCCATCGTCCGTCGCAGGTGTCAGCGTTTATTAATAAAATTATGTGGTTGTGAGATTTATGTTTCCATTTCCTTGTAATCATATGTACACCGGACTGGGGTGTAATGTGATCAGCCCCCAGGTATTACCCCCCCCCCAAAAAAAAAAAATAATAATAATAACATAATGAAGGACAGATTTGGCTCAAGGTACATTTAGTTTTTGATTTATAGCTGCATTTATAAAAAATCTCAAGAGAAATTACTGAAAGTTTACATGTATTTGCATATAATAGCCTGTATTTCTTTGAAATTTCAAAATATTGATTATTTTTTAATTTACTACACTCACAAGTGTGTTACGTATGCATAAAAAAAAGAAATTAATCATATATGAATAAATTTTTTTGTAGAGCAAGAGTTGTTTTAAAAAAAATTTGCGCAATTTCGACGAAAATTTCTGGATTTTGGTCTAAATTCTGCAAAAATTAAAATTAAATCATTACGGTCAATTTTTTTTTAATATTTTCACATTTTAGAGCTTACACATTTTAGAGCTCACATTTTCAAAAAGCACTTACTCGTTTTCTCTGCGCTTAGTCGGTTACATTAAAAACAAAAAAAAAATATTTTCTTAATGACATTAGTAGCTTTTTCTCTAATTTCTGAATATAATAATCCTTCTTAACTTAAAAGTAAATCGAAATAATAATTTGACTTTTGTAATCTTATTTCGATTAGCGAATATGATCATTAATCAGATATTCCCCTGACATTTTCCAATCGTCGTATAAGCTACGATTTAAAATTATCAAGTAAAACAAAATATGTTATATTCATTATGGATACAGTTAAGAAAAAAATATGTAAAATGGAAAACCTTAATGTGATTTCCTTATTCCTTTTAATTACAAAATGTAGAAATTAAGCTTAGAATAATTTTCAGTAATCTAATTTGCAAAACCCTGTGTAACAACCATAAATATTTTGCTTTACTAAAAAAATATTTAATGCAATCATCGTATTTTCAGAGTAGGAATAGAGGATCCTTAATTCTATCGTATAAAAAATAAAGAGAGTACTTTAAAAAATATCTGCATTTGACAGATATCCAATCTTTATAGCCCAAAATACTTGGGCTGATGTCGAATACGTATTCATGAATTTCCATTTTGATGTTTTACTTCCCTTTGATGCAAATTCTCGGGAGCGCCGACCACATCAGTGCTATATCATCCCCTATCGGCGACTTTTGGAACTTTTTTTTTTCACGGAAACTCTTTTCCATGTCGTTCTTGGTCCCTCTATCATTTTTTGTGAAATTCCGGCTGATAGATTGCTGTACAGATAGCTCTGAGTAGAGTCAGTATAAAAAAATCCCCCTATATATATATATATATATATATATATATATGTGTGTGTGTGTGAGTGATAATATTATTAATAATCGTTAATCGTCCTTATCTGAACTTTCTTTATAAATGTGGTAACCTTCTGACGCCTTGGCGAGATGCTTCACATTCCCATATACTAACTCTCTCCGCCAATCCCTGTCAACCCTTCTTTGACCTAATTCTATGTCCGCGTGCAACGGGAGATGCGGGTTGGCTTCGATGCGAGTAACATGTTGTTTTCATGGAACACACTTAATTTTGTTCTTTGTGAAATGGAATCGCATTAAATTTTGACCTCGATTATATTTCTTCAAGAGATGACCCAGTTCATATCATTTCACACACACACACATATATATATATATATATATATATATATATATATATATATATATATATATATATATATATATATATATATATATATATATATATATACAGTGGTACCTCGACTTACGAGTTTAATTCGTTCCATGACGGAGCTCATAACTCGAAATACTCGTATCTCGAATCAATTTTTCCCATTGAAATGAATGGAAAAGCCAATAATTCATTCCGGGCTACCCCAAAACATAGCAATTTTTGGTTACATGTTTTTAAATAAGAAAAATGTGTTTATAAATGACGAACGTTGTATAAAAACGAAATACTATAGAATGTACGGCAAATAAACTTGTTTTATTAAGTGTAACATTTACCTTGGAGTACAACATTTACCTTGGAGATCAGACTTGAAGATACCGATGAAAGAGGAGGAGAAAAGCTGAACTGCAAAATTAAATCTTATTCGTTGATTTTTGATCTTTTCGCCACATTTTCCCCGCTTTCGCTTTTATTACAAGCTACCCTCTAAAAGTGAGACACGGAAGCTGAGCGATTGTTGCATCGTTCACTGGGATGCAATGTCGAAATTCCTCTTTCTGAGAATCCGAAGATCGTTTTTTCAGAATCCGTATAAGGAAGAAAGCTTGCGATCCTAGGATCAAGGTCATCCCATCCCCTAGAACCCATGGCGAGTACCAGTGTGGGGGAGGGAATTGAAACTATCTCTCTACGAGAGAGGGAAGACCCTGTTCGGTTTCGGAAGGCGAGTCAAGTGTGGGCAGAGCGAGCTGCCCCGGGCGATAATTGTTGAGCGTTAATCTCTAGGTTTTAGACTGGATAGCAGTCTTAGAATAATATGTATACAACTGTATAATAATTGTACATAAAGGTTGTAAAGATTATATGCATCTCGTGTTCTCATTTGATGAGCACATGGCATTCGCTGGGTAAACTAACTATGGGGTATCTTAAGCTTGCTCGTAACCCGAATTTTAGCTCGTAACTCGATGCAAAAAATCTGCCAAGAGAATGCTCGTGTCTCGAAAATCTCGTAAGTCGAGGTACCACTGTATGTATGTATATATATATATATATATATATATATATATATATATATATATATATATATATATATATATATATATATATATATATATATATATATATATATATATATATATATATATATATATACTACAGGAAGGGAGCAAGAAAAAGTTTTCTATGGTAGTTTGACGCAATGAAGTTTTCAGGAGGCTGTTTATACCTCTTTCAATACTAATAGTCTCAGACAAAGATTGCCCATCTAGCTTACGTTTCCCGGTTTGATAACGTGCTGAATCTACCAATGTCACGTTCGCCTAAGTGATAGTGGGCACTTCGCCGAAGATTTATGTGTTTCATGGTCCAGGAAGCCTCAACCAGGTTGTGGGAGGGGGAAAAATGAGTCCCTATTTTTGTTTGTCAGTGGAGAAAAGTGAAATCGGACTCGGACGGGTAAAGATGCCCTTGGATCAAGCTAATAGAACAGTGTTTTTTCTAAGGCGTTTAAAGGGAAACTGTTATGTTATGGCTAACAAAGAAAGGGATGAATTTTACGACTATATTCCATCCCATCTTATCAACCTTTCTTTAAAAAAAAGAAAGAACTTCGTGCCTTTTGAAGGTTTAAGTGGCTTTTTTGGAAAAATGAAAGGAAAGCGAAGAGTGTAAACTGATTCTTAAAACACGTGGATTGATTCTTTAAAACGAAAATTTTAACACGGAAATAATACATTTGTTTATGTTTTCGCGATATTGATTCTTATAAACGGTTTCTTATAACCACTGATCATTATAAGCGGTGGTTACTGTATACACACACACACACACACACACATATATATATATATATACTTTATATATGTTTGTGTGTGTGTCCCTATATCTGTAATAAATTGCATTTTATTAATAACTTTAAATAGCTATTTTATATTTGATATTATTGGAGGATAAAATTTTATAATAAAATAGATATATATTAAATTTTTTCGATATATTCTAAATATGTCCTTTCATCCAAAAATAAATATTTGATAAACATTTGAACTTTCCTCTCTCCTAAATCACACTTTTACAATATTGTTCAGTGCATACAATTTAATTGAATAGTTATTGTCCGCAATAAATAAGCCGCTAGGTACAGCACAAAACTCTTCCATATAAATTAATAAAAACTAAGTTTGTGCAATTTCCTTTGCTAACTCGCTCCCAGAAAGAAAAAAAAGCTTTGTGCGGTATTATGTTTGTATTAATACAGATTGAAAACATTGTCCTGGGAGATTGGAAATGGGTTTTATGTTCTTTATTTTCCTCCCTTTCTATTTGCCTCCCACCATGGCTCACCATTTACAAAATGAATAGAGGGACATTATACCTATATAACCATAGAGTGGAAGAATGGGTCGGCGGTGAATCGGTCTATTGGAATGAGAATGAGTGTTTATTTTCCTTTCCTCTTTTCATTTTTTTTATTTCCCGGAGTACGAGAAAAGATATTGTTATCCTTAATGTAGAACTATTGATGCAAAATATTGCGAACAACTTAGCTAAAAGTAGGCGCATTTTGTTTGGAGCTCAGTTTACTTCGTTCTCATATTTTTTACGAGATTATGTTTGTAGGGAATTAGTAGAATTTAAGATTGTTGAAAATATATACATGTGTGTAAGTTGATATTTCGGGATTTGACCTTCATAAAATGACAACAAATTTTGATGTGCAAGAATAAAAATTTTAAAAATTTTCAGGTAGTCTCTTCTAACGAAACTACCGCGGTTTATTAACGTAGGATTACTTATCGTTGCCTATCTCTTTCGTAGGTATATATGTATGTATGTGTTATGTATATTTGAATCTATATTTATATGTCACTTATGTACTTCCTTTGTTTATTTGTTTGTACTTTTTCTTACCTTTATATTTGCCTAGCGATTGGAAATAAATGTATATGTATCGTTATGTTATGTATATATTATTAAATTTCATTTAAACTTAAAATTGTACGACAGAGGGCGCGTGCCCATTTAGTGAGTTTTTGACATTATTGCTTTTCTGTGTTTCAGTCTCTTTTATTTTTGGTTTACTTTCAATGTGGCAACAGGTTAAATTACTGAGTTTGATTTTATGTGTTCTTTTAGTTTTGTGATATATTTTTCAAGTGAATATTTCTACGAAATATTAAAGTAACTTAAATAAAATTTCAAGGCAACTGAAGTTGTTTAATGATTCTTTCAATCTACAGTTCATTTAGCATCGAATTTCAGTATTATACATTGGTCCGTCGAGCCGGAGTAAGCGGCTTATTAAGCTCTTTCTTTAAGCCCTATTTTACAAAATGTGTCTGCCTTGAAAACGAACTTTTATTTTTTTTCTGAAAGTGATTCATTGTGTCTTAAGGAAAATGGATAAACTAGAAGCATTGCTAACCAAAAAACGAGTTTTAAAAGCAAACTTAACAAAGTTGAAAGAGAAAATTGAGGTTTCTACACAAAATGCTGATTTTGTAGAAATCGAGGTAGCTCAGGAACGATTGAGTGTCATTTCAGCAACAATTACTGGCTTGTTTGAAGACATTTTTGTACAGTGGGAAGAGTCAGATGTTGAGAAGTTTGTCACCGAATCTCAAGAAATTCAAGTCATCGTAGACGATTTAAATGTTACGATTCTGAGAGTTCAAGGAAAACCAAAAATTGCTCATTCTACTTTTGTATATTCTTCAAATAGTGTGAATATTAAATTGCCGAAATTAACTCTTCCTACCTTTGGCGGCAACTTGGACGAATGGTTAACGTTCAGTGATCTTTTTCTAGCTTCAATAAAAAATAACAATAAATTATCTGATGGACAAAAATTGCAAAATTTAAAGAGTTCTCTAAAAAATGATGCATTAAAAATTGTTCAATCTTTCGTTATAACAGATTCAAATTTTCAGTTTGCTTGGGATCTTTTGACTGATAGATACTCCAACAAAAGAGACATTGTGTTTACATATATTGACAAGATACTCAGTTTTTCACAAATGACAACAGAGACTTCACCTCAAATTTTATCTTTGGTTGATTCAACGAAAGAGTGTGTTCGTATATTAGAAAGTCTTAACATGAAGGTTCAAGACTTTGCAGATACCATTTTCCTCTATATCATCCAATCCAAACTCAGTTACATTACAAGGAGTTGGTGGGAACGTGAAATGGAATACAACGAGATTCCTACCCTTCAAGAGTTGCTAGACTTTTTAGAGAAGCATGCAAGAACAATCCAGAAAAAGAGCAATGAGAGAAAAGTCCAACAAGGACATAATTCAACGAGCAAAAATGCAATTCATCATTCTAGAGTTTCATCATTTTCTTCAGAGGTTAAAAGTCATAATTTGTGTGCTTATTGCAAGGCTAACCATTCCCTAACATTGTGTGATGCCTTTTTGAAACTAAGTGTTAAACAGCGTTCAGAATTTGTGAAAAAACATAATGTTTGTTTTAACTGCTTGATCTCTGGTCACAGTTTAGTTCAGTGTAGCAGTAAGTACAATTGTAGAGTGTGTGATAAAAGGCATCATACTGCCTTGTGTTTCAAAACTGGTTAAGAGAGATCAAGAGAGTCTCAACATACTGTTGAGTCAACACTTTCACCTGATGCACAACAATTCATCCCACAATTTCAGACCAATTCAAGTAGCGTATCAGTTTCACGTACAAAGGCTTCCAATGTGAATGATTCTATTACTACATGCATTTCTGAACCCAGAGTTCAAAATCCTGTGCTGTTGTGTACAGCCGTTGTTCGAGTGCGAAATTCTGCAGGAGGTTATCAATATTGTCGTGTCCTCCTTGATCCTGGTTCGCAAGCCAGTTTTATTACTGAATCTTGTGTAGAAAGGTTGGGTTTACAAAAGAGAAAGGCTAAGGTATTGATTTCTTGTATTGGTTCATCAAATTCCCAAACAAATGGAATAACAGAGATTAATTTTATACCACATTACAAATTCACACCCACTTTCTCTATCCCTGTGTATGTGTTAAATAAAATTGTTGGTGAACTACCACATTCTTCCATAGACCCATCTTATGCAGAATTATTCAGTGATATAACCCTTGCAGATCCAGTATTTTATAAATCCAGTCCAGTGGAGATTCTGTTGGGTGTATATGTCTATTTAACAATGCTTATAGGAGATACATTAAAAGGCGATAATAAACCATTTGCTGTTAGATCCCACCTAGGCTGGATAATTTCAGGCAGTGTGTCTCTTACAGCAGACAAGCAAACTACTACTCACGTCAACAACATCCAAATGGACACTGATACTTTAGTGTCAAATTTCTGGAAACTTGATACGGTTCCTACAGCAAACTCATTAACTGCATCTGAGAAAGCCTGTGTAAAACATTTTCAAAATACTTACACCAGAGATTGTAACAAATATACCGTGCGATTACCTTTTCACTCTTCGCCTGATCTTTTCGGTAACTCCAAACAATTAGCCTTACGTCGTTTGCATTCCCTTGAGAAAAAACTTTCTTCTAACCCTGATATGTATGAACAATATAGAGACTTTATGTCTGAGTATTTGGAACTTAACCACATGGTAGAAGTATCCGAGTCAGAGCACAATAATAAATCAGAATACTACCATCCTCATCATTGTGTAATAAAACCTTAAAGTACAACTACCAAGCTGCGAGTTGTTTTTGATGCATCTGCCAAGACTACATCAGGCCTGTCACTAAATGATATCCTAATGGTTGGACCCAGAGTGCGACAGGAATTGGTTCCTATTCTTCTAAGATTTCGAACATACCAAGTTGCACTATGTGCCGATGTTGAGAAAATGTTTCGAATGGTTCAAGTTCATCCTGAGGACACTAATTACCAAAAAGTCTTGTGGAGAAATAATCCAAGTGAGCAAATCAAATCTTACCGGTTAACAACAGTGACATATGGCACAGCAAGTGCACCTTTTCTATCAACACGTGTAATGAAACAGCTTGCTATTGATGAGAAGGATACATTTTCCTTGGCATCTTCTGTTTGTTTGAGAGATTATTATGTTGATGATCTGCTTTCTGGTTCAGGGTGAGAAGCTGATGCAGCTGATCTAGCTAATGAAATGTTGCACATGATGGAAAAGGGTGGATTCAAGCTACGGAAGTGGATTTACAACATACCATCTGTTTTGCAATGTTTTCCTCCAGAGTTAAAAGCTCCAGTTTCTTCATTTAAGATAGACAGTGACAACATGCTTAAGGTGCTTGGTGTTATTTGGTGTCCAACTTCTGATACTTTTCAGTTTACAGTTTCCATCAATGAGAAATCAGTGTGTACAAAACGGACAGTTCTTTCAGAGATAGCCAGAATCTTCGATCCTTTGGGTTGGTTAGCACCTGTGGTGATCGTTGCAAAAATTATTCTGCAAGAACTGTGGAGTAACAAAAGTGGTCGGGATAATGAAATCATTGACGAGTGTAACAAGAAATGGAGAAAGTTTCAGTCGCAACTATTTTTACTTACAGAGTTTAAAATTCCAAGATGTGTACTGAGTTCCAATGCTTCTGAGATAGAAATTCACGCCTTTTGTGATTATTCTGAAAAGGCCTACTGTGCTGTTATTTACATACGTTCAGTTGCTTCTGATACTTCTGTGAAGGTTTCTCTCCTAACATCAAAAACTAGAGTTACCTCTCTAAAGCAACAATCACTTCCAAGGTTAGAACTTTGTTCTGCATTACTTTTGACCAATTTACTTGAATTTGTGCTGCCCGCCCTCAACATTCTAATCAAAAGGTGTTTTGCATGGACAGATTCAAAAGTTACACTTGCTTCGATAGCTTCAGAGCCTCATCGCTGGCTACCCTTTGTAGCAAGTACAGTTGCCACGATACAAGAAGACGTTCCAGGTTTAAAGTGGAGCCATGTGCCAGGAAATCAAAATCTTGCTGACTGTGCTACAAGAGGACTTTTCCCTTGTGAATTCCTTCAGTGTGATAAGTGGAAATGTGGCCCAGATTGGCTCAGACAATCAACCATACCATACGACAATGATGATAATGTGAAAGAATTTTCTTTTAGAGAATTGCATTTAAAAGAAGATATAGTTTTTTCATATCTTCTTCATATCTTCAAAGAAGAATAGTTTCATTCATATTTAAATTTTCTTCGTGGTCGAAATTGTGCAGAGTTACAGCTTGGTGTTTACGTTTCATAAGAAACTGTTATAAATCTTCTGAAAAGATTTTGGGTTGTCTTACAGCAAATGAGCTATCAAAAGCAAGATAGATTATAGTTAAATGTGTTCAAAGCATTGAGTTTTCACAAGAGTTACAATGTCTAAATTCTGGAAAGGATTTAAATTCATCAAGCAAAATCTTATCACTATGCCCTTTTTTAGATGCTAATGGCATAATTAGAGTCGGTGGTCGACTCAGAAATGCTAACATATCTGAAGATATGAAACACCCAATAATCATCCCTCGAAACCATCATGTGACAAATTTAATTGTGCAATATTTTCATCATCTACACCTCCAAGCTGGACCTCAACTATTGTTAGCTGTGATCCGTCAAAAGTTTTGGATACCTTGTAGAAGAGATGTTGTGATGCGTTTTGTGAGAAACTGTATTACATGTTTTCGACTTTCCTCTACTCCAAAAACTCAACTTATGGGTGACTTACCCCTTTCAAGAGTTACACCATCAAGAGTTTTTGCTGTCACTTGTGTTGATTATGCAGGTCCTTTTCTATGCAAAGAAAGATCTGGTCGATTAAAAAAATCTTTTAAGATTTATGTTGCAATTTTTGTATGTTTCTCTACTAGGGCAATCCATTTTTAGATGGTGAGTGACCTTACTTCCAAGGCTTTCATAGCATCTTCAAAAAGATTCATTGCCCGACGTAGTAGACCAAGCAAAATATACAGTGACTGTGCAACTAATTTTATTTGAGCAGACAGCGAGTTGAGAAGAACAATGAAATCATTTCTATCCTCTTCAAATGATGCCAGTATTGCATGTTTCTCTGAATCACTAGGTATCAAGTGTAGATTCAATCCACCCTCAGTTCCTCATTTTGGAGGCCTCTGGGAGGCTGGTGTGAAGAGTGTGAAATTTCACATCAAGAGGACCATGGGTGATGCACTTCTAACTATTGAGGAGTTCCTAACTCTGATTTGCCAAGTCGAGGCTTGTTCAAACTCAAGACCTCTTTGTCCAATCTCAGAGGACCCAAATGATTTGTCAGCACTTACACCGGGTCACTTTCTTGTTGGTGCTCCCTTGACTGCTCTTCCAGAGCCCGACTTCACAAACACTCCAATCTCACGCTTGCAGCGTTGGGAACTTGTGCAGAGACTTCTACAGCAGTTCTGGCGTCGGTGGAGCAGTGAATACCTAAGCCAGTTACAGCAACGACCAAAGTGGTGTTCATCTAAACCCAATATTGCTATTGGTGTTCTCGTTCTCATAAAAAATGAACTTGTCCCTTCCTTACACTGGAAACTTGCTAGAGTTTTAGAAGTTCATCCAAGCAAGGATGATAAAGTTAGAGTAGTAACAGTGAAATGTGAGAGTGGACGCTTAAAAAGACCAATTTCAGAACTATGCAAATTCCCATTTGATTAACTTGATTATGGTTGTGATAATGATTTTTTGTTTGTACGTTTTCTTACCTTTATATTCGCCTAGCCATTGGAAATAAATGTATATGTATCGTTATGTTATATATATATATTGTTCAATTTCATTAAAACTTAAATTTTTCCGACAGAGGGCGCGTGCCCATTTAGTGAGTTTTTGACATTATTGCTTTTCTGTTTTTCAGTATCTTTTATTTTTGGTTTACATTCAGTGTGGCAACAGGTTAAATTATTGAGTTTGATTTTATGTGTTCTTTTAGTTTTGTGATATATTTTTCAAGTGAATACGAAATATTAAAGTAACTTAAATAAAATTTCAAGGCAGCTGAAGTTGTTTAATGATGCTTTCAATCTACAGTTCATTTAATATCGAATTTCAGAATTATACATATATGTATCTATATATACGTATGTATATCTATAATAATAAAAGGAAGTGTTTGTGTGTTTGTGTGCTGCCTCCAGACGAATCTATGAAACTTGCAATTATGAAATCTGGCATAAGGGTAGTGAAGAGTCTGAACATGTGCACCTCGAAGCCCGAATTTTAAATTTTATTACCGTTAATTTTTTTATTAATACAAAACCAACAATTTTTGAAGGGTGAATCCAGAAGTGGAAGAGCCTCCCTTTCAAATTCGGCCATATTTGAAAAAATGTAGAAATCGATGTATTTTTTTTTCATGAAAGTACATAAATGTTACATATTTGGAAAGAGCTTTAAAAACTGATAGTTTTTTCTGCGTACAGAGTTCAATAGATTTAGAGTAACTTCAATAGATTAAGAGTTATTTGGATTCTAATCTTGAGATCATCCGATCATACAATGTAAACAAAGCGTGATTCTTTCACAGCGTGATTATGCAATTAAAAACACCGAAAAAACATTTCTATTATAAAAGAAATAAATTTTATTAAAATCTTATTACTTCTCTTAATAATATTAAGATGGTTCAAAAACATTATACGCACTTCAAATTAAATAATTAAATTTTTTATGCAATATTTGATTCTATTTGATCTAAGGTCCGCTAGATGACGCCACGAGACTGATACAGTATGCGCTGTATCGAGTGTGACACATACATACATAGTCTTTGCGCTATTTATTGTTGCACCACAAAATTTAAATACCTTTATTCGTTGTTTTTTATTGTTTCCATTCTCTGGCAATGATTGCTGTAGGGAGCGGGTCCCTAAACCGACCAGCTAGACGAGTGAAGCCCGGCTAGTATATACATATATGTATGTCAAAATTTTTAAGCTTTTTGGTACTTTACTGTTTACTGCTTGTCCAAGCGATACAGATTGGGTTTGGCACACTGCTAAATTTATAACTTGCGAAGTACGAACGGACGGTTTTAGGTTCTGAAATTTTGCTTTCCAGAGAACCGTTATGGAGGAACGTAATCCTACGTTAAAATTATAGATTTCGGAGAACCAATTCTGGACTACTTTAAAGTATATGCCTACGTTGAAAGTGCTCTTTTGGTGCAAAATTTCGAAATTTTTTATTGTTCTAGTTCAAATTGAAATCTTGTAGGATTCTAAAACTGCTTTATTTTTATTCGTGGTATCATTGAATGCAGGCCAATTAATTTATGGCCAATTTAATAAACAGAAAGCTATATTACAAAAGACCTGAAGTAGTATATTTAAAAGACTTTTCAAGAAAACTAATTTTTCATCGATTTTTGTAAACAACAAAGCTATTAATTTAACCCTTCGTTAGGAACATCTGCCTCACAGGCAGGTATGGTATCTTTGTTCAACGCTAGGTCCCCAATCTTGGATCTTGGGTACTGTGAGTTTACATATGCTTCAGTCAACATCTTGTCTTCAGTCTGGAAGGCTAATTAGTGACACCAGCCTTCTATGGTCGGGTAAAAATTAGATTATACACAGCAAAAATTAAAGCACCGAACCCAATCACTCGTTCGACTAATTAAATGCCTCTACAAAACGAACCGTAATATAACCTGTGATAATTGGTTACGTTCAATAAAAGCTGGTAAAGAACTACGGAGAAATGGCTTGACGATTGTGGCTACCATGAAATGTAATAACCCACAAACACTCTTTGAATTTCTAGCTAGGAATACCTGGGAAAGAGATATTCCAACTATATCTGCCTTACAGGCAGATGTTCCTACTAAGCGGGAAAAGAATCATGTTCCCATTGAAGGGTTAAAAACCTTTCAATATATTTTAATGAAATTTTGGAATAGTGTTTTACATATTACTAACTATGTTTAGACCGAAAAGCTAAGATATATGTGTCAATTTAATCATTATGCAGGTACCTGTACTTATAGAAAGATAATTTAAAAAAAAATAAATGAGTGTTTTTTCACTTTTTTGGGTATATTTCAGTGATTTTTCTAAATACTGTAAAACTTATACTTCAGTACACAGGTAGGTGTCTCAGTAGTATATAGTAAAAATGAAATTAATATATATTTAGTAGAATTTAGTGTAGGGTTTCTGGCGTAAGTACTAAATTGTACTAAAAATTAAAACCAAATTCCCTCTATTTTAAAATTTTCTGAAATTTTGACCAAAACTAAATTTTTTTCATGATTTTATATCACATTTGATCTAAAAATTTATGTAATTTTAGCTCAAATGTGATATAAAATATGTACTAAATTGTACTAAAAATTAAAACCAAATTCTCTCTATTTTAAAATGTTATCAAATTTTGACCAAATCTAAACTTGTTTTCATGATTTTACATCACATTTGAGCTAAAAATATATGTATTTTAATCAGTACTGTTAATTTATGAAACAAATTCTCCGAACGTTTTTGTAACGGTGCTTCAATGATTTTGTAATCAGATCTTAACATATTTTTTTAAGTTTATTTACATGTTTATTTATACACCTATAAGGTTATAATAAATTGAGGGTGTTAATTATAAGGCAACCCCTAGCCTTTCACAATCTACATTTTCATTCGCCTGCCACACTCTCCCGGAAACACGATTTCGTGCGGTGCTCATATAGCACCCTCTCGCGGACAAAGGGAAAAATCCGCAAACGTAAGCAAATACCTTACAATTACAGATTTGTCTATTGCTTTTAATCTTTAAGGGAAGTACGACTTACAATAATATCGGGGGTGGCAAATACTCAATGAACACTTCTTCAATTCCACATTACATTTTACAAAAAGTGGCAACAGGTTACGAACACATTTCTACGAATTGGTGCGATTGTTGTATTGAACTATTCCCCAATGCGAATTGTTCATTGCGACTATCACATCAATTCTCCTTGTCTTGATGATAAATTATTAAATAATTTGAAGCATTTAGTCAACACTTTTTTAATATACAGGGAAACTGGAGGAGTGTTTATTCAATACTTTAATGTAAGTATGTAATTTTTCTTTCAGATAGTTTTTTTAATAATTGGAATTTTATGCCATGATCTATCTAGTACATCACCCGCGTTCAGATAATGAGTAATTTCAAGCTTCATCTTTCTGAGCAAATGGAAAGCGGTGAATTATTTTTTAAATTTTCTAAGATTTTCTTTGATCTCATATTGCATTTAATATATAACTGAATAAACTTTTTTGTTAATCTGGAAATTTCATTCTATTCCTAATCATTTAATACTAGAACGTGGTCGATGACTTTTTGAATTAGCTATGCTTAAATTTCTTTGAATGCTTTTTACCACACATAAATTATATCTGCTAATTTTACACAGGCCAATTTTCTACTTCATTTTTCCATACGCACATCTGTAGTAACCGCAAATTTGAGTGGATTTTTAGCGGTTAAGTAGCGACTAATAGCCTGGTGAAATTGAGAGACGGAACTTTGTTGTTGAAGATTTCAGCCGTCTTTAATTACTAGTTCAGCAAAAGCATTGCAGAAAGTAACTGAAACCTCGTTCACTATTGTTTATTGTCAGTTAAAAGATTTCTAAATGAGGACAAAATGGAAAGAGAATATAAGCAACTACTTACAATGCTAATTTGCTCCTTAAACTTGATCCTATTATCATCTTAAGATCCAAAAATGTGTATTCAATTGATATTAATTATCACTTTATATTGTTTTGATGCTTTGTGATAAAACTGAGGGTCACTGATCCTCAGTTTTATCACAAGTCTCATGAAATCTTTCATACTCCCTTATCCCGCACTTCCGCCGACGAATAAAAGGGAAATTATATTAATTAGAAATGTCATAGAGTAAGATTTTAACCTGCAACCATTGTCATAAGAAGACCCAGCAGGTAAATTCTTTCACCATTGAGTTCAGAGCTAACTCGTCGGTGAAGTCTCCCGAAGCCTTCCCCCCCCAACCAACACACCCACACGCACTTGAAGAGCTTGAAGATCAACTAGTAAACTAACTTAAATGAGCTTTTTTGAGAAAACTTTCATGCTGAAACGAGCGGCATGATATTCTTGACCACAAACTATGCATCTGCTTACAATGTTATACTGTGCTAGTAACTTTGGCATATCTTGTGGTCCGAGATGCCATATAGGTACTGGAGAATGTAGATTTTCCCTAAATCATATCTTCTTTCCTATAACAACAAAATCTTTTGGAAGTTCATCCAAATTTCTTGAAGATTGATCACATTTATCAAAAAGGAATAGCTGTGTGTCCAGCTGGAACACTTCATGTAATAAAAAATCAAGCATCTCTGATGATTGCAGAGCGTAAAAGCAGAGATATTTTGTCCAGAGAAATTGAAAGATAGAACATGGCTGGTTTCTCCAATCTAAGTGAATCGAATGTGCAGGTATGTGTAAGAGTACTAAAGAACAGTTGTTTTATACACTCGACAAAAAGGCGTGGATTAAACTTGAAACTTCTCACCTCTGTATTTACCATAGCCTGCATTAACGGACCATCATCCCCACTTTATTAGCTGTTAACGTTTGAAGAAAATGATATGTGGTAAAATTCAGCTAATTCTCCTACAAAAAGTAAAAGAGACAATTGATGTTCATTTAAACTAAAAGAAACAGTAAATGTTTAGCTTACAAAATAAGCAGAATAATGAAATAATTTCACTTTATGTCTTACGAATCCTTCTGTATAGACCGAAAATTATACATAAAAAACACGAACGCTACCATAAAATTGTCGGTTTTCATGGAACGGTAAACAAGGAATTTGTCATACCTTCAATACGTGTCTATTACGTGAGAAATAATTTCCTTTTGTAAAAACGCCGATAAAAAAGGTCCCCCCTATGAAAGTGTTCCAAGGAGAATTCCGACATGGGAATACTTCTCCCCATCAAATAATAAACCAAAATGTTCGGCATCCACTTCATCGTCTTTGTAAATGTTCTTGACGGTGTTAAAATGTCATTCTTTTAGCTTTATCTTCGTTGTAGACCATAGACGAAGATTGCAGGGATCTGAACTCGTCTAATAAATGGTGCCGGAATGAATCAGACCCTCCGTTTCTTTCTTAAGATAGAGATATCACCTTCTCGAATTTTTATGTAGAGTTTTCTGGGGTCATTTATTTCCTTTAAAACGAGAAACAATGACTAATAATAAGGCAGTAATATGTTTTGGTAGGAACTGTTTATTTTACCAGTTGGTTTATCTCGTAAATGTATAAAACTTCATCGTAGTGTCATAAAAACCAGAAAGCATGAACATCATATACATCTTCATAGAAAGCATTCATTTGAATAGAAAGCATTCATCATTTCTGCTTTAACGCTGTTAAATATTAAACTGAAGTAAAGGTCTTTCATAAGAGGAACAGTGATTATAAACGACTGAAATATATTCCAGAGAAATTTTCGACAAAGCATTTCCAAAATGATTTAAAATTCAACGCAACGCCCATTCTCCTGTAAGTTGCCCTTTAAACAAGAATAAGGAAAAGCAGACCCGGTACAGACGTAATCAATAGTTTTCGGAATGTGCGGGAGAAAAGCAAATTTATTTTTTATATCTGAGGTGAAGGAACTGTGTTCCCCTTGAGTCTGATTCATTGACAAAAAAAAATTCCTACAGAAAGAATATAAAATACAAAGAATATTATCAATAAATTTTCCCTACCAAATATAAAGCAAATTGTAAGAATTATTAAGTCATTTTAGCAACCTGTTTTTACAAGCACATGCATTTAATAATAAGGAGTATTACTCTCTTCTTGCTTGTTAAAAAGAAACAGGATTATGCATGAATTTTATCTTTAGATACCTATATAATAAGTATACCTGACTTAAGAGTAAGAACTATGTAATAAAAATCAGTATATTCAATAAAAACATCAGCGGCGAAAAAAATTGAAAAAGTTAAAAATTCAAAACTTTGGAAAACATTGCTTATCAAAGGGGTACAAATATTTTAATCCGTGTATCTACTTTAAGTAGATATTGGGACAATAACTTTCTTAAGATCATAAGCTACTTTTTTCTTTAACAGTATCTAGAATAATTACAAGATAAAAAGAACTTTTTATATACCATGTGTTTAAATTTTCTGTTGAATCATACAAACTTGACAACTCTATGTGTTAATAAATACTTTTAAAAAATTTTTGATGAATTATCCCATCAACTTGAAAGAAAAAATGAAGTTAATTGGAAGTTAACTTGCATTTAACTTTTCATTCCCGTCCCGGCCAATAGATGGATGCACCATTCTGCAAAACAAAATTAACTGAAAGTAAATTCAAATCTGTTTAAAGATGGATAAGAGCATTAAAATAATGCATTGTCATCGTGTTCTGATCTATTCTAAAAGTTTCAAATGTCTAGCTAGTCGGGAAGTTAGTTAAAATTCGATTGCAAGATTTGGACCGGACAAACAAACACACACACACACAAACAAACAAACAAGAAAGCGAGCTAATGAGCGAGCAAGAAAGCGAGAACATGGTAAAATCTAGCTGCAGCAGTCCTGATATTACGCACATGCACACACACACACACACACACACACACATATATATATATATATATATATATATATATATATATATATATATATATATATATATATACCATATTAGTTACTCAAACCCATAATTTATACCCATCTTTTCAAATGTATTATTAATATCTTGTGGAGTGATATTATTGTACCATATTTAAGACGTTTCTTCAAACATAAAAGGGATATGAAGCATAAGTTTCAGTGACATTAAACAGACGTTAAAATTTATCCATTTTGAGTAATTTGAGAAATATTGTAAAAACTAAAAGAAAGTATAAGAATTATCTAAAGTTTAAAATGCAAAGAACATCATAAAGAAAAAAATATATGAATTGCAAATAATCAGCACTTCCATTCATAATAACGAGTATCTCTCACCTTGGTTTTAAGACACTAGTCTAGACATCAAGTAATTTAATGCTGTACAATAACCTGTGCGTTCGCCTTTCAGTCGTTGTAAATGAATGAAATGCAATGAAGTTATGGATTTTCTTTTTCAAACAAAAGTCCTTACAAGGTATTGTTGTATATCTTTTTAACATTGCTTGGCAGTATAGCGTATATATACTTTCTTTTCCCAAGTTATCGTAAGGTTGGTAATAGTGGCGCATTTCCTAAGTATACTGTCAATCAGAATTCTTAAGTTGTTTTGTCTATTACATTTTCCATCGCGATATTGAGTAAGATTTTGTGTGTGGGGGGGATGCGTGTGCGTGTGTGTAAGGGGTGGTGGAGAGGATCAGATGGAGTTTAAATTCGAAGTACTGCAAGGGTTTTGACTTAGAGTAAACATATACAGAAACTAGCTGAATACCCGTGCTTCGCTACGCAGTACGTTAACTACAACCTCTAATGTATGCAATTAATGCCAAAAAAACACAAATATATGTTTATAAAAATCGTAACGGATATTTTTATAGACAAAATAAAGTAGAAGAAAATTTTCAAATTAAATACAACGGTCAATGTGTGCAATTAATTTGTAAGTTTAGTATCCATAAAACATACTAATTTGAATTAAATTCTTAAAACAATTCCATCTCAATTAGTCTAGTGGTTAAATTTTATCATTTACCGTATTTTAATATACTAGCCGCTGCGCGACCAGCGTGGTCGCTTTTGGTTTTATATTTTCTTTTGCAAAACAACTCAACTGAAAGCAACATATGTAAGGAATGTTACCATTAACTGTCATCATAAATATACGTTGTTATGGGATAGTGGGAGCTCAGCCAAAAAAATTATAATCCTTGCTAAATTCACTATTACTATAACGCTGATTCTAAAACATCGTGATTAAAAAATGTGAATTTCCATTACTTCAGAACAGAGTTAAAGATAAGACTGAGAAACACAACACCAATGATTTTAAAAATTACATCCCTCTCTGTAAGTACAATTTTTCAAAATTAAGATAACTACACTTTACCATCAGATCAAATAAGAAATTGTTGAGGGAAAAATTTTTTCCACTAAAAAAATTGAATAAACATTCAGCAAGTACTAAAATATAGTGTAGATTACATTATACTCTCTTATGTACTATTGTACACAATTGAGATATCTCCACTTGATCATATCAAATAATAAATTGTTGGGAAAATATCTTCACTATTCATAAAACTTCTTGATATACTCAGTTGAGTATTTCAGAAGTAGAAGATACTACAGTGACAGAATCAAAAGAACGGACTCTAGATAAACCTACCTACAATTGTATATGACTAAACATTGATAGATCTGAGCATATTTTGTCAAAAGATCAGCGGTTGTAATAAATATCGCCACTATACCCTCTTCACTACTGAAGTATAAAAGATTATTTCAAAAAAATATTTAACAATTCCAAATTTCTGTTTTACCTTCATAAGTCATAATAAAATAGAGAAAACATAAATTTTACTGTTAGGGGGCCAATAATTTTAGGTACACTTATGTGTACCTCAGGTTTTTACAAAGTAAAAATACTTAAATATTCCAAATGATAAATAGTATCTAAATCAGGTACAAATATACATATTATTGTATTATAGTTAATTTAAGTATAATAATGAATGTATTTAATAATTGTTTAGAAAGAAAATCAAATTTTAAAAAAATCTGAATTTTTATCTAAGTACAATGCTTTAATATTTCAAATGAAAAAGTACAACTAATTATTATTGACATATTACACTATGACAAAAAATTCAAATGCACAGTTTATGGCTTATTTCGTGTTGCTAAAATACGCACACAATGTTTTTTGTGTTTTTAAACATTTATACATTAGCAAATAAAATGTCTTATTGTGTGTGGTATTTCTCAAAGCAATTGTTCTTTAGGATACATAAGTACATTTTGCATTTAATACACATAACTCTTGTTCTCGATTTGTATCCTGCTAAACGACATTTTGAAGCGTTCTTATCGTCCATATATCTTGGAAAATGTCCCACATTATCAAGACGTATTGCTTTCAAGGGTTGATTTATAATTTTGCGTTGTTTTCTTGTAATATCATCCTCTTCTGAGCTTGAGGAAGAAATCCTAGGTCTTCCTCGAGGTGCAACAACATTTTTTGTTTCCTTCATATTTTATAAGTGCTAATGCAATATGCATTCTGTATTTCAAAAGGGACATATGTGTCAATTTATTTGCTTTATGATAGAGTACATAATGAATCCAACAATTGGAGATTGCTAGATCTACAAAATGAGTAAATACACGGATTGGCCATTTTTTTGTTCTAACTGTGCATCGATAATAGTCTAAGTACCTATCACAAAGATCTGTACCACCCATAGAAGTATTGGAGGAACGAACTATGGCAGGTTGAGGTATCCTAACTTTTTTCTTCTCTTCTTTAGACCATCTACGACAGCTTGATTCTGGTTCACTTCCTACACATGTTGATAAAAGTGTGACACTTTTATTGTCCTTCCATTTCAACACACACATTTTTCATCATCCCAAATTAATTCAGCCCACGCACTTTTCTTGATTTCTTTATCACTTCTCAATTTCTGTTGAGCGATTCCAATTTTATTATTCCTCACAGTTCCAGTCAAGAAAATATTATGTTCAAGAAGATATTCTGCACATTTAATTCCAGTAAAATACCTATCGGTATAAATTATATGTGTAGAATCTTGAGGAATAGCTTCAGAAAGACGCTTAACAATGCCACCACCTACACCCAAATTACTCATATCTTCGACAGGAACACATCGTTTACCATCGTAGATAATAAAATCTAAAACTAAGCCATCTACTGCAGGTAAAACAAAATTTTTAAATCTAAGAGGATTAGGTTTATTAGGCACAAATTGCCGTAGATCTATCATCGCTATCTCATGATAGAGCTATATCAGACGCATTGATAGTCGTTTTTTTAGAAATGGGCCAACCATCATCACTATCACTAGATATGTCTGATAAGTCACTCTGCTGCAAAATATTTTCAATTTCCTCTTGAGTCAGTATTCCTAAAAATTATATAACATTACAAAATTAGCTAACAATAATTTTTTTAAATTATATGCTATTATAAATATTATTCAAATATTACATTAAATTTTAGTTTCATAACTATTTCAGTTATGCAAACCATGCAAAATATCTAAATATATTGAAAATTAGCTAACATTATTTTTTTTAATTATCTAATTTTGGGGGTAAAATTTCAAAATTATGGAAAAAAAATCCAGAAAGATAGGTATTAGATGTACCTAAACATTAATCACTTAACTGAAATACCCATAAAAATATTACTAGATAGATATAAAATTAATACTCATAGTACAATGGGATTTCACATGATCACTATTACAGTCACAATTTAGCAATACGTACGAAGGTACACACACGTGTACTTGCATATTCTTGACTATATTAGATTTTAATATTAGGTTAATATAAAATAAAAATGTTCATACAGATGATAGAACTAATAAGTTTAAAGAAATAAAATTATTTTGTGAATAACTAAATTATACAATAATGAAAATTACTTACGTTTTCGTGCACTCTGAGATGATGCCATTTTTGGAAAATCACTTCTGTAATGTGAAATTCTTCCCAAACGCGTACAACTGCAGCCATCTATTAGAATTGCCAGAAAGCGTGAACATCCACGTATGTAACAGCGAGGTTAGAACTACAAATTTTCTCATGGCATGTTTTTAGAATCTAAGAAGCGAAGGTCCACAAATGTGGACCGAGGTAATGGAGAGGATACACATGCGGTTTTAAACTGCGGGCGATCGCTAATGTTTACATCCGGTAGTTGCAGCCGTTGCCATTCGGAGTGTAGAAATATCATTGATTTTTGTGCCGCATACCTATGCGTTTTATATATATAGATTTTTTGTCGATTTATTTCGTTTTTATGCACGTGACGCAAAATTAATTTAAAGTATCCCAAAAAGTAATGAAACCACATGATCAGCATTTAATAAATTAAATTCTAAAAATTAATCTTTAAAAATTCACTAAATATCAGAGAATGGAGGTAAAGATAATGATTTCATTTTAAAGGAATTTTTATCATCTTTCTCGTGATATAAATTTTATAAAGACCAGATTATCATTTTAAATGCGAAATTTAAAAAAGTTACAAAAACACCTTAAAAATTTAATTTTAAAAAATCTAAGAATTTTTTTTCAAAAATCTTTCTTAGTGCACGCCTACACTCTAAGAAGAATCGCCATGCAAAATTTCAGCCCTTTAGGTACAGCGGTTTGGTCTGTGCATTATCTGCTTTATGTACACAGATTACGGGCGAAATTAACAGACTCTTTACGTATTGACATTTAGTGGTGAAAGATAGGGGATGTGGTTAAATTTAAATGTGGTTGATGTGGTTGTTGTTGCTTCTAATGCCGTCTGGGCAAACGTTTTTCAGATAAGATCCATATAGGTTAGCGGACTGAGTGGTGCGGCTACTGTTTATAATGGCACCACAAGGGTCGAAGTCCGATTTAGCCATGTACCACCTCAATTTTAACCGGGCATAAGCGATCATCGTACCCTTTCCCACTCTCTCTGAATTTATAGAGGGACTCTCCGGGACTTTTAACGTGCCGATATCCCGCATAGACACGGAAATTTAAATATGGTACTGCCGAGATAAAGTAAATAAAAATACCGAAAGTGTTATGTCTCATATTTTTTGTCATTGTGTATTAGTGGATCCCGTCTCATTATGGTATCACAGGAAAGACAAAGCAGTTAAATTGGTAAAGACAGCCGCAATTGTTACATTATCCTTTCGAACGGTAATCTATACTAATATATAAAGAGAGAGAGAGGATTTTGTATGTGGAGGGTAATCTCCGGAACTACTGCACCAATTTGAAAAATTATTTCACTGTTTGAAATGTACATTATTTCAGATGGACATAGGCTATATATTATGTATATCTGATCAGTAGAAAGAAAGTTAGGGGCCTAAATGTTGAGCTGATGATTCACCTTTAAAACTTTTCCTTTGTCAACTATATTCAAGTAACGATAGCAACACATCAAACGATATTTTCATTTATTATCAGTAAAATATTTAACATTTGCATTTTCTTTGTCAACCATAGTCAAGTAACCATAGCAACACATCAAACTGCATTTTTACTTATTATCAGTAAAACATTTAATATTTTAAAGATTCAAGTGGAGGAGGTATTGATAAATGCAAAAAGGATTTTTGAAATTGGCAACGTTTAAGGGTTTATTGAGGAAAACTACATTTGGAACTACGCTTTTTATTGGACATTTATGGTAAAAAAATATTTACAATTTATTAGCTATCAAGTGGAAATTTTTTGGTATAATATTACAGAGCTTTATTTAACTTATAAACTTTATGTTTTTGAATTTATGTACAATTTTACGCACAATTTGCGTAAATCGAACTTGAATTATTGAACTTATTCAAAAATCTGTGTGTTTTTTTGAAACTGTGAAATTTATTGATCATTTCGAATAGGCCTTTGTTTGTTCCTTTATCTCTCTATTCTAAAAAACGTAACTGGCGAAGCCGCCACTGCCGCCGTTGTCAAAAGCTTGTCACGCTATCTCCTCCGAAAACGCTGGGGGTATGGGGTCGAGACCGATACCAATAGATGCAGAAAAATGCGGGGAAGAAAGTAAGACATGTCTCATCTTCGTCGGACTTTAAGTTTTTTTTATTTTATTTTATTTTTTGTGGAAAAATATTGACTTTTTCATGTTCAGATTACGATAACTCGCCAAAAATTAATCGTAGAATTTTGATCTTTTTACAATCTAAGATTACAGACATTTCTCCTTCAAACAAGACCTCATTTATTTAAAAATAATTTAAAACAGACTAATATTTTCATCAAAATATTAAACCCACTTTTTCAAGAAATATCGTCACATATGTGGATGTAATATCGATGCTCCTCGAGTTTTTATCTTACATAGAAAATATTTGCATCATCTGGAAGATAAAAGCTTTCTCATTGATATAAACCTCATTTCAAGTCTCTATCTTAAAATTTCAATTTTTAATTGAATTTTAAACAGTGATTCAACAGTGATTCCCCTTCACATAAGGGTGACTTACAACAGTAAATGGCTGTTACATTGCCCGAGAATCACCCCTATGTATCACGCCATAACAGAGGAGCGGGCGTAGCGAGCCTAGGGGCTAAGCCCCTAGTAAGTGAAAAAGCATTGCTTCAATGGAGCTGAAATTTTGTATAGGTATAGTTGATAGTTCATATTAAAACACAGGCATTATGTTTTGAAAATCGGGCCCCGAATTTTTTTTATTAATGTTTTAATGATTTTGGCCCTAAAAGTTGCTTATTTCGACAGCTTCCGTGGCTGTCCTCGATGACAACGAGACTATGGGGCCGAATCGTACCAAAATCGGCACGCGGGTGGCCCTGGACACGATTCATTGCCTGACGTAGCCTAATTTTGGATTTTTTAATTTTAAACAAAGTTATTAAATTTTTTGTGCCATTTTTGGTGCATTTTCGTGTGTGTACTCTATAGCAGATAGGCTATGGGGCCGATTCGTATCAAAATCGGCATGCGGGTGGGCCCGGACACAATTCAGTGCCTGACGTTACAGTTTCCAATAAAAATTTCTTTTGCCATCACCATCAATAAATCCCAAGGTCAAATATACAAATATATTGGACTTGCGGGAAGATTGCTTTAATCATGGACAATTATATGTTGGGCTCTCTAGATCAGGAAATGCGGAGAATCAATTTATTTTAAAACCTCAGAAAAACGAAACAAAAAATGTGGTATACCATGAAGTTTTATAATAAATTATACCTACCTAATATCTACTTAAGATAGATAATTGTTGAACCCAGACAAAATCGGGTCGGGCCGCTAGTTGATTATAAATCGGTAGCTCATTACATCCATTTTAGGATCAAACAAATCCACACCATTTAACTTGAAAAATAAGCCAGGCATAAAATTTGGCGAGAAAGTGTCCTACAACTTCCTGATCGCCCTTGAGATAAGAGCGGTTGCAGCTTTCATATTGGCGACGAGAGTTATGATTGCTGTACTGCTCATATCTCCGATTTGGAATTCTGTACAATCCCCCTATGTTGCGGTGATGAGCTGTTGAATGCTGATCACCTCCCTGTACGCTCCGCCCTGTCTAGCAGAACACTTTACTCCCGCTTCTGGAAGGCAAAGAAATCTCTGTCTGCAGTGTCTTGATTTAATTTGAACTTTTTAACTTTTTAACTTTTAAAAATTTAGTTGTTTTATGGTTTTCTTTCAGTTCTCTGTTTTTATGTTTGTATAATACCTCTTTGTTTTAGACTTTTTTGGCTTCTGGCATAAAGAGTTAATTCAAATAAGTGCTTAATTCAAATAAATGTATGAAAATATCCATTATTTCGAGTGCATTACAAAAATTGCATAAATGTACTAGAAATATATATTAATAAAATACACGCATATTTTTATATGTAATTTAGTAAATATTTATAATTATTTGCATACATAAAGTATAAAAATAAAGCATTTAAAACAAATAAGTTTTCCTGAGTAATGTAGACAAAAAAAAAACACTTTCACGAGGGCGATAACAGATCCCTTTTATCGTAAATACTTTTAAGATTAAAAAATGAAAGGTTTTAATTTCGGAAACGGTTTGAACCATATCCTTGTTTCCCCGAGTTTAAGTTATGATTCATTTTTCAATGATTGCGAAGTTAATACAAACTAGTTCGTTTTTCGTTTGGCTCAATAATAATAATTTTCGTCCTAACTGAAAATTCTAACGAGATTATATGTTTTATTTAGGATCAATGATTATAATATTTTAGCAGTCATAGGAAGGTTAATTATAGTATATTTCTCCATAGGCAATGGTTAAAATCAAAAGTGCAGGCATATAAACGTCTTAAAGCTCAATACATACAAACGATTTTTTGATATATTAATTCATTTTACAATAATGAAAACAATTTTTTCACTAGAAGGTAACCCGTCATTTTGACGTCATAATACTAATAATGACGTCATAATGGAAAAAGTATATGAAAGTTAAAAAATATCCCGAATTATCTAACAATATTGCACTTAATCCACACCTTGTAAAAGTAAACCCTTTCATTATTTTTCATTTATTTAGTTTTTCATGCGATTGGAGAAGTAGACTGCCATCCAGTTTTTTACAGGTCACTACGCGATATGAATACTTTAGCTACTTGATTCATTCACATTCAAGATTGTTTACTTTCAGAATTCATCGCAAAAGTAAACAGATTTTTAAAAACTGTTAAATATACAGCTAAAAGCTTCCAATTTTTTTTAGTTCTGAATGTTTTATAGAAAAATAGGCTGAACAAACGTGATTTGATGGAGAAGATATTAGTTTTTAGGTAAGAAAAAATTCTGATCCACATCTGAAATCGAAATTAGGCCTAACCGGCCGTTTGTTTACTGAGGGCTTCAATTGAAAGTTGAGTACAGCCCGGAAGTGTTATACAGAGATAACGGCTATTATATGAGGCGGTGAAAGGCAAAGTGGTGTACGTCACATTTTCAAATTTTTCATTTGAAGGCAAAAAATGTAATCTCCATGTTCAATTTATAGTGGAATTGCAAATAGTTATTATTTGTAATATTAAAATAATTATCAGGAATTATAATTTGTTGAATTTAGGGTGGAATTTTTTGTAGTTTTTGATATAAAACTCTTTTGACTTACACCACTTGACTTACTGACTTACACCACTTTGCCTTTCACCGCCTCATATACAGAAGACTTTAAGAATTCTTATCCAAGATTGGTCTTTTCGAAATAAATAATTAATTTTGAAACATCACTGTGACGTAACTGCAACTATTTAGTGGATCTTAACATTTTTGTCTAAATGAATCGTTAATGTACGTGTTTCATTTCGTTATATATGGGACATTGACGACTGGCTCCAATAGCACGGCGACGTTTCTTCCAACTTGTGTGCTGTAGTGGAAATTATCAAAAAACTACCAAGACATTCAGTTAATTTTTTTAGGGACTATTGTTAAATATATCAAATTTACTTTTTCAATATACAGCATGCCCGGAAAAATATCTTTTTTATTCTAAACACTAAAAAAAATACGAGCAGGTCAAAGGAAATGCAGTTTACGGCAAAAGAATGAAGAAACCTAACAGTTTTGTTCTAGTATCTATACTTGATAGAATGTTTCCAGACAGATGGAATGGTCG
Source organism: Dolomedes plantarius (assembly GCA_907164885.2). Taxonomy (NCBI): domain Eukaryota; kingdom Metazoa; phylum Arthropoda; class Arachnida; order Araneae; family Dolomedidae; genus Dolomedes; species Dolomedes plantarius. The sequence continues at coordinate 116,048,703 of OU015498.1, read as the reverse complement.
TGGAGGACCAAGACCTTGGCCTCCGCGATAGCCCGACATAACCCCATTGAATTTCTTTTTGTGGGGTTTTGTTAAAGAGAGTATTTATCGAACACCTTTTCCTGGAATTTCCGTTTTAAAGGAAAGGGTACAATTCGCAATCATCACTGTTACACCGCGAATGTTAAAAGACACTTGGCGGGAAATCGACTACAGACTGTAAAAATAACTATTAGAAAAAAAGTAAATTAGAACTTTTAAAAAAATAAGTATTAGATTTCTTCATTCTTTTGCCGCAAACTGCATTTCATTTGACCTGTTCTTATTTTTGTTATTAACCCTCAAACGGTACGGTGGGGGTCGGATCCGACCCAAGGGTGTGTCATTCCCTTCCCGTACTCTAATCTCTCATTGCAAGAGATTGAATTGACAAGGAATCCTACCAGTCAGTCTTGCAACATGTGTTGGAGCATTTGCAGTTTAAGTAAATATGAGTGTCTTTGTTAAAAAATGTTAGTCATGATCACTAGTCTTTTTTTTTTTTAAATTTAGATTTTATAATTTTGTTATTTCTACTTTGAACGCAAAAATATCAGTATATATTATTTTTTACATTTTGGGACTCGAAAAGTTGGTTTCACTTACTTCTAAAACTAGGTACAAGAATAAATTACATATTAGGCCTAATATATACAACATTCTATGTAAATGACAGAGAAGTTTAGTTTTTAGCTTTTTAATTTTGATTTTGAAGGCCAAAATTGGCAATATATATTATTTTTTACATTTTTTGGATAGGAAATTGTGTTCAGTAACTTCTAAAACTAGGTACAAGAATAAATTACATATTAGACCTGATGTATACAACATTCTATGTAAATTTGGAGATATTTTCTTTGTTTAGCAGAATTACAATTCGTTGGTCTTTTTTTTCTACAAAAAGATTTCTATTTCATGTAAAATATCATCAATATATGCTATTTTACAACAAAAAGGCTTATTGTGTACTTATTTCTACCAAAAATCTCATCAAAAATGAGATCTCGTCTGATCCGACTCGACCGTACCATCAATTTCGTCTCAAACCACTGTACTGTTTGAGAGTTAATCTTTAGAATAATCATATACCCATGAAAACGGGAAGACTGGATAGTAAATAAATGTGCTAATGCACATATTGTACTCAACACATCATAGCCAAATGCTGAAAATCCTAATATTAAGAATAAAGAAATACAGGGTTCCCACCTATATCAGCTACCCCCCCCCCTTAACTTCTAAAGGATGACAGCTGAGGCCATCAAGTTGGTGTCTAGGTATAGTAAAAAGGCTATGCGCTACTCAGTGACACAACTTAGAACGCCATCTATCGGCAAATTTTGGAATTAGTGTTTTTATCTCAAAAACGATATGAGATACGGGGAAAAAGTCACTTACAAAGTTGTTCAACATCATCGATTTAGTAAGAAAAGACACCTTGCTCACAATAATACTTAAAACAGAATGTAGAAAAGGAACATTTGTTAGGTCACGATTTCGGAAATTGTCATGTCATAAACAGTGGATGTTGCACAATGTGCAGCGAGAAATCCAGTCCAGAGTGCAAATGTGTATAGTGGCTAATGGAGAGCATTTTCAGTAATATAAATAAAGGATCCTGAAGATAGGGAAGTGTCTCAGTTTCTTTCATCCACTCGTGCATAATGTATCGTATGTAAAGCCAGATTTAGTATGTAAATATGTAAAGCCAGATTTAGTATGTAAATATGTAAAGCCAGATTTAAACATATCACTGAGCATGCGCATAAATAAATTAATGTGTTTATGTGGCCTTGTGCTTAGTAAGTATCTAAAGCCAGATTTAAACATGTCACTCAGCATATGCAGAAAAACAATTTTAATTATAAATTATAGCTAATTAATAGAAATTACGGGGACAAAAATCAAATTCGACGTATCTATAGATTAAAATCTTTCGTTTTAGACCGAAATGAAGGAAATTGATGCAGTGGTTTTCTTTCTCGGACTGCCCAAAGAATTGGCTTAGCAACTTAAATATATAGATAAAAAAACCTTTCTCGAACACGCTGTATATTCATTATATTTTAAACTGCATTACATACTTGTATTATAAATTATTAATAGACCTATACCAATTCAAAAAATTTAAAACGTGTTCTGCACGAAATAATCACTAGGACAATATGAATTATTAATATATAATATATGACCAGTTCAAACAGCAGTGTGAGGTGATGTTTTATAAACGATAAAATTCTGATACACCATCAATCAAATACTCATAGAATAGGTTTCTTAATATTCTATCGAGAGAGAAGCCTTTTCCGTGTCAAACACTTCTTTTGTGGCAATCATAGGGATAATATTTCTCGAATAACTCGCTAAACATCAGCTTGCTCTGAATAATTCAGAATCGTCCTTACTGGGAACAACGGCATTTGAAATTTGATATACCGCCATTTGTCTTTATAACTGTCACAAAGAAAGAGTAATGACGCATCTCTTAGTGTTGACGCCTTTAATATAATGTTCTTGTAAACAGGAGAATACATATATTCGATCTTTATTAATAGACCAGTTTTTGATAACCTGTTTTACGTCTGAAGGGTGCCTTAGGAATATGAGAAGTGTGCTGACGGAAATAGTTGTAAATGTAGATAATGATGAACGTTATATCGTCTCCATTCAAAATTTGAAAAGCAAATGTAGTTCTATTATAGGATTTTATTTAAACTCTCCCTGTAATGGAACAATAGTAAATTTCTCGAAATTTTTGGGAAATATGCCGGGGAGGTACCAGTTGAGAAAAAGAAACTTGATAAGAAAATTTTTTATTTGTGATACATAAAGTGTATAGTCATTGCGTTTCGACTCATTATAGTCATTTACTTCCCACGGGGTATGAACACACATGAAATTTCAGCTTTAATAAATAAATATATATATATATATATATATATATATATATATATATATATATATATATATATATATATATATATATATATATATATATATATATATACATATATATATATATATATATATATATATATGCTCTTTGGGGGATAGCGTAAGATGTCAAACCTTGTAGACCGTGCAGAAGGGCAAATTGTTAAAGCGTCTTTAATTGGAGTATCTGTTACAACATTTCCATGGTTTTGGGTGTTTACCGAGCTATGATATCGGAAGTCATGATGGCATACAGTGTTCACGGAAAGACATACTCTGTGAAACAGAATAGTGGACGAAAGGGAAAGATAAGTGGAAGAGACTGACGTGTGTTGAAGCGGAATGTGACATCAAAAAAGAAGACAACTGTATCCAAAGTTACCGTAGAGCTCCATCTGAATCTGCAGGCTCCAGTACCAGTCATTACAGGTAAGAGAAAACTTCAAAAACAAAACATTTACGGCAGAGAAGTAATTCCCAAGCCACTTGTAATAGATGTGAAAACAAACCGTCCTCTACAGTGGAGCCACAAGCACAAATCCTGGTCGAGTGATTCGTTGAAATATGACATTTGGTTAGACGAATCATTGTTCACTTTGTTTCATGCAACAGCACGTACGTGTGTCTGAAGAACACCTAGACAAGCGTATTATCATGCTTGTCTCATGCCAGCTGTCAAACATTGAGAGCAAATTTCTTAGGGTTTCGGCTGCCATCTCATGGTTTTCAAAAGGGATCTATTGTAAACCTGAAAGGGAGATTGACTGGGAAGGACTATGCCGAACTTGCCGACCAGATCCATCCTATGGTACAAAAACTTTTTCCTGCAGGAGATTGCGTTCTCCATGATGATAATGCTCCGATCCATACACCTAGACGTGTCACGTCATGGTTTGAGGAACACAAAGACCAAGTCAAACACCTTATCTGGTCCGCACAGTTCCTAAACCTCAATATCATTCAACTGCTGTGGTCTGATTTAGGGAACAGATTCAGGAATCAATATCCAGTAATAGCATCTGTAGACACGAATGTTTGTCACAGTAGAAAGGAAGCTATATACTGTCAGAAAATTATTGATGTCAGTACCAAAGAAAGTCACAGTAACTTATGTAGCAGAGATGATAAATAGTTCGAAAAGTTCTATCACTAGAAAGTTATTATTCAGAAGATGAGAGCAATCGGAGGAAGAAGTGTTCATCAAATAAAAATAGTTCGTAACACTGTCGCCGCAAATTATTGAAGGTCTGTCCTGTAGGAAAGAGTTCATCTACGGAAACTTAATGAAGTGGACAGTTCTACACAACACTAAATTATGGAAGGCGCAGTCACAGAGTCTGGATGAAGAAAGCTCTCAGCTCATGAAGATGAAGTTTATGTCGATGGCCGGAGGATCCAAATTTAGATACTATTAAAAGTACCAACAAAGGAACAGTGAAAGTCAGGATACATCGTGGTTAGGATCTCTTCACTAATTCATCAGAGTAACAGAAGTGGTAGTACAAAAAAAATAATCATTGTGCGTTCAATACCATCCGTTCGGATATTGCTGCTCAAACATCATGCTGGTCCAATTCAAGAGTAAAACTCATACTATCTCTTTTTTCAAAAAAAGGTTTATTTTTTTTAACATATAAAATCAAAAGAATCTGGGCTAACGTAATAAAGAACAAAGTGATGGTCTGTTACATAACAAGGACTTCAGGTCAACCAGACCACTTAGGTTCGCATCCAACAAATTAAATGAAGATTGAGCATGCAGCATCAGCTCTAAAAATCACGAAAAAAATCATTCAAAGCTCCCCTCACCCATGGTCAAAGACCAGGGATTTTGGGGACCTCAAAAAAAACTTAGCTGAGAATAATACAACAAAGTCTGACTATAAAAATCTCTAAGTGAAGTTAGTACGTATCTTTTTTTTCAATCACTGAGGAGTAGGGGTTGCCATTAATTATAGAATTACGCCAAAGCTATCGCGGGAAGAACGCAAATTGGCTTACTTACGCCAACAAACGGTGAGAACGGGAAAAATGATTAGCGATAAGTTATGCCAAAAAAAAACAACCCTGAGTTGGAGGACAATTTCATTGGACGGAATCAACGAATCACCGTACATTATCAACAGCGCGCCACTTTCCGTAAGGAATTTTCGAGAAAATTCGACCGCCCAGAATTGATACCAGGTTCCCACGCAATTTAGGAAAGCAATTACGGAGCGGTTTCTTAAACTGCAGCTTTTCCCACACAGTAGGGGGGAGACTGTTTATTCTTGCAAACGAGACACTTTGGCTGGTGGTGTTTAAACGGAAACCAGAGAATAAAGGAATTCCTTATCAGTATATATTTTTGGAACCAAACGTGGAAATTTAAAGTGAGCCTTCAATAGAACCAGCATACTTTTATGGCTGATAATTACAGGGTAGAGATGACCAGATGTGAACATCAAACAATAGCCCAAACTTAGCTAAGATGCGTCAGCAGATTTTTCAGACCTCACACGATTACAGGGTCCGTATAAAAATTGCATATTTTACGCAAATGAATCAGAGAATTTCCTGAGTTACTGAATTTTAGGTGAGAAATTAAAATTATTATTATAGTTACTGGTAGAGTTTTAATTGCAGACTAGAATTAAACTACATAAAGGAACCTGTGGTGAATTTCCTCACCACAGCATCTCTACAGGAACATTGACGATTTTTCCATAAAGAATGGTATAATATTCCCTTAACCACTATTCATGACTTGCATAGTTCACTTCCGTAGTGAATCCAGGTGGTATTAAATGCCATAGATGGTTCTATGCCATGTTAATAAAGAACTTCATGTTGTTCTAAGTGTTTCCATTATTTTGATAACCACCTGCATATATATATATATATATATATATATATATATATATATATTTTTACGAATTTCGTAAATATTGCATTTTGTTTCGTTAAAATAGCTTCTATGGAAGAAATCCTATAGCTAATCTATTTAACATAAAAGTCTATGGGAATTTCTTCAGATATGAGAGTTATCGCCAAATTGGCATTGGGTTTTGTGGCGTATATTGGTCAACAGATTTGGCGATACTTCGCCAACTTGCCGACTAATACTTTCTCGAAGCTTATAGAAATATCCAGCTGGGACAAACCTATAGAGGGCGCTTTGGAAATCTATACACAATGCTAATCATATTGGCATTGGAACTCAGTTCAATTTCCTAGTGAGAATTGAATGTGTTGTAACTGCGTTAATTGGCTTGTATTGTATTGAAAATTCTGGTATCCTGACTTGTATTTTTACAATATTCTGCTTATAAGAGACTATTTTTACGTCTTTTATGCTTGAATTTGTCTATACGCCTGAAGTATTTACAAAATAATAAGTTTATTTTGTGTGATCTTTCAGATGAGAGATTGTTATTCAACCCTAACGAACCCAGGAAAACGGAACAATATATATATATATATATATATATATATATATATATATATATATATATATATATATATATATATATATATATATATATATATATATATACATACATACATATAGACGTATATCAAATATTTATATTTTTATATGCATGATATGTAACTTAAAAAAAGAAATGAATTTTAGTTTCTGAAACGTGCTAACTACATTTAAATTATTTTGCCTTAACCATTCCTCTTTTTTTTAATTTCTCTTTGGAATTTATTTCCCTCGTATTTGTTTTATTTTGTTTCTGGACCATAACCCTGTAGATTAGATAAGTAGAATGACTTCAGTTTCTGATCTTCGCGTATCCCTGAGTTTCAGTCTTTATTATGATATATAGAGGAAAAGATAGCGCTATTGCATCTGAACAACAAAGATGCGTTTAGATTTTCGCCTTTCGCTGACCAGTGTTTTAGTAGAGCGCTTCTGAATGTTATCTGAAATAAATATGCATAGTCAATGGAGGAGATGAGGACTATTATTTACTTTTATAATAAATTTCTTTAATGTTTAATGATGTGTTGTTTTTTTAAATTTTCATGTCACATATCTATTAACCACAAAATGCGAATTTATTACTTTAACGTTGATATGGAATATTATTAACGCACCTTTTTTGTCTTTTGTACGAATGTAATTGAAAAGAAAGAAATATAGTAGAGAATTAATATTTTAGAGTATTAACAAAAAATAAATGTCGTGAATTCATACAAAATAAATAGTATGTACTCACACATAACAATAGGTAACATTAATTTAGTTGATGAAGTTACATTTATATCATGCAAAGACATTTCCTAAATTAACGATACCCTTTTCCCATACTGAAAAGAAAAAAGAGAGAAAACGAGAGTTTACTGACGCACAGTGTCAAAAAGTTTCTCAAACTTGGGCTGTAGCAATTCCGGGTTTAAATAGATAACTTTCCAGTTCATTGATTCAACACGGCACTACATTTCTGGAAGAAAAGCCCTCAGCTCAATTTTTCAAACGAATCCATGCAATCAATGTGAGAGCGTTCATGTCCCTTCTGCTGCAAACTCAAACAAATTAATCAATTTCGAAAAGAAAATCGGTGAAAAGAAAGTCAATATTTGAGCGAGTGTTGCCAAAAGTCTGTATTTAATCAAAAAATTATGTTAACAACCGCTGAAAGTAATCAATTATTATCGGCTTCTTAATGAAATTGCTAAGTAGCTGGGAAAAGTACGCATGGGAAGTATCAGTTCTTTCATTGTGTTCATTCCTTCCACAGACTGAATATTGTATTTTGCAACATAGATGAATTAGTTTTCTTCTTTACATATTAAAAGGTAAAAGAAATATTTTAAAAAACATTGGACATTTAACACATTTCTAAATTTTGACTGGGACTATGAGAGAGTTTAGCCGAACTATGAGAAAAAAAATATTGAACATCACTAGATTAGGATTGGCAAATTTTAGGAATCATACAACACACATACCCATACATTTATTAGCATATCTTTGGCATAATTAATAATCCACGTAACTCCAAATAATACGATTTTGGGATTTTCATGCTATTACATTGGTTACTGTACAACTCTGTCAAACCTCATAACTCCAAACATAATAATTCATCCAAATAAATTGAAAAACAACGCTTACTACGTAACTCCTCAACTTAACTATTGCCAACCTTGTAACTCCACTTTATTTGTGAAGATGCTTTATTACATAACAATGTGGCCTATGTATATATCTCAGAACATTTTAACATTTATTTTTGAGAAAAAACGAAATTAATTTATCTTTTCACTGTAGAATAAATCAGTTTTTTTGTTCATACTGTAAAAAGTGGGAAATGTGAGTTACATGGTTTATTAATTAGAACAACGATATGTATGTTCGAAATAGATTGCCAGAAATTTTAAAGAACTTCTGAGTTTTCAATTTTTTGAAAAGGGAAAGGGAAGGTATCAGTAGAGCAATTGCCGGTTTGAGAGTTCTATGAGAAAATGATATTCCCAGCAACGCGCCATTATGTACGACCTGTCCGACGTGCGAGGAGGCGTGATTATTGGAGCTTGCCTAGATGGAGCGTCCCTGTCGAGAACAGCCAACCTTGTGGGTGTTTCAATGGCCTCTGTGTCAAGGGTTATGACAGCCTACACAAACCTGGGAAAGGTGCCCTCTGCTATGCAGAACAGTGAGCCAAAGTCGAAGTTGACTGACCGGGATAGACGAGTGTTGAAGAGGATAGTAACCCGAAAATGCCTACACTGTAAGACTACACTGTCGTAGATAACCTCCGATATGAACACCCATCTCCAGAACCCTGTATCCACCAAAATTATTCAACGAGGGCTGCATGCTGCGACAATTTATGGCAGAGTGTCTATTCCAAATCCGCTAGTGTCGCCTCGGAATGCTATTAAGCGACGACAGTGGTGCCGAAACACCAAAACTGGAGTCACAACAGCCATGTCAAAACAGCCATGGTCAACAGCCAAGGTCACAACAGCCATGGGAACATGTCATCTGGTCTGACGAATCCTCATTTACATTATTTCAGCCCAACGGGCGTGTGTTCCTTTGGCGAACACCGACAGAAGCATTTCATGTTGATTGTCTGGTTCTTACCGTGAAGCATGGAAGGGGCTCTGTGATGGTACGGGGATCGATATCGTAGTGTAGCTTGTGGTCACTCTTATACCTGAGGGGGAAAGGTCGCAAGAAAGTATTATCGCAGTATTCTCGCAGATCATTTCCATCCTGTGCTTCAGACTTTATTTCCTGGAGAAGTCCTGTGCCCCAAGGGGACAATGCCTCTGTTCACAAGGCTCACTGTATTCAAACATGGCTACATTAGCATAAATATGAAGTGGAAAATCTCATGTGGTAACCTCAGATCTCAACATCTTTGAGACTTTATGGGGGTTTTTAGAGAACAAAACTTCTGCTCAGTTTTCTCTTCCACCCACGTTACCTGAGGTCGAGAACGCTCTGAACGAGGAATGGGGCCGAATTCACTTGAACTTTGTGAAAGACCTTTATTTATCAAGCCCTCGTCGAATGCAAACTGTAATTAAGCCCCAGGATCGTCCAGCCCCCAACAAATAAAAAAATTGCATTCTTTAACAGGTGTTCCTATTATTTTGTCCTGTATCTGTATATATATATATATTTATATAAAGATATATGTATATATATATATATATATATATATATATATATATATATAACCATTCAAATTATAGAGAATTGCTGCTTCTACCCTAACTTTGGGTATGTATAATTTGAAGTGGCACTTTAATGAATTAAATTCAAACACAGTTCGAATTTTAATAAAAATGTTTATTATAACTTTGCACATAAATTTGCTTTTCAACATGAAGCATACGTACTACTAATACGAGTATATATATATATATATATATATATATATATATATATATATATATATATATATAACATTCATGCAAGGGATATTATTCCCGTATAGAACTTTGAAAGAAAATACAGTTTACAATACTCACAATACTTTAAAGTAAACCAGCAATGCTGCCACGTAAACTTTGGACCTAACAAGAACTCGCGTAAGGTTAGCATAAACCGAGCTCCTCCCTAAACACTTCCTTTCACTTCCTCAACACTTCGTCTCACTTCCTTAACACTTCCTTTCATCTCCTCTCACCTCCTCAATACTTCCTTTACACTTCGTCAACACTACCTTAACAATCCGTTTCTTTAATCTAGCTGCTTGGTATTTATACCAACCGCGTATGCCTTGAAATTAGCATATCTCAAGCGGCGTCTTTAATTTATTCACTTAAAAGTTCGATTCTTGTGAATCGAATCTTATGTAAATCTTACAAAATGTTACAGTAAATTTTATAATTTTATAGCAACTCCTACGTAAAAGTCTCAGAAAATCATTAATAAAATCCTAATCATACTGCATTATAATGGAATTGGATAATTACACGTTTAATAAAAACTTAATATAACATGGAGAACAGCAGCATAACATTTATCATAAATAGCATAATATAAAGGTAACGGTTTATCATAACGGTTTATCATAACAGCATAACGGTTTATCATAACAGCAGATATTGCATGTGATTTATTTGAAAGAATATCATCAAAGTTGAATAGTAGTTAATTATCACATATATTTGATGTAATTTTCACAGGTTTTAAATGAAATAGTATATATCAGTGTCCTCTATAGAAAGTTATATTTATCTATCATGAACTTATCTTTAATGGTTGAATAGAGTGGATTTCGGAAATCAAGGAAATAAATTAATGCTACATGTATTCTAGTGATAAATAATGAAGCAAGGTTTTTAATTAATGAAATCTTCCAACCTCATTAATTCCCTTTATAAGTTCAGGAAATATAACACAGTGGGAAACATAGGAATTTTTATTTTCAGTATTGAAGACCAGTTACCAGAATAAGTTCTATGAATATTCCTCATTCCTACAAATGTAAGAGATTTGTAGCTGGGAATTCTGACTAATAAGCAAATAATGCAAGACATTTTTCAATGAAACAGATAAATCATCCAGATAATTATATCTTAAAAATGTAAGACTTTTTTCCGTTTAAGAACGTTTACGTTTAGACTCTATAAGACTAATCTTTTGAACTAACTGTATTAAAGAGTATGTCGCTACTACGAAAATTACTATTTTTAATTTTCTAAAAGGATATAATTTGAAATTGAAGTATTATTCCGAAAATCTGCAGGAAAATTATTACTTAAATGCAACAATTATTATAATTATTTTTTACTTTTATCATACAGTTAAGACCAAAAATTTTAAATAACTATTCCCTAATTTATCTCTACATTATATAATAATTTTTACCCAGACATAATCCATTAAGGATTTCTTTCCGTGAAACATTAAGTTTTACAACTGCATCTAAACCGCTTAATGAGGAGTTAAGAAGGCAGGAGGTTAATTATTCATATAGAAATATATTTTTAAGGTAATTTTCGTTGCAGTTAAAATTATAATTTTTCTATTGCTATAACTAATGTGTATCAAAGAGGGTACTTTCAGATAAAAGTTACAATTTTATATATTTTTCCTACATACCTATGATATTTAACAGTAAATTTAAAAAATGATTTTCATCATAAAATGAAATGTCATTATTTTTTATCCATCTTTAAACCAGTTTTTATCAATGTTTAATAAACAAGTATTGATAAGCAGGAAGGTTATATTCGAAATTGAATAAAATCTTGAAATAGCTTTCAAGATTTTCTTCTTTTGTGAAGGTAGAAAATTTACGCAATTTGTTGTGAGTATACTTTTTATAAATAAGTAGTGAGTGAGTTAAATTTCTTAGATGAGCTTAAGTTCTTAAATGATATTCCGTTAAATGTTGAATCATAAATTTTTAAAAATTAAAGTAAAATTATTCAAATATTTTTATATGCATAATGATCATTATTAAAGACACGTGTGAGGGAAAAATTCGTTTTAAATAATTTGACTGCCACAGTGGAAAGCTCCTTAATCTTACAATATATGAGGCTAGAGAGAAATTGTGAATGGTAAGTTTTATTATATTTTATATACGGCACTAGGGAAGGGTATACCCTTCAGGAGTGAGTAATTCTACATTAAAATTAAAGTTATTAGCGTGCATAAACTACACGAAAATTTTATTTTCTTTTTTTAAGGCCTTTTAAAAAATGAAGGACAGCCTGTTCCTTTAAACATAAAATGTTCATAAGCTATTTCAAAAAATTCCATAATACTTCATGATTCATATGCATGGCAGCTGTGATGTAACAGTAGTTGCTTAAGAACTTACTTTCCAAAATATTTTTATCAGAGTTTGAAGGAACGTGGAAAGAGAGCATTTGGTTAATAGGACGTACTCGAAAATGTTATACTGGTTCTTCAAATAAACTGGAAAACAAGAAAACTAATGTAGATTACATTAAAATTAGCAAGCTTATTGAACTATGCAAAAAATATTGATGAAAAGAAAAGATTGTATAGAAATAGTACTTTTTTTTAAATCAATAGTTTACTCAATCTCGGCATTGGTGTTTTGTTAAACCATTTTAATACAGAAGTGCAGTAAAATTTTGTAAAGAAATGATATTATTACAAAATGTACAACTTTTTGTGTATATATAAGCAAATTCATTTTCATAGACTTCTGCTCAAAACATATCTCTAATTTTAACATAGGATTACGTTCCTCCATTACGATCTTCCGGAAAGCAAAATTTCAGATGTCCTGCATCGCGAGTTATAAATTTGGCAGCGCGCTAAACCCAGTCTGTATCGCTTGGGCAAGCAGTAAACAGTTAAATAGAAAAGTAGCAAAAAATGCGTCAAAATTTAGACATATATATGCGTACATATCTATAGATACATATGTATAAATACAAAAGAGGTAAGCAACAATAAGTAATCCTACCTTAATAACCCGAAGTAGTTTCATCAGATAAGACTACCTGAAATTTTTTAGTCTTTATATTTAAGATATTAAATTAGAATTTTTTAATTTTAACTATAGATCTAAAATAACTAATTTTAGAAATTTTACCATAGTTTTTTGTGTTCATAAAACTAGAATTTAATCTTTTAAATACAACTTACGATTTTATAGCTATATTACGATTTTATAGTTTGAAAGCAAAATTTCGCACAGTAAGCAACATTATTTTTCATTCAAGTTGCATTTTTGTGCTTATAATACACATGTATCATTCTACTTTGTCATCCTAGTATCTTTTCACCTGATTATTTTGTTCTGTAAGTTAAGGCATCGCCATATAATCCACGTTTTCATCCGTTGTCTTACTACGAGACATACGATATTGTATCGGTATCATGACATATTTCTTTTATGTTTCGGGGGAAAAAAACTCGACTCCGAGTGGATCACAAGCATAATTTTGCTGAATGAGTATCTCATTAGATATACTAAGAGGAACAACGTCCACTCTTTCCCTTTTATGATACAAATACCTACATGTATGTACCTAAATGAAATATTTGTGATTGCGTTGAATGTGCATTTTTTTCCGAATTTGCTTCTAAGCAATATAAATGCTTTATTGAAAACAAATTACTGAAAATAATGATTTATACGAGAAGATATTTCTCGGATTCCAGCAGAATGAATGTCAGACTCGCGTCCGACATTCTTAATTAGGACCAGGGACACATTGTTTAGAATGATTAGTGAAGGCCGTGAGTGGCATTCAACAAAGCGAAAGCCGACGGCGGGATAAAATCGCCATAGGTGGTCCACGTAGAAAGGAACCGGAAGCCGGGGTTACTAGGTGTAGAAAGGTCTAGATTGTTCCAGAAAAACAGACAGAAAAAGGGATAAATAGAGGTAACCGCGAGAAAAAGAATAGTCTATACTTTGTCGAAACGACGCGGGAGAGTGGAGAGAATGAAGAGACAGGGTCTCTATATCGACCTGATTTATGAACTCCACGCCTTTGATTCTATGTATGATGGTTCTTCGGAGCAAACGTGTATATATTGATATTAGTCTAGATATTGATTTTAGAATAAACAAGATGTAAATAGACATGTATTAGTGTCCACATTAATATTACTAGTAGCTTATACCATCGGATCACGACGATCAGGTTAACAATGGAATTTCCCTAAAGTCGAATGATCACAGATCCTAAGCCTTGGAAGAATTTGATCACACTTGCATTCTACAAATGGAACTCTTAAGGACAAATATTTAACTTAAAACAGAAAAGATCTTAAAGAGGAAATTTCTTGGTCAGGAGGGGTATAAAAAGATATTTTGGCATAATTTGTATATACATTACATAAATTCATGTATACACACATTGCAAAATTATATTCTCTTCAAAATTTCCTATTAGGTAACCTTATAAGTTTTTACAATAGAAATGTTGTATTTCCCTTTATTCCGCTATGAACTCAGTCAATATTATTGAATACTTGCATAGCTGCGTTGGAATTATCTGAATACCCCCAGTTATCAACTGCATAGGGTCTGATATATGACTTGTAATTACACTGCTGGCCACTTTAATGCAACACCCTGAAGGAAACATGCAAATAACATGAAATTTACAACATGCATTAGCGGAGGTGAGATATGCAAATGATTAGAATTTCAGCGCAGACGCACATCACGCGCGCCTGTGGCGCCACTTCAAAGCGCTATTTAAGGCTTGCAGATTTCGACGATTTCAAGTTCGGCAATTGTGTTTTTCTTGTGGTTTTTTTGAAAAAACGATCAATTATGCCTCGTCGAAAACAGCTATCTTCTTTTGATCAAGTATCCGAGTTCGACAGAGGAAGGATAGTGGCCTACCGAGATTGTGGATTATTTTTCAGGGAAATCGGTAGTCGTGTTGGACGAAACCAAACAACTGTAATTCGGATATGCGATCGTTGGATGCAGGAGGGTACGACGGACCGGCGTGTTCGATCGCATCCACCTCAGCGCACCACTTCACGTGATGACAGGCAAATTGTGCGCATGGCAGTGACGGATCGCTCAGTCACATCACGAACCATAGCACAGCACATACAGTCTGTAACGCATCATCCAGGGTCTGTGCGTACCATTCGACGCCGTTTACAGCAGAGTGGTCCGTTCGCAAGACGTCCATTGCTTTGTCTACCCTTGACGCAGAACCACAGGCGTCTCCGCCGCCAATGGTGCGATGACAGAAGGATGTGGACGGCAGAATGGAATGAAATTGTCTTTACTGACGAGTCACGCTTCTGTCTGCAACACCACGATGGTCGCATTCGAGTCTGGATACACCGTGAAGAGAGGATGCTGAACAGATGCGTTATTCACCGCCACACTGGTCCTGCACCGGGTATTATGGTATGGGGCGGTATTGGATATCACCCTCGCACACCTCTAGTACGCATTGCCGGTACTTTAAATAGCCAGCGCTACATCTCCGAGGTGTTGGAGCCAGTTGTCCTTCCTTACCTTCAGGGCTTACCCACAGCCATATTTCAACAGGTGTAATGCGACCACACGTGGCAAGCATTGTCCAACGGTTCTTCGTCAATCGCCAGATTGAATTGCTTCCCTGGCCGCCTCGCTCTCCGGATCTTTCGCCGATAGAAAACATGTGGTCCATGGTTGCTCTACGATTGACCCAGATTCCATCCCCAGCTGCCACAGCAGATCAACTTTGGCAACGTGTGGAAG
This sequence comes from Dolomedes plantarius, assembly GCA_907164885.2. Lineage (NCBI taxonomy): Eukaryota > Metazoa > Arthropoda > Arachnida > Araneae > Dolomedidae > Dolomedes > Dolomedes plantarius. The sequence goes on along the minus strand of OU015498.1, from coordinate 116,033,089 downwards.
CTGCTTGGTCTGCTGTACCCCAAGAACTCATCCAAAGTCTCTTTGAATCAATGCCGAGGCGTGTGGCAGCGGTGATGTCCAACAATGGCGGCTACTCTGGCTACTGATTTTGGCAGGAACCACACTTCACAGAAGTCTATGAATTTAATCCTTTGATACTTGGTCAACATGTTATCTACAAAATAAATTTTGTTCTGATATCTCTTGTCTTTCTTCGTGTTGTAATTTGGGTGGCCAGCAGTGTAGTTTCCACTGTGTTTCGGCCCCACGCTCATCAGCTTCCATCAAATCTTTCTAGTATGGAGAGTCTAGCTTCGACTTTTCCTTGCACTTAATCTTCTTTACGCCTCCAGGATAACTTTGGGTCAAGGTCACGACCTAGGTCAATCCCAGGGTCTTTCTGTTGAACACCCTAACAAAACAAACTCACGACCAAAGCTTTCCTATTCCGAGCAAAAATTGATTTACAGTTTTGTCCAAATTGACATGCATATTTTTATCCTTCTGCCACCACAAGTAAAGAATGTGCAAAAGTTCATTTAAAATGTTATTCAGACTGTGTTATGTCAACAGGCTTTCCCTTCTTTTAAATAGAATCAATGATAACCTTTTTCCAAACTGAGGGAATATCAGTTTTCCAAATCCAGTTTTAAGGATAAACTCTCAAAGCTACAGCGTCCAAATTTGTCAGTAACTTCACATTAATACCTCCAGACCTTGATTACTCTCTCCGTTTATCAGATCTGGCATAGCTTCCATGAGTTTATAGCCACTAAAATCTTCAGTAAAGGCGGTCATCCAACTCAGTTTCATCAATACCATTAAAAATTTCCCTTTTCAGTGATTCCTGTTTCTTATTTAAGGTTTGCAATGGACATTGCAAACATTGCATTAGTACAATTTCACAAAAGTATTTGCAATGTGTCTGTCGTCACATAAAACCTTATTCCAAACTCTAAAGGGCAATTTGTTAGAAGATAGAGAACTATTTTTTACTTATTAAAAAATAATTATTTCTTAATATCTATTCTACAATAAATGTTATTAATATATTTTTCGAAATTGTTTCTCTGAAATTCGTTAATTTTATATCTGAACTTACCCGTTATCCTCCAGCATTCTTGATCTCTTTCAACACAGTCGATCTTCTCCTCTCTCTCACTAGCCCTCTTGCACTAACGTTTTAGATCTTCATATTCCGGAGTTGCGCATGGCCTGAATTTAGAAACTTTATCACTTGGAATATGGAGCTTAGTTATACTAATGACAGTATTACAGAACCTTGAAAAATTGGAATCAGTTACTCATAAAGAGAATTCCTAATCTACACTTCAGATTTTTCTGATTTTTTTTCCAACTGGTCTCTTTAAAATTCCAACATGTTTTGGAATTTATTTTGAATTTATCTTAACAGATTTCCTCTCAATATTTATAGTAGAAATAATACTTCCTGAGACGAGGTCATCGATGATGTCTCTACTGGCTGAATAAGCCAGATCTTCAGAAACCCAGGAAATGTCGAGATTCGTTGCAGAATCATTATAATGAACAATACTACGAGTATAATTGTGGTCATAGATCGTAAGCAAGTTATCTGTGATCAGTATTTCTTTAATAACTTTTAACGTAGGATTACTTTCCTCCATAACGGTCCGCGATAAAGCAAAACATCAGATGTTTAAACCGTCGTTGCGAGTTATAAATCAAGAGTGGCAGAATATTACTTCTAAAGGTGTTTTTTGCTTGTTTCTTATCCCTTTTTCTCCCTTAATACTTAATCGAAATCGATATATGAGGTACCATTTTAAAATTTAAGATCTCCGCTTCATGCAAATTCTTAATTTCGAAATACATAATTTTTCTTCTCCGAAATGGAGCTCGCTAGCTTTTTTTATTTTACAATTATCAATCAAAATAGAAGATTCAGGATCTGGTGTTATTTGTATGGTAAATATCACAATAAATGGACAATCGCGTTAGATACTGACATCCGTATATATACATCCAACATTTCATTCAGGTGATCTAAAATTATTTCTGTTTAGTGCGCTCATTAAATATTCCAAACAAGTTTACTTATAAATGAAGAATTTGATATTGGTGCCAATATGCCAATCATTATGATGGGTGATTTTAATATAGACGCAAAACGCAACGAAAAGGCATTACTGAAACATCACTTTCATTTAGATATGGTTCCGTCCAACTATCCGAGTACACTGGGAAACTCATTTATTGACTTGACATTTACACGAACATTACCCCCGATTTTCTGACATATGTAACTTGTTTTTTTTTACCATTGACCTAATCTGCATAGGAATATCACTCAAGCTTTTCTTCATATGTAGGAATTTTATTGTAAAAATAGGGAAGCAACGATAAGCAATCCTACGTTAATAGCCCGCGGTAGTTTCGAAGAAGAAACTACCTGAATTTTTTTAGTAATGCTGCGATACCTGTGTTCCCAATTAGGATTGTGTACACTCAAGTACCGTAGCATGGTTAAATTACAAGCAAAATTTATATTTTCCAAACTAATACTGTTATTATCGGGTAGACTGTAACAAGCAACGGGTGTGAAGTGGTTATTTTTCTTCCAGGTATTGATTTTAACAAGTTCCGGAATCCGAAAGATTGTTCATAATGTTCATGGAAGAGTGTAAATTTCTTCCAGTTCCAAAATGGATAACCCTTGGCGATACAACTTGATGTTGGAAATTAAGGTAGACAATAACCAGAAAGCGAAAATGTCACCAGACTTTCATGTTTTAGAATAACTTCAGCATTTACAAATGCACCAGTGTCATGAATAACAAGGAGTAATGAAAGTTCTTTTTTTGGGATAAACTTTTGAGTTTTTGTTTTGAGCATTCCACTGCAGGGATCTAAGCTTAAAGTCTCTTCACGGAAGACTCATTATGACAACAACTGAACCAACATTAACAGCAGCCAAAGATGAAGGAGGCAGCCAGTCTGGTATTTTTGCGTAATTCAAAGTGCACCACAAGGAAACCCACCTCTTTGCGTTCATGAATTTTAAAAAATCATTTTTGTGTCACAGATATCCTTAATAGAAACGAAATCCTGGGCGTTACACACAAAAGTTTGTAAGAAAAATCCATATATATCGACAGGTATGTCTTTTAAAAAAGTAGATTCAGGTTCTTCTAAAATCTTTCTAGCGGAAATTTAGGTATAAAATTCTCCTTATTTTCCTTAAAACATAAGAAATTCAGCATTTTGAAATAAAAATGTAAACAAAGTGATTAAAATTTTGGTCATTCATAAAAGTATAAAATGTAGGAAAGAAGAACAGTCGCAGTTTCAAACTTCTGAGTCAGATTTATTCTTCCATTAAAGAGGCGCGTGACATAGTTGTATAATAACTTCTGCAAAATGAAAGAAACGTGATGGGTCTCAATAACAGCTTTATGCTCCCTCAAATAACTTTTTTTTATATCATGTATTTTGTCTCCGATTCAAAATAAATTTTCATCAGAGAGATTTGCATAAATGTATTTTTTTTTCTCAAATGAAGAATATACTTGCGGTTTCGTGTATAATTGAAAAGTTTTTAAACTGCAAATATATATGTTTAGAATTTTTATACCGACTTCATAACTCATATTGTTCGTGACCAAAGAATGTTTTCATTGAGTCTACCCATAAAAATACATTGTTATTAATTTTTCATCTTAAGAAATGACATTAAAATATTCGTCTATGGATTAAATTCATAGATCGTTGGTATTTTAATTGTAATGAAAATCTAATTGCTTAAGTGAGTTAAATTATCCTTCTGAAATCACATTGCATGTAGCTCCCTCTTAAAAGTTAAAAATACCTTGTTAACAGTATAATGATTAATTATTCGGAAGATGTAAAATCCATTCCCCAGTTGAAGATATTTATAAATATGCGACACGTAATAGGAATGTAAATAATGATTGTGAATATTTTAGCTCCAGCGCTTTGGTTGTTGATTACAAATTGCTTACAAACTTACAAGTGTACAGTGTAGATGCAGCATGTACGCCCTGATTGTAGATGCCCTAGACAGAACTGCATATTTTTTATATTGTTTTGTGCATAAGATGTTTATCAGCAGTGTAGCTGGTGACTTTGAAATTCGTTCGATTTACGATTTATGGAATGAAATAAATGTGTCACAGGCTGATATTTTTAGCTAGATGGGGTAGTCTAATAACTTCCATTTAATTTTTCAACGGTACGGCTAAAATTGCAATGAGCAATGGAGGAAATGTGTTAAATAGTACAACGAATGCCGTGAGAACATGCTTGATGATTTGGTTTGGTTTGAAGCGCTACTATCTTTTTGCTACAAGACTTTTGCTACAAGAGGGCTAATTAGACCGGGACCTACAGTTTAAAGATGATTCCGAACGGCTACAAACATCCATGCCAACAGTGGGATCACAACTCGAACTCACAGGATCTGAACCGCATACCAGCGCCCTAGCCATTCGGACATCCCCTGGCTGTATTTGATGAATGACAAGTTGTGAAAGTGGATGGCAAGTTATTTGGTTTGTGCGTTCGTAATTAGAAGTTTACAAGGACAGACGATTTCCAGCTTCATAGTTTTTATTTTATTTTTTATAGTTTAAAAATAATGCTGCTTTATTTTGTCTGCTTCCACGCATTGGACTTACACCACTTGACTTACTGACTTGCACCAATTTGCCTTTCACCACCTCAAATGTACACCTCATTTTATAGAGCTTTCCATACCGCTTAACATACGTCGTTCTACTCTGAACTATGACCAAATAGAAGGCTAGGAGATAAATAATATAAAAGACATAGGCACAAAAACTCAAAGAGGATATAATCCATAATTCGAAATTAACGCATTATACTCTGCTGTTATACCTTTCTTATTTTATGATGAGAACCTAACAACTAATTTTTGTGATTAGGTTTTTAGTTATGTACAACTGTAAGTAACTAAAAACCTAATCACAAAAATTTGAATTAAGGGAACATTATTCCACAGATATATTACTGTACTAAGGAATGTTTTAACATAAATGCAGCACAATTTTTTCCTGCAATCAGTAATTGAAAATATTTTCATGATTTCTATCAATCAAGAAATAATGTTATATATTAAGTTTTTAAGAATTTATTAGTTTTGATGTTTAATTAGTTATAACTGCGTTATAACTAATAGCTGAAAATATTAGGACTATGAGTTGAAACTGGGGTTAAAACGCAATCCGATATACCGTATATGCCATTTGATTGAAAAAAACGACATCATATGAGTTTAAAAAGTGATTTATGACGAATATTAGAAACATATTTCCCGTTACATAATTATCTATCAAAATCCTGATGAAAACACCCATTCAAAAAATGCTATACCGAATATAGTTAGTTACACGGATTTTTTTCTTTTTTAATTTTCCGTCGTAGTTTTTTGTCATTTGGGAAGATAAAATTTCCTAATTAGAGAAGTCTGCTACACTCACTGAATCCAAAGACATTAAGAATATGTCAGTCTCGACTAATGAGCTTCAGCGATACCAGTCTAATGAGCTTCAACATTACACTGGAACTTCTCCTTATTTTTTACGCAAAACTAAGGCAAAAAAAAACATGAAAAAACGGTCGATAAGTCTTAAAAACTGCTGAAATAAGAAAAGAGAAAGTCTAAACTAATATTTTGCAACTTTAATTTGAAATTTGAATCTTGATTTAAACTCCATTTCGGAGATAGTTTTCTTCAATTTTTTTTTCATTTTGAAATAAGGATTTTTTGTTAATCTTCGTTTTTATTTTATTTTATTTTATTTTTTTTTTGCCATGACTGAAAGTTTGTCTTTCTTGTAAAGCAAGGAATAACTTTTCTACGACGAAATTTTTTTTCCTCGAAAAATGATGTAGAAGTCTACTGTATGGATGTTTCAGGCTTATTTTAGATGCTTTGTCAACAAATGTGTTGCCGGTTTATTCCTTGGACGTGATATATAATACAGTTTCACAACAGTATTGATTGGTCATGCAATTTTTTTAAGTTTGAATATTATTTTCTACAGGCATTGCAATGGGGATGGTGGTCACTATTTAAGGAAGAAAATTTAATAAATATAAAATTATGTTTATAGATAATGAGTTCTGCTATTTTTTTTATTATTTTGGTGACGTGAAACGCAGCACACCAAGATAAGAAAACATGGCGGTTGGCACTAACAAACGAATTTAAATACAGATATCCAGAGACGCATCTCGTGACACATATTAGCCATTTTTCAAGTGATGCAATATTCAGTTTAAGGCGACAATGGACCATGAAAAACTTTTTATTTATTTAGTAACCAATTGCTATGAAATTTTACATACTGATAGAGTGTTATTTAGAGATGGAAGTTCTAAATCAAAAAAATTCAGAATGTAATTAATTAATATATTAATTAAAATCAGTTTGTTAACTACTCTATTTAAAAATGTTCCATGCGCATTAATTCTTGTCTCAGATATGTAATTCTCTCTCTTAAACTAGCTTTATAAAGTTATAATAAAAGTTAGTAGCAATATTTGATTTACACTTATATTTATAAAAACTAGAAAAGAAATCGATAAAAATAGGTCATTTTATGCAAAATTTTATGAAAAAAAATTTTTTTATCGTAAAAATTTTAAGTTGTTTTAAAATAGTATAATGAATTGATTACTAAGTTTTACTCTAACATATATAAATAATCATTTTATGAAATTTTATGAAAATTCAAGAAAAATTATGATGCATGGAACATTTTGAACTTACCGAAACGACATGAAAACTTGTTTTGAGAAAATGGCATTTAAAGTTTTAATTTGACTAACATTTCCATTGTTTACGTTTGAAAAAAATACTTATAACTCGGTTAATAATGATCGGATCAACATACTTTTTATTAATTTAAAGCTGATGAGTTGCAGAATCATTTTCTGAAAGAAAAAAAAAATCGTTTTGGGGGCATATTTTTGTCAATCTGAAGGTCCATTGTCGCCTTAACAACATTAGCTGTGTAAATGAGACTCCCTTGAGAATATCGTTCCTTATATCGCAACATTTTTAAGGTCATCGACAAGAAAAGTTCATCTTCGATATTTTTTATTATAACTTTTTTCCGATATGAGTATTTATTATATTCCTCCTTATGGTTCACTATCGTAATGCCTGGGGTAGGAACGCAGCTAATGTACTGGCGTTGTGCTAATAAACTAGTACAACACTAATACCTTAGTTAACATACATACAACATACATAGTTATCTAGTTTTGATAACGTGACGATTCGAGGAAGCCATCATGTGATTTCTTTATCTAATATACAAAAATCCTGTTGTTTTTGTTGCTAATGCCCCCTGGTTAGAGGTTCCATTCACCAGGTCAAAATAGGCTATTGGGATGAAAAGGAGCGGCTCCTGTTTTGAATTAGCACCACAGGGGGTGGAGTCCGACTTGGCTAAATGACCGGTCCCGTAATATTCAACCGAGTCAAGTGACGAGACCGGAACACTTAACAATTGGGGTAAATTTGAGAACTTGGAGGACATTGCAGCCAAGACCTATTTTACGTGCTCCGGCCACCATTAGTGAACACGGCGGTGGATGTGCAGCGACGAGCATCGAACCAAGGACGTTCATATCACTGGCCCGCTGCTCTTGCCATCTGGGTCACCGTGCCCACATAAAAATCCTTTATTATGATATGTATATTTTACAACAGGGAAACTCGGGCTCCCATATTGATTTTTTATCAAAATCAAAGGTAGTATTGCCACCGGATCTAGCTTCAAAATCTGAACAGAATCGGATAAACGGAAGATTGGCTGCTTAGCGGTGCTTCGACGAACAGAATAGAATGTCAGATCTCGCCATTCATATTCAAGTAGTGCCATTTTAAATGTTTCACATCTCAGTCACCAGATTTTCTAGTTAAATAATAAAAAAGAAAAGCAGAGAGCTGTTAAATTACAGTTTTGAGTATTATATTTTGAATTTTGGAATTTCAGTTTTCCCAACAGTCAGTTCTTAACTAATGTTTTAAATTATTAAGAACCCAAAATCATATTTTTGTGATGATTCATCTAAGTATTCTTCCATTCTATTTACAATGTTCTAATTCAATATATTTCTTATTTCATCACCCTAAACTAAAACTGTCAAAAGCCTAAACTAAATAAAAACATCTAGGTGAAATTTGTAGGTGTCGATTCTGATCCATCATCATTTTAGGTGGATCAAATATGTTCTTGGTATTCGATTTTCAAACCATCTGAGTACTGTTTCCAGACGTCGATATTTTTAAAGCTTTCGATTCAGAAAGCTTTTATATAACACTTTTTATTTTATTGTATATGCTGTTTTTTACCGCCTTTATATTTCCCAATGTAATCCTTTCAAAACCTGAACCAGACTAAAGGAATCCTATATTTCAATATTTTGAACAAGCTCCCCATCTTTTTGTTACTCTCTCATGTCCATATACTAGGAATTCTCTCAGAAAGGTTGTATTATACTGTCTGCCGCATACAGATAAATAATAAGCAGTATGATATTACCTAAAAAAGGCAATGGACCAATAGCGCAATGCTAAATGTTGTCCAAAACCATTCCGATACCAATTTCTCACAGGGACCCCACTAATCGACTAAGGGGAACTCATATTTCTAACCGGCTAGGTTGCCTACATTACCTTATGATATTAGATCAACATCCTTGTATATTCGAAGTAGAATAAATGATATTAATATCGCATTCATTTGCACAGATTAGCAGGACAATATATATAATTCTAATTATATCATCATGATGGCGTTTAACAGTCAAGCAGGAGTAGAAAGGTTCTTGAGCAGTGTTCTGTAAAAAATGTTGACAAATTTCAAACATATTTCTGGATGCATACAAAATAACTATCAAAAATCAGTAATTAATGAAATTCTACTGCAACGTACGGTTTTCCAATATGCTATCCTTCCTCTAGATGCTCTCTGAGGATTATATAAGTAGACGAACAAACAGCACTTTAACATTTTTGACGGTACACAATGAAGCGATTTGTTGAGGTCTAAAACCATCTGGTCTCTAAAGACAGAAGTCTCATTTCATGTGACCTAGGCATCAAAGCAGAAGTCACAGAATCAGACGTAAGTTTCTTCAAACGCGTCATTATTTTGCTGACACCACTGAAAGCCGACTCATGGATTATTTGCGAATGTCTTCATTCACGAGTGCTCCACACTGGCAAACAACATAAAAGCTAATGAATGTTATTTCCTGGTTGCGCCTGAATGCATACTGTCAATCAACGATTCTGTGAAAATCAAGTATGCTTTTTCTACGATTATAGTTAGTTTAGTAAGGTTATAGATGTTAAATTTTTCATATGCTCTTGTGAAAAATTTTTTTAATTCTATTTGTAATACTTAGAATGTGTCCTTATATAAAATGCAAACTTAGTTTCGATTTGTAGGTTTCCATTTGCTTTAGGGAATTTGGTTTTCATTCTTTGGGACAAAAAAAAAGACATCTTTTAAATCTTTCCGTGGATACCTTCATTAAAAGCGGAAACGATCGGACTGAGTTTGGAAAAGAAACATCATCAGTCCATATTCATATAATGGAAGCTCCAAACGACCATTTTTATTTAAGTAAAAAGTGACAATAAAGCAACATAGTCTGCAGCAGAGTTTTATTGTAATTTGGATATAAATTCGAGTGATGTTTTATACGCATATCTGGTACCATTGGGGAGTGCCTCCACATTGGTTTAAAGGAAAAAAAAATCACACACACGCCTACATATATATATATATATATATATATATATATATATTTATTTATTTATATATATATATATATATATATATATATATATATATGTGTGTGTGTGTGTGTGTGTGTGTGTGTGTGTGTGTGTGTGTTTGTTTGTGTGTGTGTGTGTAATTATGTTCGACTCTTATAGCGAAGTCTAAAGTTCATTTTAGGTTAGAAAAATAATTATCATACAATCTTTGGCTGACAAAACGCTGATCATTTTGAAAACCATCTATCCAGCTGGGATTGCGCGAACCCAGGATCTTCAGTAAAAGAAGATCCTATTTCTAACCTCGATAAATAAACAGTATAGTAGATGGATTCATAAAGCTTTCTAATATCCATGAACCATATTATAAGATCTTAACGTGCTCAGAGAAGCATGTATAGAAAAAAAATCTTTTCACATTATTCACTTTTCGAATAACATATCTTTTATTTATAATTAATTTCTCATACTTCTCTCTGCCGAAAGAAATTTTCCGTCTAAAAAGCGGAAGATAGAGAAAATGTTGCCCCCATATAACACGCTCTTCTTCCACCTGCGATTCATTTTACACATAGTCTCTGAAACTAATTTTCCGGTCTCTTGAGCAGATTCTTTTCTAATTTTTTTTGGCCAGAAATTATTCTTGCCAAATAAAATCTTGTAATGTTCCAGCAGGTAAAAATAATGAAACTGTTACTATAATATGCAGCTTATGTCTTAATTCATTTTACTTGCGAAGTTTTAGCGTGAGGGTTATTCCGAAGTGAAAGTTGACTTTTATGCGAACTTCTGCAATTAATTTAGGTCATGTGTGATGTATAATTTGCATGCTCGCATCTCTTTGTTATAGGAAAGGAAGAAATCTTTTCTTATTAAAAAATACCTTGGTATACAGTGTTTAATAATATACCATTAAATATTTGACATATCTTTTGATGCGTACATAAAGATACTTATCTATCTATCTTTCTGGAAGTTTACATAGACACTTTATTTATACACACACACACACACACACACACACATATATATATATATATATGTGTATATATATATATATGTATATATATATATATATATGTATATATATATATATATATATATATATATATATATATATATATATATATATTATAAATATTTATATATTTATTTATTTATTTCTTGCACTATAATAGTATGTATGAAGCAGCTTAGCATTTGCATACTTGGCGAATTAATGCTCAAAAGAAACTCATTTACAGTGGGTAAATCAACATCCCCAAAACAACATAGTAGTTAAATCTACACCCCAAAAACACAGCAGGCGAATCCACACCCCCAAAATTTATAATTACCTATAAACCCTCTCTCAACTCAGCTGGGTTCCTCCGCCATGGGTAAAGCGAAGACTAAAGATATCAACCAAAGATATGAACACAAGTGATTTCGCCCATCGGGCCATAGTTAGAATTTGTTTAAACTAGCAAAAATATAAATAAACTTATTCTCAAGACAAAAACATATAGCGAAATAAAACATAAATGATACCTAATGCTTATCATGGAATCATGATAAGTCATAATGGATATAGATAGGTGTAATAAATATAAATGCTCAAAATATAAGTTGATCGCGTTGAGCAAAATATAAAGACCATATGAATACCAATATGATCATCACCCCACAGGACCACTTTATTAAAATAAAAAATATAAAATCAGGTAGTCTCTTCTAATCTACCTCGGGTTATTAGCATAGGATTAGTTATCGATGCTTACCTTTTTTTTTTGACGCATTTTGATACTTTTCTGTTTAACTGTTTACTGCTTGCCGAAGCGATACAGACTGTGTTTGGAGCACTACAAAAATTATAACTCGCGACGACAGACGTCTGAAATTTTGCTTTACCTCGGACCGTTATGGAGGAATGTAATCCTACGTTAAAACAAACATACCTTATCTTAATGAAAATCAACTACAACTTAATACAACGCATCAGAGCTGATGCTAAGATAGATGTTGTGAACAGCCAAAGGTACAATACATTTCCGGTTTCCCTTTATATACAATTCACAGTCCATGCGTCGTAGTTCTAGTCTCGATGTGAGTAAATGTCGTGTCTTGTGCATCCAATGGATTTAGGTTAAAACATTCATACGCCAAGACTTGTAGCTGGAATTATTAATAAAAAATATCAGCTGACCCCAGTGTAGCGTTTCAAAAAATCAGCAGGTATATTATTGTCATAATATTATTTAGCCATGAAAATATAAATCTTCTTACTTCACGAAATCTTAGTTATAGTTTCCAAAAATTGGGCAATTCCGTATAATTTTATTAGTTGGAAATTATTTATATTAATGAAAATCTGCCAATTAACATTTGATGAACAACGTGTAAGGGAATTCCCCTTAAATAGGTATGTTTCACTTTAATCAAAAATCGACATAAGAAGTCATCTGTTGTTAACTTCCAATTTACTGTCCGACAAATCCGCATTAAGACAATTATGATTTACATATGTGTTCTTTAGTTTTAGACATACTGGATATATTTTATGAAATTTAAATTTGTCTCGAATATTAAAAATAAGAAGGTCATAAATATAAAGAAAAAGATTAATAGTCAAATCTGAAAAAAATAGATGTATAATAGTAGTTATATTCATAATGAAATAAATATAATTGGTTGCTGTATTAAAAGTAGCTAGTGCCCATTAATATGCCGTTTATCTGCAAATAAATATCCTTTCGTACATTAACTTAATTATTGAGCAAACAAAAGTTATATAAATCATAAAACAAAGAATGTCTGAAGCCTGTAGTAATGTCCCTAACATTATCGTACAGCTGTAGTAGGACCATTTTTAGATCGGCTATCGGTATATTACTCAATAAATTTTTAAAATCATACGTGTGTATTGTCCAGATATCCAAAATATTATTACCAAAGTTTTCTACGAGTTCTATACTATTTCTTATGATCCAGAATGGATTTTTTTTTACATTAAGAAGAATAAAAGAATATTTTTATGAATATGTTTATGTAATAATCTATATATCTATATATATATACATATTTTAAAATACACACACACACACACACACATATATATATATATATATATATATATATCTTGTAAGGAATTCGCCGAATGGTAGCGTATAGAACACGACTATACAATCCAGTAATATAAAATGAAATGATTTATTATAAGAAGATCAAGTCGATGAAATATTTACAACACTGTAGAGTATACACTCTAAATAACGTGCAGGGAACAATTTTCAGCTAAGGAACATCAGTCGATATTTTCGGCACTCGGTCTAAACACTAGAGTCTATTTCTTCTTATCAGGAAACTCAGTAGGGCACGCGGCAATTACTCCAGCTCGGAGTCTCTATACCGCTGATAATTTAGCCAACAGATCCGTCTGGGATCCAAAAACATAAGCTATTTCCAATAGCTATCACAGTTCCTTCTGGGAACGAGTCGATGAAATCTTTGCCTCTCACAAGGACTTAAAATGCGATCGACAGGGTGTCGAAAAAACATTGCCTCGCACGAGGACTTAAAGAGTCGTAAGCTACGGCTTCAATGCCGGGGTAGCGACCTCTAGATGCAGGTCTGGATGCTGACTCTAATAGCTAGAACTGTTTCTCCTCGAAACAATCGACAGGAAGTCGGAAAGAGCCATGCCTCGCACGAGGACTTATAAAGAATCATAAGCTACGGCTTTAATGCCGGAGTAGCGACCTCTAGATGCAGGTCTAGACACTGACTCATTTTTTTAGTTCGTAGCGAAACAACTCGTAGCTCTAGCGCTGTGATCGCTCGATATTTAAAAGCGTTTTTATTGGTGCCTTTAAAGTGACATCACTTTTCAGAAGTTCGATTGGTGATTAGATTCCTTCGTCAGCACATCAGCTGGTTCTTTAGGTAGCTTAATCTTCTCCGATCATCATCGATCAAGGGGTTGACCGAAACTAAAAGTCTTTTGAACTTTATGTCCAAAATCTCAGACCTACTGTAGCCTCTCCTCCAGGCATGCATTGTCTGGGACGTTTCCTTCTGGCGTTCGGTTGTCCACTTTATTGCCTCTGGATTCTAGGGTTGTTTCCTGTTCAGACGTGAATTGATTGAGAGGGTTTTACTATAAATTGTGAGGATCAATGGATTCATCACAATATATATATATATATACTACATGGGGTAAAAGGTCCCGGGAATCGCCATTAAATGGCATCCGCAATGAAATTTCCATATAATTTTCTATTATTACTAATCTTCAAAAGATTGCTATCAAAGTTTCATGACTTGTCGGCCATTTATTTACGAGTTGCGGTCGTGTAAGTAACGCTACTTTTGATTTTGTGTAAACAAAGGATCAAAAAGAATTTCGCGTCTTAATTAAACATTGCTTTTTGATGAAAAAAATACCGTTCAAACCCAAGAATGGCTCGAACAGCATTACAGCGCATCTGCTCAGTCGAAAACAACAATTTGTCGATGGTTTAGCGAGTTTAAAAATGGTCTTACGAACACCGATGATGCCGCTCGTTCTGGACGTCCAATTGAGGCAACAACTCCAGAGAACATCAAAAAGGTCCAACGTATTGTGTTGGAAGACCGCAAAGCGAAAGTAAGATAGCTGAGATAGTAAAGATATCAACAGAATGGGTGAGACATATTTTGCACGAGCATTTAAATATGAAAAAGCTTCGTGCGAGACGTCTGCCGCCGCGTTTTCTAACAATTGACCAAACACAGCAACGTGCCGATAATTCAGAGTGCGCTTTGGCTATAAAAGCGTAATCCAAACGGGTTTTTAAGCCGATTCGTAACAATGGATGAAACATGGATCCATTACTGGACACTTGTATCAAACAGGCAGTCTACAGGGTGGTTGGAAGCTCGCAAAAGTAGACAGTGTCGTTTCTGCCGGTCAAAATCATGTTTAGAAAAGTGATCAGCGGCCGGGGATTAAAATCGAGGTTGACCGTGGCTACAGCACCATCTGCGCCCTGCTATGCGGCTCAAACGTCCACGTTTACTGCGGGACAATCTCCCTATCGAGTTGCAGGACAATACTAGTTGTCATGTTTCACGAGCTGTAAAAGGTCTTTTGTGACGGTGGTCTTGGGAGTTGTTGGAACACCCTCGTACTCCCCTGACACGACCTATTTCCTAAGTTGAAAGAATCCCTTTGAGATCAGATTTCCTGACGTGTCGTCTGTGATCCCAGCATTAGGGCGCTTCGTCGCTGACATCAACACACAACACCTTACCAACGGTATCCTACGAGTTCCTCACATCTGACAAAAGGTAAAGACTTTGCTGGTGATTATATTGAAGGAATGTAATATAATTTTGCTTGTACGTTCATTAAAATATGTTTTCCGGGTATGTTGTCATTACTTTATTTACAACCCTAGCATATATATATATATATATATATATATATATATACACTTATATATATATATACACAAAAAAAAACATATACATAAATACTGACATACATAATGGAGTAAAGTTTATTTTACTACCTTTCCAAGTGCTCTTCGCAAGTGAGATAGATGGAAGCATAAAGATAACATGATCAAGATTATTTTCTCATAAGCCATAAAAGCAAAAATTCAAATTTTGCATGCTCTGATTAACAGTCTTGATCTTGAGCGTCAAAATTTTTTCAAACTGCATGTAATGTGAATGTAAACAGCGTAAGTTTAATGACTTCTGATAAAATTAAATCCTATACCTAATTATCACTAAATATCATCTTTTGCGTTTATTTTATTCATAATATTGTTTTCCATATTCATTATTTGTCACAGATTTCAATAAAAGTACTCATTTCTTACAGTTAAGAATATATTGTGCATTCACTGCGACTCACGACCGCATACGTGTTTTTAGCAGTAATTATTTTTTTTTATGTTCTAACGAGAAATACACCTTTTAGTCTCGTAAAAAACATCCTTTTTAAACGTTTTTGGGATCCGATGTTTTTATAATGTCTAACAAGGGACTTGTCCGATATCTTAGACAATACAGGGTTTTTCAATTTTCATTAAGATGTCATTTGCACATGTTGGATTTTCTCGACGATACTGCTCTCATACTTTGTTGCCTACTATTTGCTTTATGCGAAATATCTTTATATGCCCACAGGGTTTTTTTCTGTCAGTTATACATGACATTTATTCTTTTTTTATTTATTTTTATGCTTTGCTTCTGTTTTCTTTCGATAAATAAGTGATGCTTTTCAAAAGAAAATATATGTAATTTTATGAAGTAAGAAAGCAAAAGTTATGTAAAGGTTTTTGTAATACAGTAGACTACCCTATAACGCGAATAATATGAAATCGCGTTATAGGAAATCGTGTTGTGCGAGTAAAAATCTTGTATAATGCGTGCGATATTAAAGTAAAACGTTAGAGTGACTATTATCATTTAAAAGGTACACACACACACACACACACACACACATATATATATATATATATATATATATATATAATTTATATTACATGTCTCCTGTTTAATATAGCCCTGGAAACGGTTATTACTGATGCTGGTATAAATACAAGAGAAACTATTCAAGGGAAAGATCAAGGGAAAGTCTATACAGATTTTAGCATATTCTGATGGTATAGATAAAATTGCAAGATCTGCAAACACGTTGAAGGAAGCTTTCCTAGCATTAGAAAAAGCTGCGGCAACGGTGAAACTAAAAATAAATGACGACAAAACTAGATATATGCATTGTAAAAAAGGAAACCATGTAAATTTATTTGAAACCGATAAATATAAATTTATATCGGTTAAAAAATTACTTATTTAGCATCTGAAATTGAATATCAGAATGTGATTGATCCAGAAATCAGGATAATAATTATCGCTTCTAATAGCTGTTGATATGGGTTAAGAATCCAGTTGAAATCTGATTTTATCAAAAGAAAAACTAAGATCCGGCTATGTAAAACGCTCATAAGACCAGTGCTAACATATACTCCGAAACATGGTCATTGACACCAAGGAAACAGAAGGCTCTGGCAATTATTGAAAGGATAGTTTTGAGGTCTGTCTTTCGCGGTGTCCCCGATAATGGTATAAGGTAAAGGAGACACAATTTTGAACTATACAAACGGTTTAAAAATGAAGACGAAGTGAAATTTGGGAACTTGAACAGAATAAGGGAAGGTCATCTTTTGTGAATGTATTCAGAAAGATCACCAGTGAAAGTTTTTACTGCTGCCCCTTATGTGAAAAACAGAGAGGTAGACCAAAAAAGAGATAGAGGGATTGCCTGGAATAGGAATGTTGTGCCATGAAGGGTAAGAACTGGAGATCCATGACTGGTGAGAGGGTAGTTTAGGGGAAACTTCTAGAGAAGGCCAGGGCTCACGTGGGGCTATCGTGCAAATTATGATATATATATATATATATATATATATATAGATAGATATATATATAGATATAGATATATATACAGTGATTTCCGCTTATAAGAATCACGTTTGTTATTACTGTTTTTGATTCTGATAAGCGGTTGATTCTTATAACCGAAACTTCCCTTTGGACAGGCACACACACACAAATATATACTTGTACATATATATAAACACACAGGCACATATATACATAATTTACCATTAAATACTCTTTAATTTACGTTATTTATCATTTATTAAAATTATTTTTTATAATTTTAAAAATACTCAATTTCTAAACAAAATGCTATAACTCAATTTCTAGACCTATAAGTAACAACACATGATTATAAAATCAACAAGAGGCAGCTTCTCTTTGACTACACTTTGGAAGAGCATCATATCTAATTAAGAAATTCTGTTTTTCAGAAAAACTAAGAGTTTTCCTTGTTTTTATCATATTTGAATTCGACTATCAAAAAGTTCTAACACGAACTGGCAATTTTGTTAGAAAACTAAAGTGAATACTAGCGACGTATGCTTATTACAGTCTCAGACGAAGATTCACTTTATAGCTCACGTTTCACGGTTTGATTCTGAATCAAACCGTGAAACGTTTGATTCAGCATCTGGTTCATCTGATTCAGCAAAATGGATCCGTTTACGTTTCACGGTTTGAAGTGCTGAATCCACTGTCCCGTTTGCGTAAGTGATGGTGAACACTTGGCGGAAGATTTATGTGTTTCAGGGTCCAGAAATCCGCAACCAGGAAGTAAGTGGTTGGAAAAAAGGAGTGCCTGTCTGGAGAAAAGCGAAATCGGACCCGGGCGGGTTAGATGCCCCTGGGTAAAGCTAATAAGACAGTGTTTAGCAAAAACGTATAAGGAGAAACTCTTATGTTATGTCTAAAGGAATGTATTTTACGACTGTTTACCACCCCAAAGTTTTATCAATCTTTCTTTTCAAAAACTTAAGAAAGAATTTCGTACCTTTTGAGAGTTCAAGTGGCATTTTTTGGAAAAATGAAAGGAAGGCGAAGATTGCAAACTGATTCTTATAACCGATGAATTGATTCTTTAAAGCGAAAATTTTAACATGGAAATAATACATTTGTTTTTGTTTTTGCGATATTGATTCTTATAAACGGTTGATTCTTATAACCACTGATCACTATAAGCGGTGGTTACTGTATATATATATATGTTACGAGTTTACAATAATCCCGCCAAACTTGAGAGTTATCGCCAAATTTGGCGATATGGCGGCAAATGGTCGCAAACATTCTAGGCCTTTCTGGAATGTTCCAGTTAATTCTAGCTGTCCGACCGATAGGGGGCGCTTTGGGACGCTCTTAGGGGGCGTCTATAAATATACCTGAGATTGGCAATGGAACTCAGTGTTCTTTTCTGCTGAGAATTGAATGTATTGAAAGCGCGTTAGGCGAGTATTGTATTGAAGACTCTATTATCCTGGCTTATGTTTTTAGAGTTTTCTTCAGTATAGAAGACAGTTATTACGTGTTTTCTGTTTGAAATTTGTGTATGCGCCTGAAGAATTTACAGAATAATAAATTTTATTTTAAGTGCACTTTCTTTAGAGAATTCATTCAATCCCATCGAACCCAGAAAACGGAACAGTATATATACTCATGCCTTTCATCCCGTGAGTGGGTCTATAAAATGACAACCAATCATGCTTGGGATCTAACTCTGGGGGGTACTGCCTCAGATTGACCACCTGATCGAAACATATGCATTATGGCACCCTAAGCCCACGGTCACAAAAGTGGCGATGAGCACCGCAGGTCTTGGTCCATAGTGCTGTAAGGCAATTCGGATATCTAACATGGCATTTTTTAATTACTTCGGCAAAATCCTTTGTGCCTAAAAACAATGCATGGTACCGTGTTTAAAAGGTGTAATCCTGCATTCCATTCTCTTGTACGTTATACTGGAATTGCGTTATACGAATAATGCCGTGGCAGTTTTTTTAACGCGTTGTATGAAATTGCGTTATATGGCAATCTACCGTAATTAGTAAATCAAATTTGTTTCAATTTACCATTTTCTAATCTTTATTTCCTATCTACATTAATCTGATGTACTTTTAGCTTTTTTTGTATTGGCCTTCATACGTTTCACACTCGGTACATAATTTATACCCTATACATATATTTGCGAATCCTAACATTATGTAAGAACCCTTAAAGATATTACACTATATTTTTTAGATTCAATTATTACTCCAAATTTACAGCAAAATATGGTAAACAGGATTTAACTCTCAGTAAATTTTCCAATCCTCCTGTGTCCCAAAAAACCTCGTTTCACTATAAACTGGTTAAAGTGAAATCAAATGCATGGAATGAAATTTATTAAGAATGTGTTCAGTAGAATTTAGGTAATATGGATAGATGAAAAACTTTGTAAATGTATATATGATGTATAAATATATAAAGTGCTGATACTTCAATGTAATTTGAAGTTAAAATATAGTTAGTTATCTAAGAGAGGTGGATAAATTTTTAGTATAATCAAGAATTTTAGTATAATCAAGTAAATGCAATATGAAATCTTCAGCTTTTCATTTAAAATTCAAAAGATTCTATTCAAAAGCATCTACATATTAATCAAAAATGATTAATGTTATAATATTCTTTTTCTTTGGGATTTAAGTCTCCTTTATTTCTTAAGTTATCTCCATTTGCAGTCAAAATACTGATTTATTTATTTATTTATTTATATTTTGCAATATCATTAAAGCCTGTTTTTTTAAGTTTCCAATTGTATTTGAATTTTTCAAATTTGATGGATTTGAGTCCTAAAATATTTTTTTTAATTAATAAATGTGTTAAAAAGGTATTTTCAGCGTTTTCTATAAATTAATGTTTCATCGTTCCTCGTTAAGCAAAAGTTCCTATGACAAAAAGTGAGGCTTAAAATGCCTTAAAATTTTTCATACTTTATCTATAAATGTTTATAAAGGGAACATACTATGCTCAGGATTGCAGAGTATTTTTTTAAATTATTATTTTTAACATAGGTATGAACTGCAAGTGTCAATTAATTAAGAGTTTTTTTCTGTACATCAGTAACCTAACTGCTAGAGACTCTAAAATAAACAGAGAATTATCCCAAGAATACTCTATTTCCTGGAAAAATGTTCTTCTCTCCATTCTGCAGTTTATTAAATGGCAATATATTTGTTTGCTTTTGAGTTATCATGTTTTGCGGAAATGTCAAAATTTCCCCAAACCTTTTCAAGTTTCTCCCCCCACCTCACCCCCACTCCTGAAAAATTTTATTACTGTAACAGCTAAATCTTTTTACACATTTTTTCAAGTTTTAATTTACACGTCATTATAAAAAATAGATAAAAGGGCAAAAGTCAAAAAATCAACTCAGAAGGTATACTGATATCTTAAAAATTGTTCACTAAAAGGAATTTTATTAAAGGGAAAATGTATAGATTTTTTGTTTTAAAACAATAACCATTTCAAATGAAGTGAAACAATTTGTCCGTATGGATAATTAAGCTGACGTAATAAAACATTTCAACATATCGAAATTAATAATTTATTAATGGAGAGATTCAACAATTGAATATCAGGATGTTAAATAAGCGATAAGAGAGGTAAACGACTGCTATAAAGAAATTGTAAAGTATTTTAAATAGGAATTTTCACTAACTGGAATCAAAAGTGTTTCATTGTGAAAATATAATTTTTAGTGTTTTATTACTGAATCAGAATAATACAAATAAACTTTTTAATTTATTTTTCAATTGCTTAATTATAAAAGACAATAATTCTTTTGAGTCAGGTTATTATGTTTTCTGTATATGAAATACTACTTTTATTCAAAATTAATTTTTCTTTTTTCTAATACTTAATTATGCTAAACAAATGTATGCGAGAACTTTACACAATAAATTAAAATTTGCATCTATTTGAATTTAAATACTGGAGTTCAAGCAAGAAAACTATTTGTAATTCATATACAGAAGATGATAAACGAAAGGAAAAAATATATCATACGTCCTGTATTAATGATATATTTAAATGAAACAAATTTACCCTACCGTTTAATAAAAGACATATAACAACACATTCATACAAAATATATAGCTTACTATAATATCATTTTTAACGATCGTTGTATATCCATATGTTTGATGAGCACTTATATAAATAAATATATATATATATATATATATATATATATAAATACATATATATATATATATATATATATATATATATATATATAGCTTCCAGGCCGCTTTACAATGGCACCACAAGGGTCCAACTTCCCTCCACCTGAATTTTGACCATGCACATCCAGGGATCATACCTTCTCCCACCGTCTGATTTTATAGGACTGGTTTGCTTTCCGGTTTGCGGATTTAACGCCCTATATCCGACCTCGACACAAAGGTATTTCATGGCCTTGTTGGGATTCGATCTGAGCAACCTCCGTGCCAAAAACGGACGCGCTACGTCTAGGCCACCTCGGCCACGCAGTATAAATAATTATTTGCAGGCCTCTATAGGAATCTGCGTTTGATCTTTTTTGAAGGAATACTTCACCCGATCACCCAGCTAATAGAAAACCCGTCAATTGTGTACTGAGTAATGTTATAATTGTTATAATAAAATAAAGACTTGTCCCGCTATTTCCAGGTTTCTCCAGCTTTCTCTGCACTTCCTTTTTATTCTCTGCCCAGAAGACTGTCAAATAAGTTGTATTTCTGTTAATTAATGAATTAAAGTTGTTATGACTGTGGGATTGCGAAAGCACCTGAAGGTGATATTTTTTGCTTCATTTACTTCAAATATATTAAGAGATCTAAAGTGTACTGAAAGGGCCTGATGTAGACTAATGGTAGCGTGTTTGGCTTCGGACTGAGGGTGCTGGGTACAAATCCCGACCGGGGCCCATATGTGTAGGCAGGATATGAGCTCGTTACATCTGTAGAATGTAAATTCCTTGTATGATGTCTGAAAGGGTGTATGTATATATATATATATAGATAGATAGATAGATGCAGGGTCGTCATAAAGAAACTTTGCCGATATATGGACCTGTAGCGGCTGTTCCGTTCAACCGATCGAGATGAGATTTCAGATATAGTTATTCAGGTTTATGAGCTCGGGATTCTGTGAACGGCAAACAAGTGGCGCTGGTGCAACAAGTGTAGCAAACAAGTGGCATATATATATATATATATATATATATATATATATAGATATATATAGATATATATATATATATATATATATATATATATATAATATATATACATACATACGTAACTTTTTAATAATTATTCTTTTAAATGGTTTATACGAAAAATCTGCGACAGAGGAATTAGAAACAGCTGCATTCAAATTTATGCATTGAAATGATTTTACGATGTTGACAGAAAGCATTTAGGTTGTTTTTATAATTTTTATACATACCGCTTAATTTTTCAAGACGAATGGAATTATTTCAATGTTCAGAAGTAAAATGCCTACGATTGCAAAACTTTTGAATATTTTTGGTTTTTGAACCTGTAAATGCGGCGAAACTTTTCGTTGGTTTTTTCCTATGGGGTACAGTACAGATAAGCAATCTCCACCCCATGGTGCCACCTTAATTTTGACAGATCCCCTTCATGGACGACATATAGGAGATCGTACTTTCTCTCACTTTCTGTGGCCTTATAGAAGTACGTACCGGCATAATGTGCCCATATCCGACCTAGGCACAAAGGTATTTAATAGAGTCTTCTAGATTCGAAACCGAGCACCCTTAGTTCCAACAACAACGTGCTACCACTAGAATTATATTCTTAATAATCCTACAAATATACCTACTAATAATAATAATTCTACTACTATAATAATTCCTACTAATGTCTTACTAAAATTTCGTTCACTATTTTTAAAAAAATCATAAGACCTAATGTTTGTGTATTTGAGTGTGTTTATCCTATCAAACGGTTTCGATTCTTCATTATTTAACTATCCCACACGCTTCTAATATATTTTTCCTTCAAGGGAGCTGATGATAAATCCTCCGTAATAAATGGATTGAAAAACACTACGACATTCGTTCTCCGGACTTCTTTTTCCTTTAAGTAGTATTTCTTTCACTACCAATATTGGTAGATGGATTACATATTTCAGGAATGTCATTTGATTCCGAAAACAGAGTATGATTAATCAATGAATAACACACACAATCTAGTATTTTACACTGACGTAAAATTAAAATACATAAATAATGAAGATGTTTCAAATTACTTTTTAGTCTGGAATTTATTTCTAAAGCATATTACTGATGAAGTTAATGATGATATGAAGATATATTATGTAACATTCTTTTTCAGTTTAATTTTTCATCCTTTTATTTAATTTAAACTGTTTTCAAGCTGCCTTTCAATTTCCTTTTGATTTTGTAGTTTTCTACGAAGGCAAAATCTAATTCCATTAAAATATCAAGCATTAAAAAAAAAAATTGGGAATAATACGTCTTTTCACTATTATGTATATGGATGGTCTCCTTTTTTGTGACTAAAAAAGCGGACATTAATAAAATGTAAATGCTTTAGACTCAAACATACTGAAATCACTCAGTTAAAATTTATTTATTTTATGCGAGTTCATCTCAGTGACTAACAGATGGGCATAGGGAGATTCATAGTGATTAAAAACTTACAAAGGTTCAAACTCTTTATATTTTTAATTTTCAATATTTAAATCTATATACAAATTAAGAATAATTAATACTAATTTTTGCTACATTGAAGACACTTAAAATTCACAAATAAGTATTTGGTGGAAGAATAAGATCTGTCTTTCAAAAAATTCTTCAAAATTTCGAGATATTTTTCAAAAAGTTCCTTGAGCGTTCATTCTCTTATGATTTCTTCCAAATTTCTGAGAATGGTTAGTGTAAGTGTCAAAAGTTTCAAATTTTTTTAAACCAGAAATATTTTTTTTAATTTATAGACTATGAAATAAAGTAAAAACATCCAAAAACTTAAAAGGATTACAAGCAGACTTAAAAAAAATTAAGTCTTCATATTGATAGAAAAAAATCCATGTACGATTATGTTTCTTTATACATAGTAAATGTATATTAAAAAAATTAATGTTTTCATAAGGCATGCACGTGGAATATTTTGATAAAATGCTACCATTTATGAATAAAATTTTGAAAAACAGGAATTATTCTGCTATAAAATCCCTATTTTGAAAGCTTAGGGTCTTCAATGTACTAAAAAAGATTATTAATCATTCTTATTCTGCAAATAAATGTTAAAAATTTAAAATTAAAAATTCGTGGTTGAAGATACCATCAACCCTTAATCATTTCTAAAATTTTTGATAGTACATTT
This sequence comes from Dolomedes plantarius, assembly GCA_907164885.2. NCBI lineage: Eukaryota > Metazoa > Arthropoda > Arachnida > Araneae > Dolomedidae > Dolomedes > Dolomedes plantarius. Next base: position 116,008,465 of record OU015498.1, on the reverse strand, counting down.
ATCTTTGAAAATAACAGAAAAAATTCTTTGGAAGTATAAAAAAATTCTCTGTAGATATATATCTGTGGATAACTTTGAATTACATTTTTGTAAAAAGAGCGTAATTAGGATTATTGTAAAACAGCTTGATGTCTATTAAACACCACGGACTCTTATTAAAGTAGAGTAATTAAATTTTAATTAATTAAATCTTATGACATATTGCTAAGATTCAAAGCGGCGACGTAAAACGTTTCTATAATTATAAAATTACGAAAAAAATGTTAAAAATTTTGAGCTCATTTCTTTAATTTATGAGAGAATGTTGTGTCTAAGAAATCTTTTTTAGGTGTAAAAAATATCTTCTTATTATTTATAGAAATATTTAAATAGTATCAGAAAAACACAGAACTATAAAAAAGCCAAAAATAGAGAGAAAATATTCAGCTTTCCTTCAGGAAAATATATAAATATGAACCACTGCAGAAAATTGCGCAATTTTCTCTATTGGACGCCCAAAAAGACGGTATTCCGCATTTCTTTTTTCGATACAGGTAAAGAGCAAAACAAGGTGTTAAAACATAAATTTCGAAATCTGCCTGAGTGTTGAAATACAAAATACGGAGAATTGCGCATAAAACAAAGGAATAACATACTGAAGAAAGAATTATTGATATAATGTTGCAAAAAGAAAGAACTGCAGATATGTGTTATTGTAAAAAGAAAGCAGGCTCATTAAATATAAGTGTTGATACTGAATTTTAAATGCAAACGCTTTATAAATAGAGGTAAAATGCAAGAAAATTATCATGCACTTTTTTTAAATGAAAAAAACTTACGATATTGTAATAAAAATATAACGGTATACAGGCTTATCATGCAAAATACCTTTTACAATATATTTGCTTAAAAAAATGAGTCCGCCACGCTTGGAAATAATAATTTCAATTTTTAACCCACTTATTCGTAGCGTGTGTTCAACGTAAATATATTGTTTTTAAAGTGAAAGGAAAAAATGTGTTAGAAAAACCGTGACAAGAATCACGAAAGTGATGCGGAACAACAAATGACAATTTCGACTGGTTTGGGGATCAGCCGGTTTCTTCTGTGGAGCGAATTATTGGTAATAGGATATGGGATGGATAATCACAACTAAGGGTATAAAATGTCCTCAAATCGTTATTTAAATAATTCATAAAGGTGATAGCTTCGTCGTGGGCCTCTCTTGTCGCTCACAATTTATGGAAACCTGGGCTCAGTCTGCTAGACTCGTCGATCATCGGAACTGATGGGCGCATGGGATCGGGATGCAGGACTCGTTAACCATCTGAATTTCTGTGCGCATAGGATCGGTATGCAGTGCTCATCATTTATCTGGATTTTTCGACGCATAGGATCGGGATGCAGGACTCGTCAATAATCTGAATTTCTGATCGCGATGCAGTTCTCGTCATTTATCTGAATTTCTGGAAGCATAGGATCAGGATGCAGGACTTGTAAATCATCTGAATTTCTGGACTCAGTCTGCTGGGCTCGTCGATCATCGAAACTGCTGGGCGCATGGTATTGGGATGTAGGACTCGTTAATCATCTGAATTTCTGGGCTCAGTCTGCCGGCCTCGTCGATCATCGGAACTGCTGGGCGCATGGGATCGGGATGCATTGCTCATCACTTATCTGAATTTTTGGACGCGTAGGATCGGGATGCAGTGCTTGTCACTCATATGAATTTCTGGACGCATAGAATCGGGATGCAAGGCTCGTCACTCATCTGAACGCTTATACACAGAGGCTATAACGCGGCCTCAACCAATAATATAAATTCGTGCAGTCACTCATGCTTCATCTACCATTGATTCTTGACGACTCTCTTCGTTCTGACTAACAATCTCGAACTGTCCGTGTAAAACTATTCTTAGATTCTCTTCTTAAACTTTTCTCTCTCCATATCCTCTCTCCATTAATAATTTCTAGTTACGCCTCTTCTATTAGAGGGCAATAGAAATTAAAATGGAAAATTTTAATTTCGCATGTGTTTGTATTATTCTTTTATTATTTTAGTTTTTTTCATATTTTCTGTTGTGCAACGCCACCATTCGGCGTTTTTGGAACTATTTTTTTTCGGGAAATCCGTTTCTCTATGTCTTGAAAAGTATGTGTTTGAAAGTTGAAGCCTTTACACAGTAGCTCGATATACAGGGAGTTCAAGTATGAATGATTTTATTCTGGTCACCCGCTACACACACACACACACACAAACATTATATATATATATATATATATACCGGGTGCGTGATAAATTCGTGCAAACTTCAAAAATTCATAATAAAAGAAATAATGCTCGGAAAATTTTTCTGTTTGCGCCAATATGATCAGAGGGATTTTAAATTTTTTTTCCATGTAAAAAAAAAAAAATTTTCCAAAAGTAACCGAAAGAGGGCGCTCACATGTCCCGTGATACGTTTTATGCAAATCAGGCTATCAATAAAACACCTGTATGGAAATGGATCCGTCATTCGAAGCCGGCAGCATGCTTTCTTTACCAGACCGAGCGTTGGTTGTTAAACTTTTCTACAAGAATGGTGAATCCCCAACTGTTGCATTGCGAAAGTTTCCCTCGGAGAAAGGACTGAAGGCGCGAAGAAGGCCTATTTCATTGAAT